>OU898278.1:43233885-43833885 GCA_918026665.1 Diabrotica balteata
CCAAGTATTGTATTTTCCTCTCTTTGATTATTCTTAGTAATTCTTTTTGTTTACACATTCGACGAAGTACCTCAACATTAGTAACTCTTTGTACCCATGGAATTCTCAATATTCGTCTGTATATATATATATATATATATATATATATATATATATATATATATATATATATATATATATATATACATCTCAAAGGCATCTATTCTTTTTTCTATTTCAGAGTCCATTGTCTACCTTTCACAGCCATACAGTAAGACAGAAAAAACGTAACATCTAATCATTCGGATTCTAAGCTGCAGACTAAGGTCTGATCTTGTAAAAAAAGTTTTCATGCTCATGAATGTTTTCCTTGCTTGTTCGAATAGAATGCTCTTGATAGAAAGAATTAATAAATGGCAAAATATAAAAGAAAAATATGAAAAAGAAAACAATATTATTACTCTATTTACTTATAGTAAAACGGTTAAAAACTAATTATTAAAAAAAATTGGGAACAGAAAATAGAGGAAGTTATTATCTTAATTTTTGTTCTACACAATCGACACAGCATGCTTTTATATGTTCCATATATAACCAGTTTTTGTATATAATATATCGTTTTAATTGCTTTAATTTTTATTAGACGATCTGTAGAATTTTGTTGAACTTTATTGTTCCTGTGTGCAATACTAGTACTAAGAAAGTCAACATTTCTTTAAATGTAACGGGGTTCCATCCTGTAACTCTAGACTTCTTAGTAATTCCTTCCGAACAAAAAGGTTTTCAGCATAACGATTAGTTTCCTTAACAAATAAATTTACTAGTTCATCATTAACAATAAATCTAAAAAATTGATCCGTTCTTTATTGCCTGGAATTGTTTTTAGCAGTTTTCTTTTTTTTTAGTCAACTGAAACTGTTTCATTTCCCTCGGTATATCGGACCATTGCAAAATGCCATCAATAACATCATTTATAACCTCCGACTATTGAATGGGTATATCATCATTTGCACCTATAACATTTTTTCTGCAACGAAGCACCATAAAAATATTACCTATATTACCTTCCTCGTCATCTGTATGCTCTTCCGAATTCGATTCACCCCAACAGCAGTCCCGATCACATATCTGAATAATCATCATCATCGGAATTCTGCAATAGTAGTTCTTCTGTTAAAGTATTTTACGTTTTTTTTTTGGTTTCGATGAACCTGCCATATCCTTATCCATATTTAGTTAAAAAACAAGAAACGGCTAATAGTTTTAGATAGGTTATGCTCTAAACAATAATAACAGATTCACAAATACGTATCTCTAATGCTGTTGAAATACTAACGTGTTTATTTTAAACGAGTTTATGGCTAACCAGCGAGCCATGCGCATCTGACAAAGGAACGATGTGGCTCACATGAGAGCCATGCGAATGTGTTAAAATAGAGGCGATAATTCTCGTAATTAAATGAGATGAATTTTATAAGTTGCTACAGGAGGCGAAGGCGGGGATACTAACAAATACAAATAGTATCAAATAAGACATTTGAAAAATGTTATTGTAGAATGACGTATATCTCTTAGATAGACGAAAAAAGCAACTCAAATATTTTACAAATAATAGATCAAGACTAAAAACTGCACCACATAATTAAATTTAGCAAGATTATATATATATATATATATATATATATATATATATATATATATATATATATATATGTATATATATATATATATATATATATATATATATATATATATATATATATATATATATATATATATATATAGGTCACGTGGTGAGAAATAATAATATTCTCTGAGTTATAATAAAAGGTAAGTTAAAAGGAAGCAATGAGTCGGATGGAGGAGGAATGCTTTGGACTAAAAAAAAAATAATATGACAATAAAGTGTATTGTCTAATAAATCAAAAGATGGAAGATAGTTAAAGCAGCAGATAGTTCAACTCCAATAGTTGGTCGGTTTCTGACACTCCTACCATAATCAAATTTTTTAATGTTTTTTTGTGGAGTCTAGTGTACAGTCCTTGTGTTTTTTTCATTGATAAAGAAAAAAAATTAAATTGAAACTGCTTTTTTTTGTAATTTTATTACCAAATGATCTCTCCTAGTAGTGATACTTTAATACTTGACCATAGCTCTGAAGATTGCTTTGTAAGCCGAAGGAGCTCAGCTAGGAATTAAAATTGTTTACACACATAAAAATACTTTCCTTTTTCCATCTTTTGATTTGTCATAAGTGTATACAAAAACATATCAGTCTTTTCATTTATTGTCTAATATTTAAAAATATTATTAAACTACACTCACCGGCAAAATTAACGGAACACCTTAAAAATGGGACATGTTGGATGTCTCGAATTTCCTAAACCTTTGGTCCGATTTTAGTGATTTTTTTAGTATGTTATATTATTTAAGAATATCGATGTAATAATATTGTTGCTAGACAGGTCAATGTCATTTTATACCGGGTGTAACAATCATACTGTGTTTTTTCCTTAAAATTTGAAACACCCTGGGGAATATTCTAGCATATACAAAATATTGAAATTAAAACTTAATTATAGCCTCAGGCTTTCTTAACATTTTCTTTTTTAAACTTTGATGGTACACAAGGCAAATATCGAACACAGTATTTAATTAAATCTTGCCCAAGTACTTTCGATCATAAGATCATCCTCAGGGGCATTTCGTCAATTGTGGCCTATCCAGCAATAATGGAATGTCATACATGTAAACTGGGACATAACAAATACACTAAAGACAAACAAACACTTTAAAATTTAAATTGGAGAAGCTACATTTTTATATTATAGAAGCCGGAGACAGAATGATTCTGTCTCCGGCTTCTATAATATAAAAATGTAGCTTCTCCAATTTAAATTTTAAAGTGTTTGTTTGTCTTTAGTGTATTTGTTATGTCCCAGTTTACATGTATGACATTCCATTATTGCTGGATAGGCCACAATTGACGAAATGCCCCTGAGGATGATCTTGTGATCGAAAGTACTTGGGCAAGATTTAATTAAATACTGTGTTCGATATTTGCCTTGTGTACCATCAAAGTTCATTTATTCGAACATTCAACCTTATATTGATTTTCTTTTTTGATTCATTTGCTTTGTTTGATAAAAAAAAGTAAGGTACGTTAACAACTAGCCATGTTTTTCATCGATAAATCCTTATTTTCAGCTTGGTTTAATAAACCAGCCTAAAGTAGGCTATGAGAAGTTAACAATTTAATACACACACCGGCAAATTTAAAGGAACAAGTTATTAATGCAATATTTCTTTATATTTGTATTTTATAGACTATATCTACATAGCTTTGAATGCTCCTTGTCACCAGAAAGTCGTAAATGTCAAAATGTCAACTTAATTTGTTAATTTGTATTGTGTTCTACATTTTACAGTCGTTCTGTCTATTGATAATAAGTACAAACTTGTATTTAATAGATAAGTTAATTTGTTTGAGTTTATTGGATGTGATTTTTTTTTTGATTTGTTCTAATCAGTGGTGGTCTTATTCTATTGCAAAGAGTAGGTAAGTAAAAATGGGTGGTTTAATACCGACTTATATTGCTAGGGCCGTAACAATGGTCGAACGTACAGGGAAGTTGCTGGAATATTTGGTAAATCACTATCAACCATGCATCGTTGTGTAAGTCGTTGGAGACAAACCGGGGAGTATGTAAGAAGAAGGGGACAAGGTACAAAACGTTTAACCACAGTTGTAGATGATCGATTTATAATGTTGCAAACATTACGTAGTAGACGTCAAACGACAGTTCAAACCAAAAACGTGTTGTAGCTCTCAGACTCCAGAGACACCATCGTTTAGCACGACTACAATTTGGTCGAGTACATCAAAATTGGAATGACAACCACTGGAGTCAAATTCTCTTTACGAACGAGAGCCGTTTCTGTGTAAATTACATCGACAGTAGAGAAAGATTGTATATACCTCAAGGAGAACGAAATGCCCCTTTCATTTTACTACGACCGTATCTTTTGGTGGAGGTTCAATTATGGCGTGGGCGGTGTATGTTTGGGAGCAAGACCAGAGTTAGTAGTGAATGATGATGGAGCATTAACAGCAGATAGGTATATCAGAGATATTCTCCAATACCATGTGGTACCTTTTGCACCATATATTGGCGAAAATCTTATTTTAATGCAGGATAATGTTCGCCCACACGTCGCAGTCTGTGAAGAGATTTCTTATTACAAGTAGGTATAACAACGATGAATTGGCCAGCTTGTTCACCAACATTCGTATTATGATATTATTTAAACAATATTAACAATATATGGACTAGAGAGAAAATACTCAGATTTTATGGTTGTTCCTTTAAATATGCCGTTGAAACTAAGCAGAAAATGAGCATTTTTATTGATGAAAAACATGGCCAGTTGTTAAAGTACCTAACTTTTTTATTATCCAAACAAGCAAATGAATCAAAAAAGAAAATGTTAAGAAAGTCTGAGGCTATAATTGAGTTTTAATTTCAATATTTTATATATGCTAGAATATTCCACACTTCCACAGGGTGTTTAACTTTAAGGGAAAAACACAGTATGATTGTTATACCCGGTATAAAATGACACTGATCTGTCTAGCACCAATAATATTACATCGCTATTTTTAAATAATATAACTATAACATACTAAAAAAATCGCTTAAATCGGACATCAGGTTTAGGAAATTCTAGACATCTAACATGACTCATTGTTAAGGTGTTCCGTTAATTTTGCCGGTGAGTGTATTTTTTCAGAAACTGTTCAGAGCCACAAACAGCCGTGAACAAATTTATGTGGCTCGAAATGATCTCTAAAGTTCAATGAAAAAATGATGGCACTACAAGAAGAAAGTAATTTGAAGTGGTTCTAATTTATAGATACTTTTATCTAAAATTTTAAATATTGTTTTAATATTACCAATGCGCAATTCCAATATGCCTACCATTACATTCCAACCGTATGTTCAATGTATGTGGTCATTAATATGATCAAATTACCATTAGCCTGAATATAAAAGATCATAATCTGTTTCCACATTTTCATTATGATAATGGTAAGGGAGGAAACATGCATGAGTGACTATAGTACATTAAATAATTAAAATTTGCATTTTCTTTACACGGTCTAAACAAGTGACTTATTGTTCTAAATACAATAACTAAAGCTATAAAGTGATGTAAAGTAGATTCTTCATTTAAATTATGATTTTCCGTGTAATCACTTACGAAGGTTTTTATACGTATGGACTAAGGTGAAAACCTAATTAAAGTAGTCTGTGAATTAAAATTTTGCGAGTTGCAAATTGTGGAATATATAAAGAATGTTTATAAAGAAACTGATGTATATCAAAGTCGTCTATAATTTAAAATTATTTTCGATTATACAGGGTAACTCGGAACAACGGCATGAACCAAAGTTGTGTTTTTGAAATAGAACACCCTATATATTAAAGCATTTTGAATATATTTTTTAAAAATATGAAGAATTTGTATAAGATCTAAAATGATTAATTTTCGAAATATTTACTTTTATTGAGAAAAATGGTAGTATTTAAAGCGCTGTGGATTAGTTTTCGAAAGTAATAAATCTGTAAATGATATGTCATACGTCATAGGGGAATTTCTGCCAGATATGGGTGGTACCTGGGAAATGGAATACCCGGCGTGGACCAAAACTAGCAAAACAGTAGCGTCTGATCCAGAGTGGATGACTACGAACAGCGTCTGGCTCAGAGTGGGCGGCTGATACAGAACTCACCAACCCGTCTGGCAAGCGAGGTGTTTTAATGCCAAAAAGCCCACTTCAGGGAACATGTCGAATTATAAAACAAACGGAATAGGACCGCAGGTGGGTAAAGCTACTAACTCGGAATCCCACACCGGAAAACCGGTTCGCCTCAAGGATTCTGGTGGAGGCAAATATTCAACAAAAATAAATGTAGGAGCGTATAACATCAGATCCATGAACGAAGACACTAAAATCCACGAACTAGAGGAAGAACTGACTAAAATACAGTGGAATATCATCGGCATATCCGAAGTAAGAAGAAAAGGAGAACAAAAAATACAGCTAAAATCAGGAAATTTGCTATACTATAAGGTACTGAAGAAAACACTAACAATGGAGTACGATTTATAATAAACAAAAAAGTAGTTAAATACATACAATATACCAAGGGCATATCAGATAGAGTAGCATACACGACGCTTAAATTAAAAAGAACGTCTTTAAAAATCATACAGGTGTACGCTCCAAAAAGTACCTACAGCGATGAAGACATTGAACATTTCTACTTCTAAATAGGAGAATAACTATATAAAGAAGAAGACAAAGTAGGACACCATGGATACGGCAAAAGAAACGATAGAGGACACACATTGATGAATTACTTGGAGGATAAGCAACTAAAGAACATAGTACAAGACGTTACGGTCATAAACATGATTTCCGTAGGAAGTGATCACAGAATTGTTAGAGCCAAAATCAAAATTAACGCCACAACAGACAGACAAAAATTTAAACCATCTAAAAAAGAGATAGATATAGAACTTTTTAAAGAACGCGAAGAACAATACATAAACCAGCTAAAAGAAGTGACATATCTCAGCTAAAGGGTTTGCAACTAGACGAATTAAACGATAAAATAACAACAGAACTACTAGAAGCAGGCCTGAAGATTGCTAATAAACAAAAGCGAAAACAACAAAAAATTAGCGCTAAATCACAACATATGCTAAAAAAAAAACGACGACAACTGCTGAATGATAACAAAAGAAATACAGTGGAATTTACCTAACTGAAAAAAACCATAAGAAAACAGATAAAGGGAGATTTAAAGAAATACCAAGAAGATCGCATTAAGAAAATCATAGAGAAGAACAAAAGTTAAAAAACAATGAAGACAAATATAGGAAAAAGAAAACTAATCATGCTTAAAGCTGACAACAATGAAGAAAGAGATCTAGGAGAAATAGTAAAAATCACAGAAAGATCACCACTATCATCTAAACAGAATCTCTCGAGGAAAATACAAAATGTTGGCTCAGAGGTATTACCAGAAATAACTGAAGATGAAATCGAAAAATTCATAAACGACATGAAAAGAAATAAAGCAGCCGGTAAGGACAAAATACTGGCGGAACTGCTAAAAGAAGGAGGAGACACAATAAAAAATGCTAAAAATACTGTTCAACAAATGTCTGTTTGAAGGCAAAATACCTAAACAATGGAGAAATGCCAACACAATCTTAATATATAAGAAAGGAGACCGAACAGACCTAAACAACTACCGTCCTATTTCCCTTTTGTCACAACGATATAAAACCTTCACACGAATAATAAACAACCGACTAACCTATAAACGTGATAACCACCAACCAGTGGAACAGGCCGGATTCAGGAAAGGATACAGCACAATCGACCATCTACATGCGCTTAAAATCTTAATTGAGAAAACCAATGAATAAACCTTCCGCTGTACTTTGCATTCGTAGATTATGAAAAGGCTTTCGACAGCATTGAACACTGGGCGGTTGAAGAAGCTCTGGTCAATAGTAGAATAGATTCAAGATACCGACAATTGATACATGATATTTATCAAAACGCAACCATGACCGTAATTCTGGACGACAAATTAATAAAGTATAATATAAAAGTTAAACGAGGAGTCCGAAAAGGCGATATAATTTCACCTAAACTGTTTACCTTGACCCTCGAAGACATAATAAAATCAACAGATTGGGAAAACAGAGGAATATGTATTAACGGAAAATACCTAAATCACCTTAGATATGCGGATGATATACTCCTGATCTCCTCGGAACGACAAGAACTGGAATTAATGCTGAATGAACTTCATGAAAAATCACTGCAAAAAGGCCTAAAAATTACTTCAACAAAACAAAAGTAATGACAAACACGGAAGACCAAGAGGCAATTAAAATACAAACAGAAAAAATAGAACAGGTAAATGAGTATATCTATCTAGGACAAGCAATCAGAGCTAACAGAGAAAATCAAACAGCCGAAATATCGAGACGAGTAAGAATGGGATGGGCAGCGTTCGGCAAACTTTCTTACGTTCTAAAAAATCAAACAATCCCTCTATACTTACGAAGCAAGTTATATAACTCCTTTATAATACCGGTGCTCACCTACGGAGCACAGACATGGACATTTACACAGACCAATTTGGATAGGATAAGGAAGGCACAAAGAGCGATGGAGAGACAAATGTTGGGTATATCACTTACAGATAGAAAACGTAACCAGTGGATCAGAACCAGAACAAAGACAGTTGACGCGATAGAACAAGCAGCAAAACTGACATGGAAATGGGCTAGACACAATGAACGTCTCCAAGACGGACGATAGAACAATTCCATCGGAAAGTGGCGTCCATACAATGCAAAGAGATCAAGAGGCAGACCACAGATGAGGTGGAAAGATGACATCAGGAAACAAGGAGGTCCCACATGGCAGAGAACAGCTCAAGATAGGGAAAGATGGAGAGAACTGAGGGAGACCTATATCCAATAATGGAAGGATAGAGAATAGGTTCAAAAAAAAATGCAATGAATACATTCTTTAAGAAAAAACCTCAAAGAAAATAGACATGGATTAGTCTCAATGGTGAAACTACAAACGAAACTGATTATATTCTTTCTACGCAAAAATCCATGGTTAAAGACGTAACAGCCCTAAATCGCTTCTAAACTGGTAGCGACCGTAGACTAGTCCGAGCCAAGCTGATCATTGATAGTAGATTTGAAACAAGAAAGAAAATTCAAAATAATTAGAAATTAGACATGGAAAACTAAAACAAGAAAAACAGACGTTCGAAGAGAGAATAAAGGAAGTATTGTTGACCAAGGAAGATATAGAACACAAACATGTCGATAAAATAAACATGATATTTACTGAAACTCTAATGAATATATATATATATATATATATATATATATATATATATATATTATATATATATATATATATAATATATATATTATATATATATGCAACCCTAATAAACTGTGTTGTTTGTATATATATATATATAGTCCCAAGATTCCTAAGAGGAACATAGGGCTTCCACAAAGTGTCTCCAGCGAACTCTATTTCTGGCTAGTGCTTTGATTTCAAGCCAGGATTTTCCATTTTTCTCCCTTCGTTCAGTACTGTCCTTCTCCAAGTTCCCTTAGGTCTGCCTACTTTCCGTCGGCCTTGGGGATTTCAATCCAGCGCCGTCCTGGAAATGTCTTTTGGCGGTCTACGGAGTGTGTGGCCCAGCCATCTCCATTTTCTTCGCCTTATTTGCTTTATGACATTTTCTTGGTTGCTTTGGTTCCATAAATTTTCATTGGTGATTCGGTTAGGCCAAAATATACGAAGGATTTTTCGTAACACTCTATTGATGAAAACTTGTAATTGGTGTACTATGGGTGCTGATATCTTCCACGTTTCGCAGCCATACAGTAATACAGCTTTTACATTTGTGTTGAAGATTTTTAGTTTCGTTTTAGTTGGGTAAATCCTGGATTTCTATATGTTGTTAAGCATGTTGTAGGCGTTGCGAGCCTTATTTATTCTTTCATGTACATCACGCTCTGTACCCCATTACAGTCAATTATGCTGCCCAGATATACAAATTCCGCTACTCTCTCAATTTTCTGGTCGTTGATCATAATAGGTTGGTTGTTTCTGGTACCAAATCGCATTTCTTTGGTTTTGTTGGTGTTTATTTCTAGACCAACCTTCTTTGATTCTTCTTGTACTTTGTTTACTTGGAGTTACATGTCCTGTTTTGTATGTGCTAGGAGGCATATATCATCAGCGTAATCTAGGTCTAGGCCTAGGTCTAGGCCATCAGAGGGGTCGAACCAACACCGATAACATCATGACCCAAATGTCAACCTCACCTGCTCGAGCGGTAACAAATGGTTACACGGTGCACCCTGCTAAATAACCAACGAGGCTCTGACGACCGAGTATAGGCGGTATAACCTTAGTACCATAAACATGAAGAAACTCTAATGAAAGTGGTAAAGAAATAACACAGACAACAACAAAAAAAATAAGTTTCATATCCCAGGAAACAAAGATTCTTATGAACACAAGAAAAAAATTACTAGACCAAGGGGACAGAAATAAAATGGAATACAAAGAAATAGAAAACTATTAGAAAAAATATCAAAGAGTGTAAACGAAGAGTACAGGAAGAAAAGATAGAGAAAACAATTGAAAAAAATAGAAACCTGAAGTGCTTAAAGCGGAACCTGGGAAACATACTAATTAATAGCATAAAGAACAAAGAAGGAGGGAAGACAAACAATATAAAAGAGATTTTACAGATAACGCACGAATATTATACAAATCTCTATAAAACAGAACAAAAACCAACCCAAGATATCCGTAATCAGTTACAACTGAAAATAAAAAACGTTAACTCTGACCTACAACCAGAAATCAGTAAAAATTAAATAAAAAAGGCACTCAAAGAAATGAAGAATAACAAATCTCCTGGGAAAGATGGAATAACTGTGGAAATGCTAAAAAATGGGGGGAAAACTACAGTGGAAGTCCTTTATGTACTAATGAATAAAATATTGAACACAAAACAAATACCCACCACATGGAACGAGGCAATAACACTATTACTATTAAGAAAGGCGATAGAAAAGATCTGAAAAACTATAGACCCATAACGCTACTTAATGTAATGTACAAACTGTTAACTAAACTACTAACAAACAGATTAACAACTAAGTTAGATAATTACCAGTCAAGAGAGCAAGCCGGTTTTAGAAAAGGATTCAGTACAAGGGACCATCTGCTTACGATAAAAATATTAATTGAAAAGGCCAACGAATATCAAATCCAAATAATGTATATGGCATTTGTAGACTTTGAAAAAGCATTCGATAAGGTGGAACATTGGGCAGTAAAGAACTCTTTACAAAATGGGAGAATAGACTATAGATATACGGACTTAATTTCCAATATATATGATCAAGCAACAACATCCATTAAAATAGTTGAACAAACGGAGCCTATTAAGATACGGCGAGGAGTCAGACAGGGTGACACTATATCACCCAAACTATTCAATCAAGCTTTGGAAGACGTTATGAGGAAATTACAATGGGAAAAACGGAGTATTAACATAAATGGCCAATACTTGAATCACTTGAGATATGCAGACGACATTGTATTAATAACAGATAAAAGGGAAAAATTACAAAATATGATGGATGAATTAAATAGCGAATCAACAAAAATAGGTCTACAAATGAATTATAATAAAACGAAAATTATGACCAACCAACCAGAAGAATTAATAATACAATTGCACAAACAACTATAGAACAAGTAAAAGAATATGTATATTTGGGACAACTAGTTAAATTAAATAAAGAAAATCAGACCGGAGAAATAAAGAGAAGGATACGGTTGGCTTGGGTATCCTTCGGAAAACTTTCCTATATACTAAAAAATAGAAAATACCCCCAATATTTAAAAACAAGAGTCTTCAACCAATGTATACTTCCTGTTCTCACCTACGGTTCTCAAACTTGGACGTTTACAAAGGAAAACATGGAAAAAATAGCAAAGACCCAAAGAGCCATGGAAAGGCAAATGCTGAACATCAGGCTATCAGACAAGAAAAGAAATACTTGGATCCGCAACAAAACAAAAGTGACCGATGTATCAACGCAGATAGCAAAACTTAAGTGGAAGTTCGCTGGACATACCATAAGACAGAAAGACGACAGATGGAATAAGATGATTATACACTGGAGACCATATAGTTACAAACGAAAAAGAGGAAGGCGACAAATGAGATGGTCAGATGACTTGAAGAAACACGCAGGCCCGAAGTGGATACAAACTGCCTACAATAGAGCGACATGGAAGAAGGAAAGAGGAGGCCTATGTCCAAAATTGGACAGCAAAGGCTGTATATATAGATAGATAAAACCTGTCGTAGAAAATTACACGCGACAGTATATATACATATACAAGAGACAGTATATATACTACTCTTCAAAATTAACACACTACCTCAAATAGACTATGAGGTTGAAACTATATTTCTTCTGAATCCTTAATTGTTACTATTTTAATGTTTTTTTTTAAATATCGACGTTTTACCTATATAGGTACGTAGTGTAAAATAAATTATGTTTTTTTCCTCTAATTTTGCAATACCCTGTGGAATATATTAGAAGCAAACGCTACATCTTATTAATTACACGAAATAGCTTCATCCTTTCTTAACATTTTCGTTAAAAAATCATCTTGATATCTATACTACCAAAAAAGAAAAGTATCAAGATATATATAAGAAGACATCAATCTTCCACTCAATCTCAACCCAACGACCCAGATCCTCATCATAGGTAAACTTGTCATCCTTAAATCAAAAGTGTCACTGACAAAATCGACAAAATCCTTAAATGAAGAGGAATAAGGACAATATTTACCCCCAACAAAAACTTTCATCTCTGGTCTGATCAATCAAAGACAACTTTCCAAATGAGCAACAAGGAGTTGTTTATTTTAGTTTTAAAATTAGTTCACGGACTTTAATATCAGATGTCGCTATTTGCGTCTATATAAAGCCATGTTAGAGTTGCTTCCTAAGACAGAAAAGATTTATTTTCACGTTCAGAACGACTGTGAATAGCTGTTCTGACGAGCCCTATTAGGGTGAAATACGTATAAGCAGATATACAGACGCACTATACGTGAAATCAAATTTTGACTGTCTTTTTCTTTTTGAACAACAATGAGTTTATGAAATTCTTTGTGCAGATTGCCCCTGATAGACCGAACAAATCGTAGAATCCAAAATAGGATTTATCAACATTCCTTTTCTGTTCGCAATTCCTATTCAATTTCAGCTTTAGGTCAACACCATGTTCATAAAGGTTACAAAACTGGTTTTGAAAACTCCAGAATCATAGCCCCCACCGCTCCACCGAACCAAATTGAAAAAATGGTTACCTTCGACATGGATCCCTCTCATACAGAAAATATCGTCTGTTTCACCACCCAATCCAAATCCCGCCGTCAGAAATATTCGTGCCAACCACCACGCCAACCCCCTTCTCTTTCCAAAGGTAGCTGAAGGTTCCTCTATGAATGTATTAGTTATTGCTCTGGAAACCTCATGAAGTCTCCATCTAACAATGTATTGACAAGACCAAATAGTCAAAGTATTTACGGTTGCTTTCATCTTATAGGACAATTTTATTTTTTCCCTTGCGAGCTATGCCGATATGTTAATTAAAATGTTTTATGTAATAAAAAAAGTAAATAAATTGCTTATATAAAAAATGTGAAAATCTACCCCAAAAAGGTAATAAAATGTTAGCAATATACCAATTTCAAATAAGAATTCTCTGAATCTAACCATCAAGTGTAAAATTGGTCGTTCTTCTACCAATCACAATCAAGCAGACTGACGACACAATTCAGAATTACTCTTTTGTAATTTTTTAAGAAATTATGATTTAAAAACTGTACTAATGAAGTCGGAAATATAATTGAATCGGTCATTTCAAAAAGTGCTTAAGTCCACAATTTTCAAAAACTAACTTTTTGTGCGGAAAAGACTCCTCTAAGATAAACTCACGTTGTGTGCAAAAACGACATCAGTCTGTACACAATCTGTTGAAATACTCTACAACTAAAATTGAAGGTCTGTGCAAAAACAAGGCGACTCCAGGACGTATTCAGTTTTTGCTGTGAATTTGTAAACATATTTTCTAAGAATTTGTTGTTGTATGAGATCGTTTATGTTACCATGTTTTTATTTCAGTTTTCATTAATGTGTTTTGTTGTGAGGTTAAGAGCTTGACAACGATTAATTTAAATTTATTGGTTTTTGTTATTTAAGCAAAGAAATAATATTACTACTTCATCTGACGATAGTGTACACGAACATTTACCATTAAAAAAGAGAATACCCAATCCAGTTACACTGGATTTACCCAATAAAAAGGTTTACACACTAACTATAAAGGAAATATTGTACCGGCTAGAGCTACAGGACCTAAATGCAAGTAAGTAATAATTTATGATGTTATGTAGGTTTACAGAGGTTTGTTTATTACTGTTTACCACCCTACAATCTAATTCATTAGATTCATTCGAACCTGCCTTTTCCGCTGTTACCGTTGCCCTACCGTTCGTAAAGGGCCAAGTAACAACAGCCTCTGCAGTGCCCAACAGTATTCTGTTACTGGAGGCTCAGTCTGTATTGCCGCCTCCTGATATGGTGAACGTTAATGTAACGTGCCCTACTCCATTGTTTACTCTCTCTCAGGTTCAAACTTTTGCTAACCAAACCACGCACTAGTGGCTTCTCATACTTTAAAAAGTTCTGCAAATATCAACAATATCTTGACCAGTGCCAATAACTTGAAAAGGATACACATACATTATTCTCAACTATGCTCACTTTAAAAAACTCACAGTTTCCAATTCTATAAAATATATTCAAGTTCTCGTGCCTTTTCAAATGAATTCAATCTGATATCCACTTCAGAAGTTAATCTTGACTTAGTTAACAGCTTCTCTAAGGTCTTAGGTATTAACAGGTCACCGTATCAAGACGATTTCTCTTTTAATTTGCCTGTTTGCGAAAAGGCGCCTCCCTTAACAAACAGAAAATTATGTGCCTATTTGTCTCGAATGTATAACTCCTTAGGAAAACTCTTATCTTTTATAGTCCACTCTAAATCTTTCGTACAACGCCTCTGGTCATTGCCCTTAGACTGGGACAATGATATATTAGATGACATATTGATCTCGGATTGGAAATCATTATTGGATACATTCCAATCAATATATAAAATTTCATTTCCCATATGCCTGACGCTTCCACTGCTTGTATCGCACATGCTACTACGACAAAGTAGGAGCAAGTGGAACATCGCTACTGATCTTTTAAAGATAGGTGATGTGGTAGTAATCAAAGATGAAGAGACTTCCCCACTCCTCTGGCCTCTGGCAAAATTAATCGAATTGCTCCCAGGCAAGGATTCTCTTGCTCAAACAGGTGTATCCACACCTAATTGCGAATACCTTAGGTTTATAAAGAAAGCTAGGTTACCTTTTAACCAATAGTGGCGCTTTCAGCCAAATATATAGCTTCTTATTTCTATAAGTTAGACTTTAGTTTCACTAGATTTTAAATAGTTCTTAGTTATTCTTATTTTTTTACAACAATATCTCTAATTTATACCGATTTACCCTCACTCTCGAAGTAACTATTTGATACCCTATCCCAGTGGCGTAACTCTTCTCGCCCACCCCCAGTATGTTCAATTTTTTCACATGCAAAAAATCATGCCAATGTTCGCTGTATTTTTAACTATCCTTATATCACAATTTTACAATCATTATCTTAGTCCAACCCTTAATAACCCTTCCTACTTACACTTTAACCCCCCTCCATTACAAATACAGACAGTTTCAAGATACCAAAGAAGAAAGACTCTCTCTTGAAGGTCGGCTGTCGCTAAGGACAGACCATTCTCTGTCTCTTCGCTTATCAAGAAGAACAGCATCTATCTTAGCTGTTTTTCTATCGCTAATTATCTCTCTCTCGTTTTAGTTACGCGAAAAATTACCCCAAAATCTTTTAAATCGTGTACAGACAAAGTGTGCTCTATCTCGCAAAGTCTTAATACCGCGAAACACGTGTTTAGAAAAACCGCGAGTGTGCCCGGACATATTTCGCATAATAGCAAAAACCGCGAGAGTGTGGAGCAGAAAAACCGCGAGAGTGTGGAGCAGGAATATTGGTAAGACTTTATATAAACTTAATTTGCTATTGTCTGTATACCTTTTACTACATATCCTAATTTAATTGAACCAGCCCTATATAATACAGTCCACATACACTGAAATTATACTAATAATTTCCCATATATGTACACCCTTTTTGTACAAGATCAATGAACACTTATTTCAAGGATAAAAATCGGCCTTTTTTGTAATATTAGTAACAGGTTTAATATCACCATACAGGAATTTATTAGCTACAAACTTATTTTATGTTCTAGTGTGCTAGAAATTTTAAAAATATCTTTTCTTTTTAGATGCAGAGCAAGATTTTCTTAAGAAGAATTGCCTTTTTGTGTTGACACACTAAACAACTTTTCCACTAAAAAGTTAGCAAGATATATTCTTGCAGCAAAATATCGAAAAGGTGCTAATTCAGAGACATAATTTCCGAAAAGAAAGAGCAGTGTTGAAAGAATTTCAATTCACCTATCATGTTCCAAATTGAAAAGAGAACGAAAATGTCTGTAAAAAGGCTCTTACTTCGATTTATGGGATATCAGAAGGTCGTGTAAAAAGAATTTGCAGCTTGCTTCTTAAGTCTTGTGATCACCCGTGATAGGCGAGGACAACACCCGAAATGGAATACCAAATCCTCTGAAGTTCATAAGCTCATTTATGATCATATTTTGGCATTTCCTAGAAAACAGACACACTATGAAAGTAAAAAAATGGAATACCTTGATGCACGCCTAGACGTCAAAACCATACATAGTATTTGTAAAGAGAAACATCAAAATGTGGATGTTAAGTATAAATAATACACAAAATATTTTAAAGAACAGTTTTCTTTGCGTTTTGGTAGACCCAAGTTGATACCCGTATTAAGTGCGAAGAATTGGTTACAAAAATCAACAGCCAGTTCCTAGGAGCACATGCCTACGTACCGCAGAAGCTGAACTAGTGGTTCACAAAACAAGGTCCAAGAAATTTCACAAGATAAATTTGTGGGATATTTGGAAATCGAGAGCGCAGTTCCACGTTCGAGTTTATGCAAAATCTTCCTCTGCCCTGTATACCGATACAAGAGATATTTTATTTGCGTCAACTATGAGTGAACTGCTTCGGTATAAAAAATGTTAAAACCAAGGAATCTGTGTTTTACGTTTATCATGAAGGCCAAGCCAATAAAGGCGCTAATGAAGTTTATTCCATGTTGTCCCATTATTTTGAAACTTTTTTACACGATAACGTACAAGAAGTATTTTTGTTCAGCGACAACTGTACTGGACAAACTAAGAACCATACGATGATCAGGTTTTTGCTCTCATTGACGGATACAGGCAGATTTTCCAAAATAATCCATTACTTTCCAATCAGAGGACATTCATTTTTGCCGAATGATCGAGATTTTGGGGTGCTGAAATCAAAAATTAAGAAGCATGACAAATTTTCCGTTTTTGAGATGAAGACACGTCAGATATTAGATTATCGCAATTGGTGGCCAACATATTACAAGCGAAACTGCCTCTCCAATGAAAGCCTATGTTCAAAGGTACAAAAGCAACAAAAAAGAACCTTCTCTCCATCGTCGTTTATGTCGTTTGAATAGGATAATCATGCAAAAGGTACAGTTGTGACTCAGGATTTTATTGACGGCTTCATTAGTCATACGTTTCATCTTTCCAAAACCAAACGCCCAGTATTGCAACCAAAATCATTAGCTTACCCAAATAATGCTGTGGCCATTAATCCCAAAAAATTGCAAATATCAAGCAAGTTCAAAACAGCATTTTAGAAGAATATAAACCATTTTACGAGAAAATTTTTCATTGGCCTACCAATGAGCATGGTGACAACATAGCCCCTGAGTCAGATAATAAATTTGATTTTGTTCCATAATATTCATCATTCAAACTTCGCTTATCTACTGCTGGACATAGATCTCCCTCATAATTTTCCATCTATTTCGATCTTGTGCCTCTTGCATCAAATTCCTATGACAATGTTTTAGATCGTCAGTCCAACGTGTTGGTGGACACACAAATTAGTCCAACGCGGTGGTGGATTCGGTAGGCATCATCTCTTGGTCTCCATTCCAGTATCCGCTTTGTCCATCTATTATCTGGCATTCGAGCCACGTGACCTGCCCAGTTCCATTTCAGTGTTGCTACTCTCTCTACTGCATCAGCCACTCCTGTTCTTTGTCGTAGCTGGCGATTTGGTCGTAGCCATAATATTATTATTTAATAATTACCAGTTTTTGTAGTTACTCTACTTTCGAAATAAAAATATAAATGGTTGTATTTCTGTTTTTTTTTCGTTTTCATCCAAAAACAGCATTAGTCCAATATTTCAAAAATCATTTTTCAAAAAAACTTTATTTTTTTCGAGACCATTTATATATAATTATGATTATACACAACACAATTACAATACAACTTTGGATTTTGAGGTGATACATTTCATCCATCTTTCAACTATTTAGTTTTTTTGCTCTCCTGTAAAATTAGGAATATATGACTCGTGTTGTTTTTGAAATGACCGATTCAGTTATTTAGCATTAAAATAGAAGATACAATTTATTTGGATATTCTGTTGTATATTATTCATACGAAAAAGAAGAGACATATGGACGTCATTTTAAAATAACTATACATTTGTCATTTATTTGAAAATTTTTACTTAATACGTAAGAAATTATTATAGAATTAATTTTATTCGAACAAATATGAATAACGATAACGATCAAGTAGATAAAAAGTGGGCATATTACGCCCCTTTCGAAGTAGTAATACACAATACCCCAGAAGATTGTTGGGTCTCCTTTCTTGGTAAAGTTTTTGATATTACTTCGATAGTTGAACGATACAGAAATGAAAGATGTGTACTTCCTCTATTGGCAATGGCAGGAAAGGATATCACTGAATGGTTTGATGAAGCTACCGGAGATATTCAACATTATATTCACCCTGAGACTGGATGCCGTGTGCCGTACTGTCCTCATGGACCTATTCCCGATGTTAGTGTCCAAGTGCCTGCTACAGATTGGGAGCCGTTAGATAGACCGCCTTGGTGGATGGACGAACAGTAAGTAATTTTCTACAAAACTAAAGGCATTTGATCCGCCCTTTAACAATATCTAAAATAACACAAATGTAAACTTATTTTTAATAGTTATATTAAATTGGTCTAATCTTGACTCTGATACATCGAAGCACTAATATAATAGTTTAGAAGATAACGATAAGACAATAATAATAAATTTAAGGGGCAACCACCCGCACAACAAAAGAGAAAAAAACAACTAAAGGTAGTCGAAAGATAAGTAAATTAAGACTAATCATAGCAAACGACTATGAGCCAGGAATGCAGATCAAACTTCTTTTAGGTGAATACTTTTGAATTTAATGGTTAACATTCTTAGGAGGTTTAATACAGGTTAATGGTTAACATTCTTGGGAGGTGAACAGCTAAATATCGCTTCATCTCCTCAGTGGCGTTCTTAGGGTGCACATTTTCGGTAGTTTGTTTTGCTTTATTTGTACTAGAGTTTTGTATGGATGACACAGTTACCAGTGTAAAATACCTTGATATTCTTCAGCATCTAAATTATTCGTGAAATAATCAATTTATTTCCAAATATGGCAGTGTGGTTTCAACAGGATGACGCAACTGTACACTATCATTAAATTGTTAGGCAATATTTGAATACCAGTTTCCCTCAGATGAATTGGTGAAAGAGGTGCAATTGAATGGCTGGCAAGATCTCCCGACTTAACTCCACTTAATTTTTTTCATGAGGATATCTTAAGAGCCGGCTCTATGTAAACAGAGCAATTAATTTAAATGATTTAAAGGATCGCATACGTCAGGAAATGCAGGCAGTTTCTCCAGAAATGATCAATGATTCTATTCGAAACTTCCAAGATAGATTGTATTATTGCCGAGAAACACACAACTAAACCTTTCAGCACCACCAAAAAATGCATTTTTTTCACTTTAATTGATACTTTTCAAAATTAATATAAATTGTTCAACAATTACATGTATTGGAAAATTTCTTATATTTTATTAGTGGTATGGTGTATTACATTAGATTTTTGATATTTTGCTAAAAACAGGAAAAAATAAGCTTTTCTATGATATAACACTCGACTTGCTATTTAAAACAAAATCAAGATGGCGGCGATACGCTAAACATCTCATTATTTATCCTAAAATTTCATAAATATATATTATAAATACATCAATTGCTATTTAACTGGGAATAAGCCACAATTAAAGATAAAAATACGTTTATTGACGTTTCAATTTCCACTTCGGAAATCGTTCTCAAAATACAAACAGTAAATTAAATAAATTTTGTTAAAAAAACAAAAATTTGTTTAATTTACTGTTTGTATTTTGAGAACGATTTCCGAAGTGGAAATTGAAACGTCAATAAACGTATTTTTATCTTTAATTGTGGCTTATTCCCAGTTAAATAGCAATTAATTTAAAATGCCACAAGAAAATAGCTTCGGAACAATATAATTACATCAATTTCCATATAAATTTTTGAAAGAACATTACCTATTTTTTGTGTGCAAAAGTTATTAATATATTATGTTTGTAAATGGATGAGGTATTAACTTTGAAAAGTTTGTCTCTACATGTCTAAATTTTTGAAAAAAATGAATACATGAAAAAATATACTTCATACAAATTTTATCTAGAATTTTATGCAGAATCTAAAAGGGTGTTCTACTTAAAATAACAAATTTGCTGTTCGCTTCCGCTATAACCGGAAGTGGCATGTCTGTCAAAAAAATATATATATATATATATATAAGTTTTATACAAAATTAATGTAAGTAATAATGAAGTTTTTAACCCATTTGGTCCCACTGTACTCATCTAAGTACAGCAGCAAAAATGGCCTAGTAGTGACACATCTGGCAAAAAAGTGGTACTCCACGTGTATGTCCGATTCTATTAGGAAGTGTTCTACTAGATTTTCACAAATTATACCCTAGGTGGCGCTCTTCTTCGTATTTTGACCGCAGTAATTATAACCTAACCTCGATATTTCTGTTGGATTATTGAAGTGCTTGTTATTTTGTGATTTTGATATTATTTATCATTTTTTTAACTTTTACTGTTGTAAGGGTAAGTACTAGTAATGTTTATTTATTCAGTATAAGATTTTTTTATTATTTTTGTTTTTATGTTACAAAATAGACCTGTACTCGTCTGAGTACAGTGGGTTTGTATGAGATCAAAATGATTAAATGGTTTTTTATTGTTTTAGGTTCAATATTGGTATTATAATGGATTTTCAAGAATTGCCGCCTATTAGTCCCATTGGGTTTTATGGAAAACGTTATAGAACTCTTGCTTTAGCTTCAGATGACATAGCGAGTTCCACTCATAAAGATGCATCAGTGGTAGTCATTCCTCCTGAGATTGACTATCAAACTGACAATGACGACATAGATGAGGATGATCTTCAGACTCAAAGCCTTCCGAATGACGTTCCCGGAGAAATAGAGGTTTATTACACGAGTGATGACTCTGATGACGACGAAGAAGACAATCTTCCTCTTGCCATTAGAAGAGAAAATTTACTGAAGAGTCAAAATAAAACAAAGGAATCTGACTGGACGGAAGAAATTACTGACATTAGTATGACATCTACAACAGGTTACGAGGGTCGTCTGGATAATATGAAAGAACAAATCCGAGGTAAATATCCTATAGAAATATTTGAGAAATTTTTCGACAATGAAATTATTGAATATATTACACAGCAGACAAATTTATATGCCGCTCAAAATAATAACCATCAATTTCATGTAACGCAGGAAGAGATAAAGATATTTCTGGCTGTTTTACTTTTTACTGGATACCATAGATTGCCACGAGAGCGCAACTATTGGTGTTTAGATGAGGATCTTCATATTCCCTTCGTGGCTAATGCAATTTCAAGGAACCGTTTCCAAGAAATTAAAAAATACCTACATTTGGCAGATAATTCGAAAATTGATACAAGGGACAAAATGTATAAAGTGAGGCCTCTCATGAACAAACTAAATAAAAAATTTCAACAATTTGGCATATTCCACAAAGACTTATCAATTGATGAAGCGATGATAAAGTATTTTGGGCATCACTCATCAAAACAGTTCATAAGGGGAAAGCCAGTAAGATTCGGGTACAAGGACTGGATGCTTTGTAGTTCAACTGGTTATTGCTACAATTTTGACACATATTGTGGAGCATCAGTGGATAAACCAAAAGTCGCGGCGTTGCCTTTAGGATCACAAGTTGTTCTAAAAATGCTTGATGTCGTTGATGTGCCTACTGATCACGAAGTATTTTTTGACAATTATTTTACTAGTTACAATTTGATGGAAACTTTAAAAGAGAAGGGCTTTAGAGCAACAGGCACAGCAAGAGAAAATCGTATAAAAAAATGTCCTTTGTTACCTTCCGCTGTAATTAAAAAGAAGAATCGTGGATATTTCGAATATCGCTTTGACAAGACAAGTCTACTACTTTTTGTAAAATGGAACGACAACAATGTTGTCACAATGGCATCAAATTACGATAGTATTGAACCACTTTCAAAAGTGAACCGTTGGAGTGCTGCTGCCAAACAAAAAATTGATGTACCCCAACCAAATCTTTTCTCATCATACAATGCTTGGGCGGTGTTGATCTCTTTGACCAATCGGTTAATAACTACCGAGTCAGTATACAAGGTAAAAAATGGTGGTGGCCCATTTTTACCCACATGCTCAACTCAGCTCTTGTTAACTCGTGGAGGTTACAAATATTTGCTGGAAATAAAGAAATGGATCTTTTGGATTTTCAACGAGATGTAGTACGTCATTATTTAAGAAGTTTTGGGAAATCTACTTATTCTAAAAAACGACTAGCAGGATCTGTACCAATTAGTCTAAAAATGGATGGAAGCGGTCATTTTCCTAAGAAAATAGACAAACAACTTCGATGTCGCTTATGCCATCAAAGAGTACGTTGGACTTGTATAAAGTGTGAAGTTACTCTGTGTATTGAACGTGATTGTTTTGTACAATTTCATACTCGTTAGATTATAATACAGGATGTAACCAAGTATGTACCTATATATAAGAAGAAAATAAAATATTTTCATTTTTACACAATGTTTTATATTTTTGACTCCCGATCAGCCCATTGTACTCGTATGAGTACACCTACTTTTTGCTAAAAATTTAAATTTTTTTTATCAAATAACAATGAATTGTTACTATTTAACCCAGATTCAACAAGGATATTCAAAAAAATCTTGTATTATCGAAAAAAAAAATGTCGTGGGATCAAATGGGTTAAAATCGTTGGTTCAAAAATAACTAGGTTAAATTTTGTTGATATTTGTTGTTAATATTGCTGCCGTTATTGGTATTTGTCAGTTATTCTAATGAATAATTCTACTTAATTTATAATTTATTTATTTACCACGATATTTTGCAGATACCAAATAGGTTTGTTAACCAAAAGAGTTCGACCATTACGAGTTGTAAATATGGTTTGTCCGTTTTTTAAAGAAGTCTTAATAAATGTTTGCAGTGAAGACAACTTTTACAGGATTGAAGAGCGATACAATTTATTCAACAGCGATGCAGCCAGCTATACATGGAGGTAAGTGAATATCCAGATTGTTTATATATTCACTTTGTAATCTTAATGGGTAAAATATATTTCAATTTATTAGAATATCAGCATTTTTGTTTCTGCTATCAGTGTTTGAACCTAAACGAAACACTTATAATTATTAAAGAATGTACATAATTAATTAAAGTTAAGCTTGAAAAATAAAGAGCCTAAAATATATAAACTCTCAATCTACAATCAGAGCATAGAAAAAGTAATGACATTCAAATACTTGGGCGTAAATATAACAAGTGACAGAAATCTAAAAGACGAAATAAGAGCTCAAACAATAAAGGCATCACTAATATCAGGATCTCTAAGAGACATATTTTGGGATAAGACATGCGTAAGACCTATCATGACCTATGCAATAGAGACCACTGCAGAAAACAAGAACGAAGAGAGTGTTAAGAACCACTTAAATGTGAACTGCTACTACAAGTAAACACAGAGTTTATTCCTATAGTTTATTTTTATGAACGAGAGAGTAATTAGCATAATTTTAACTGGTATCTCAGACCACTCCATGGGCGTGCTCAAGATTAATTGAAAAATTACTTTGAATAATTGTAAAAAATAAATGAATTATTTCAGTGTTATAAAGTGTTATGTGTATGTAAACAAAAGTGACCTTTTTTATCACACACTATATTAGAACTGACTGGCCTACATTAAAAAGGGTTTTAAAAAATTCACATTTTTTTTAATTTTTAAAAATTACAAAAGAGAAAAAGAGTTTTTAAAACCGTCTAAGGTATGTTAAATAGATGAATAAAAATATTAATATAAAACTTACAGCTACTTGTTACAAATCAAAATCAGATTTAGAAGATGAACTTTCAGAACCAAGATTTATAATAACTGGCCCGATCATTTTATCAGTAATATTGTCCAGCTTCCACATTTTTTTCCTGTTCTTTAATAGTGTGATTTACTGCCTTTTCCCAGTTTTCAGGTTTTACATTATTTACGGCCTCCAAAAACAACTGTTTAACATCATGAATTTTAAAAGTGGTATTTTTTCTTGAAACTTCACTCTTTATCTGTGCCCATACCAGTTCAATCGGATTTAATTCACAATGATATGGTGGGGATCTAAGTACTGTCATTCCACGATTTTTGGCAATTTCATCAATTTCGTATTTTTTAAATTTTTCTTTATGAAGGGCACACAACGAATAAAGTTCCTTTCTTATAGATCCGGGATGGTACGTAATATTTTTTGAACTCAGCCAATTCTGCAAGTCTTTTTTTAACCACTTGGTTGTGGGCAGTCCTTCTAAAAGTCTGGAGTGATAACTTGCATTATCCATTACTATTACACAGTTCTTAGGAAGAAGATCTATCATTTGTTCGAACTATTCTTGAAAGACATCAGCGTTCATGTCTTCATGGTAGTCACCGGTACGAGTTGATTCAAAAGTTAATAAACCACCTTCAACAAAACTGTCTGAACTGCCAATGTGTACTATTATCAGCCTGCGTCCCTTTCCTGATGGTGGGTTTAAACCAGTAGATAAGTTATTTACAAAAGCGTGCCTTTGACTTGTAACAGTATCATCCTGCCAAAATTTATTTGGTGTATGACCCTCGTTGATCCATGTTTCATTAAGATAAAATATTTTTCTTTTTTGGTTTCTCATTTCCTTTATGGTTCTTAGAAAATGTCTTCTCCATATGACAATATCGCTTCTTTCTAATAAAATAGACTTTCTGGGATTCTTTTTCCAGCGGAAGCCTATTTCTTTTAAAAGTTTCCATAACATACTTCGACTCATTTCTGGGTAATCCTTATCATCTCGAACTGAGACAAGAACTTTATCCAATGTTGGAAATTCTTGTCTAAAGAAGAATTCATGCACTTTCCGTCGAAGTCCTTCTTTAAAATGATATTCTATTTGAAATTTTGGTTTCCCTGGAGCATTACGTGGCATTTGAAAACTACCACATTTCTCTTCTTTAATAACTCTGTAAATCGTAGATTTCCCAACACCAAGTGTACTGCTAACTAACTCAACGGTCTCATCAACACTTTCACATAAACGTTTGTCTGTAAATGATTTAAAACAATTAAATATTAATGTTTTTTCATTAACTGTTAAAGGACCAATTTTTCGGCGTTTACACGGCACTTCCAAATTTTCCATAATACTAGTATAGACAATAAACTGCACCTTGCAACTGAAGTACCTACTTTTAGTGAACTGTTAAGAATTTTGAATACGCCACTTGGACCTTCCTACAAAATGGAAAAACCCACTATCACATTTTCTGTGGAATAAGTTTAGAAGGTAATTATCTAGTCAATTACTGTCGTAGATTCCTGGAATTAAATTCATTAATGTTTGATTGTTGAAACCCTTACTTCGTACAATGCACTCATTTCAGATAAAATAAATCGTTTTATTTTATCTAAAGAATTAAACTTTATTTTGCAAATAGGTAGGTACTTATTAAACTTTTAGTGGTTATATATAACCAATAAAATAAAAATCTTACATTTCTTGCAAATTCATTAGTACCTGTTAACCTCCATCACTCCGACACTGGCAACCTTATTTAGGGATTAGTAACCCTCACAACTATTGTATTCTATTCTGCTCCAACCTTTATACCTGGTGGTCATACTCAATTAAAAATTGTTTTCCTATATACTTCTGTAAACTTGTTGACAAATATCTGTTTTTCATTGAGTCACCCGTATCAACAGTTTAGGGATTTGCATACATAATTTATTGTTTTATTACTCTCTCATACATAAAAATACACTATAACGTAAGAAGAAAAAGAATCAATATGTGTAATGATTCATATCATAGTGTTCTTGTTTAATTTTGTTCAGTAGATTCAACTGAAATATATAACAACAATACTGAAACAAAATATAGAAAAGAGAATTAATATAATGTAAAAAAACAATGGGAAAATCCCAGTAGTTGGCTATATATCATAGTTAAAAAATATATACAGAAGTAAAAAACTTCAACATTTGTATCTTGGTATAAAAACATTTAATTCAAAACTTGTTAAAAGTGTCGTCCAAAATTTATGGATGCATAACGTTTTCGATCTAGCTCAGATCACTAACTAACACTAAAATTGCAGCGGAGACATCAATATGTGGTTTTAAATTTAAATTCTAATGCGACCCTAGGTCGATGACAATGGTTGAAGATTTTAATACTTAAAGATCAACATGTTTCTTTGCTCTTTGCTCGACTTAAACACGTGGTTCTTATCAGTTAAAATGACACAGACCAACTGGCTGAGGTGACAGGAAGTAAAATTCAGGAAGACAGCATTAACGTGACGAGGTATGAGTATGATCAGAAACTAATGTAATTCTTTATAAATATAAAATGTTTGTAATAGTACCTAATATCTTATTAGTAAAAGCCTTTATTCGAAACTAAATTCATTTAAATAATAGTATTAATTGTTCTAAGTCTGCAAATCTCTATTATTGAAAAAACAAGTAAGTCAACATAATGCTTCTTTGATATTTATTTGACGTTTATAAATTACACTACTACTACTTTCCTTCTCTCCAACTTGTTCTCGACCTATCTGGTTTTCTTAGGCCTGCTGGTCTGTCTCTCTATTTTAGTATTTCCTTTAATATTCGTTGTTCGTCTAATCTTTGTATATGTCCGAACTAGATAAGTTGTTTTATTGAGAAATTATCTGTGATTGTTACTTTCATTTTCATTATTTCTCTAATGCGTTCGTTGTTAATCCTTTCTTTTCTAAATCATAACGCTCTTCTCCGTCAAAAATTCATTTCCGTTGCCAATGTTCTTTTTTTAGGTGGCCATACCTCACAACTGTATATGGTGGTGACTTTCACTATAGTCTCATCTTTTCATTTTCTTTGTTTATGGATTGGTCCCTTACAATACACTTAGCGCTTCTAAATCAAATGGTAATTACTCTTATTAACGTTTCTAAAAAGTAGTTTATTTTCTTACATTTTTATCGTTTTATTATAATATATAACTCTTTTAGGTATAAGTCTAAAAATATAGACATGAATAAAACGATGGAAGAAAACGGCATTTTAGATGAACGAGACACATTTACACGTTTGGGATTGCCCCAAAATTATTATGTGCCAAGCGTTTTTCTCTACTATAATGATGATTTGAAATACTGCGATTTCGATGACGATGAATGTGAACCATTACCATCAGATTTTGGATTGTGTTGTTTAAAATCACGATTTTAAATAAAATATTTAAAACGTTGTAAAGCTTTTTATGGAAAAATAAAGTATAGAATATATATATATATATATATATATATATATATATATATATATATATATATATATATATATATTGTCATACTTCTTCTTTCCCAACCAAAGAAAAAAATAAATAAAAAGATCCATCGGAATAAAATTTTAAGATATCATTATAAACAAAATGTATATAGTAATTTAAGATAAGATTTAGTGTAGATAAGAATAGAAATTTGTTTGGCAAACGACTTTGTCCGTGTCCAACAAAATGATCGAAAAACCCCTTTTGTGTAGAATTAGAAGACAGAAGATTACCTGTGAAGAATTAGAAGATTTTACCTGTAAGTTAATCTTGTCATTGTTTGTGTATTAAATGACCAGATTCTAATCTTTGGAAACAGGTATAAATTGTGTATTAACAGAATGAGGACAAAAAAAAATCAATTTTATTTATTCTTTCTCTGAAACAGTAATTTGGTTTTACCAAATGATACACAGAATTTTTAGAATAAACATTAACAGTAGTAAACAAGTTTTGAGCTTTTTGATTGGATAGTCGTTTTTAAATGGTAATGGGCTTAGCCTGGTTAGGACACCGGGAGCGAGGCAGTTGTAATTTGGCTATCGAAGAAAACAGTCGTTTGTTTAAAGATAGAGTGTGGTTCGTGAGTTTGGATACCGGCATTGTGAAAAGAAGTGAATAGTTGCCGCTCGTTGATTTTCCATCTGTTGTCGGTAAAAATTACCCGAATCAAAGGAATCACGCTTATTCGTACACTTGCGAATAAGCGTTGTCTATACTTGCAGAGGAGCTCAAACGAAATGTATAAATAATTGGCAGTTACTGCGACTATTCATTTAGTTTTCAAAGACCTCAGAAGCTAACCTTATTTGTGTATTTTTTTAATTGAAATGGAATGCACAAATGCCGTTGTAATGCAGTTTCTTGATTTTTATAAAAATAATCCGGTCAGTTGTATGACCAAACATAAAGAACATAAAAATTGTAATGCGGTTAATGATGCCTAAAAAAATACAAGATAACATATCGGTCCAGTGTACTATAAATGAACTGAAAAAAAAAAGATTCACTAATGGAACCATAGTTTAAAGGTTCTCGTTTGAGATCCTGCAACATTAGGGTGTCGCTATATCTATAAAAAAGATTTATATATATTTTTTTCAGTTTCTGTATTTTCAATGCTATTTTAGTGAATAATCATACACCTGCGGAAGCAACAACAAGATTTCTCGGACGACCTCTATCCATATTGACTGTCACACCATTGATTTAGTTCTTAAGGTTTTTAAGAATACTTGCGTATACTTTTTCAAGGCGAAGAACTCAAAGGTTTTGTACAGAAGTAAAGGAAAAATGTAAAGAAAAGATAAAAGCTTACCTGAAATATATGTTGACCAAAACACAGGAGGCATACCATAATTACAAGAATTATAAACGAAACACATGTACTTGCAAGAAAAATAAAAAATAATTACTGGGAACGCTTTTAGAAAGTAATGGAACATGACTTTTACAGTCTGCAAAAGGAAAAATGGCGCTCTATAAGAGGTCAAAGAACGGAGGTAAAGGAACTAATGGAACCAAAATACATAGAAAAGGATACGTGCCCCATGCTCTTCAATTTTATTATGGATAAAATCATCAAAAGCGGTAACAAAGGAAGGGGATACAGAACGGGAAACAAAAAAAAAATAAAAAAACTGTTACGCAGACGACGCAATACTGATAGCCCTAGATGAAGATAGTCTGCAAAGAATGGTCCACAGATTTAACATAAAAGCATAATAATTTAATATGACAATCTCATTTCAGAAAACTGAAACAGTAGTAGTCAGCAAAGAACCAACCAGATGTAAAATAGAAATCGGTGGCATCAGTATTGAACAGGTAATGGAAATAAAATACCTGGGAATTACGCTATCTAGCTATGGAGACCTGGACAAAGAAGTGAGAGATCAAGTACAAAAAGCAAATGGACTGGAAGGATGGCTTAATAACAATATATAGCGAAACAGACATATTAACAATACTGAGATGAAGTCAATAATTTATAAAGCCAGTGTAAGACCAATAATTATATATGCCTCAGAAACAAGACCCGACAGAGCCACAACGCAAAGGCTACTGGAAACGGCAAAGATAAGAGTACTGCGAAGAATTACAGGAAATACGCTGAGAGATCGAAATGGAAGTGAAGACATTAGAAGAAAATGTAACGTACAGTGTATAAATAAATGGACACAAAATAGAAAAAAAAAAGAATGGAATCACCATATAAGCAGAATGAAGGAGACCCATGTCGTCAAAATAGCAAGAGATAAATCACAAATCGACAGAAGAAGTATCGGACGACCGCGCAAAAGATGGAGTGACAACCTTCCATAGAGGTATTAATCAACCAATCAACAATCAGAATTGCTTATAAAGAGGAAGAAGGAAAAGAAGATAAACTCGTCGCTACTGATGAACTGAAATATGTTGTAATGATATGTTGTAGTTCTATCCAATGAAATGCTCGCTATAATATGAATCGCATGTCAAGAAAATCTGAATATTCGCTATAAATTTCTTGAAATTTAAAATATTGAAACAAAAAGAAAATTGCGTACAACCTTTATTGTTTGACTTTTCCTATATTTAACTTTTTCTTCAGCCTTCATTTATCCAATGTTGGACATAGGCCTCCTCCAATTGCTTCCACGCTTCCCTATCTTTTGCAATTCTCATCCACTGCTTTCCAGCTATAGCAGTTATATCGTCTATTCATCTTTTTTAGGTCTTCCGACGCTTCTTTTTGTTTCTCGAGGTCCCCAGAATGTCACTTTATGAAACCATCTGTTAGTGTCTTGTCTTGCTACATGTGCTACCCATTGCCATCTCAGTGTCGCTATTTTTCCCATGACGTCGGTTACTTTAGTTCTTCGACGTATTTCAGTGTTAGGAATTTTGTCTCTGAGGCTTATATTTAACACGGCCCTCTCCTTGGCCCGTTGAGTTACTCTTAATTGTTCTGCCATTTTTCTTGTTATTGCCATAGTTTCCAATCCATAAGTTGCAACTGGTAGTATACAAGTGTCATAGGTTTTCCGTTTTAAGTGAATTGGGATTTTTCTGTCTTTTAAAATGAAGCTCAACTTACCAAAAGTAGCCCATGATAATTATGTCCTTTTATTTTCTAGGGTTTGATTTTCCTTTTCGTTTTTAATTACATGTCCTAGATATATATATATATATATATATATATATATATCTATATATTGTTCTATCTTTTCTATATTGGTGTTATCTATCGTGATGTTTTCTAGGCTGTTGCTTAATATCTTTGTTTTGTCGAGATTCATTTTTAATCCTATTTGATTCGATTTGTGATTTAAATCTTGTAGCATTAATTTTAGTTCATGGATATCTGTGCTTATTAGTACTATGTCGTCTGCAAAACGCAAATGGTTAAAATATACTCCATCTATTTTTAATCCATTTTCGGCCCAATTTAGTTGTTTGACAACATTTTCTAATGCCAAAGTAAATAACTTTGGTGAGATGGTGTCGCCCTGTATCACAAGGTCTATTTTCATAGTTTCCAGATCATCATCTATTTTTACGTGAAAAGTAGCATCATCGTATATATTCTTAAGGAGGGCAGCATATCTTGAATCTACTCTGGAGTCGTCCAATGCTGTTAATAAAGCCCATTTTTCGATACTGTCGAATGCTTTGTGATAATCGACAAATGCCAGATGTAGTGATATGTTGTACTCTATTGTTTTTCAATAGCTGTCCGAATTGTTTGCAAGTGATCGATAGTGCTAAAACCCTTACGAAAGCCTGCTTGCTCCACTGGTTGGTATGCATTTAGTTTAGCTGTCAATCTATTTGTTATTATTCGGGTTAGTAGTTTGTAAAGGTGTGACAATAAGCTTATTGGTCGTTAGTTTTCTATATTTGCGGCGTCCCCTTTTTTATGGAGTAGAATGACTTCCCCATTTTTCCATGTCTTCGGTATTTGTCCTTCCAAGAGGCATTTATTCGGTAATGCTCTTATTGCCTCTTCTAATGCAGTGCCTCCCATTTTTAGTATCTTTGAAGTAATTTTCTTTCTTTCTTCAATCTTCTCCTGGTGTTTTCCCATTTTTCATTTGTTTTAGGGCGGCTCTAATTTCTGATGTTATTATTTCAGGGAAGTCCTCTGAGCCCACATTTAAGACATGTTTTGTTGGTACACCGGTGTTCAGAATAGTAGAAGTATCCAGCTTCCCATAAAATTTTCGGATTTCTCTAACGATCTCTTCCTAATGCCAGCACAATATTCCACGGTCGTCTTTTATCTTTATGATTTTATATTACATCTCCATTTTACATTACATTTATATGATTTATGATATTTAACTTACGGTTACCATATTTTATTAAGGAAGATTCATTTTTTGTTATTTTTACGATACCGTTCAAATATAAACATTCAATTTTTTTACAGGCAAGCAGTTACAGTGAATAGCAGTTTCTTATTTAAAATTATTAGTTTTATTAATAATAACAACCTTTATTGTCCACAAGTTGACTTGATCATTTTCACAATTTATATTATACATATATATTATATATACATATATATATATATATATATATATATATATATATATATATATATATATATATATATATATATATATATATATATATATATATATATATTAATAAAGTATTCAACTAGTGAATTCAGAGGTTTATTCGGTCAGTCAGGTTGGCAAAATAAAAAACAGAAGTCAACTACATCATAAGTTTATAGAAGACGTTTCGCTTTATACTTCTAAAGCTTCATCAGTTCTCTAAAATACAAAGATGACATAGAGTTTATAAGAAATACAGATATAATAATTTATTACTTACAACTCAATATGTAGTATTAAAGATGTTATCGTATATGTACTTAAGTTTACTCATAAATTTAGAACTAACTTAAAAAAAAAAATTAAACAGAAACATGCAAAAAATAACATTCGCAGAAACGAAGATTTACAAAAACTTTAAACGTACATTTGGCTTCATTTAGAGATGGTTCTCCAATGAAGACAAACAAAACACTGATTTATTGCAATCTACGCAAAACGACGTGGCGCGATACCGAAAATTTTTTTCAAGGGCCATATGTTCAACAAATTCCAAGGTATATATATTCCAAGGGTATATATATATATATATATATATATATATATATATATATATATATACCCTTTTTCAAAATAAAACACTTGCACGTCACGATTTATACAAAGTGACGTCACTTGCATTTAAAATTTCCAGAACATCAACCTTAGCGTTTAAATTTTCCTAACACAGCTAATAATACGAAACCCATACGGAACTTCTCGATCTTTCATAGGCCTCAACATGGTGTAATAATCAGAAAAATGTAATCATAATTATATTGGAAATTTCAGAATTATAGTGATTAAATAACCAAAAACATTTGTTATTATTAATAATATAAATTTTATGAAATTACTCTTTATTGAAATACTTCAAATTTTATTGACAGTTAAGCGTGTGGTAAAAGTATATAAAATGTTGCCGCTTTTTTAGAGTAGAAATTTTGTTTATGTTTTGATTTCTTACATAATTTGATCATAATATAATATATATTAATAAATTGTATTTATAAATACAATTTAGATTAATTTTATAATCACCTTAACTAATTTATTAATACTAAATTTAGATTAATATCTTTAAAAACTAATTATTGTTGTGAATTGTGATTGTGATATGCCAAAATAAATTAATAGTCTGTAGAAAGCTGGTAAGCTTTCATATAAGATAGATCATTTTGAACAAGATATAATGGCGAGACGTTTTTTACTATTAAAGCCCTAAAAGAGGTAAGTTTAAAATTTAGAATATATAATTTTGTATTAAAATGTTTTCTTATGTATTTTAATGTGTTTCAGTAGTCTTAAAACTAAGTGTATTTACTGTTAATATATTAGTTGGACAAATATTTGACATTTTAAAAATTCCTTAGTTACTAACTATTCTGATGGCAACGCTGTAGGGTTCTGACGACGTAAATCTTGAATGACGTAAAAGCTTTTTTGCGAGGAACCGCAAAGTGAACGACTCCTGGTGGTAGAGTTCAAAAGCATCCACTTCGGGAAAACCTTGATATTGTCATTATTTTGTATACATATTAGCGACCGGTTTATATTGTAATTGACAATGACTTCGACTTCAAAAAACTATTGCAGTGTTCCTCAATGTTTATTCTAATATAATTTACAAAAAAATTCCATATATAAGTTTCCGCTGGACGAGAATATGAGAAAAGTTTGGCAATGCATTTTGCCAGTTGGCAAACCTATAACCAAGTACATGACTGTGTGCAGTTTACATTTTACTGAGAACGATTACTTTCCAAGTGTTGATTAAAATATTATTATTTATATTTTAATATATTTATACTTAATTTACTTTATAGTAACACCTGAAACTAAATTGAGAAGACTGAAGAAAAATTCTGGTCCATCAGCTAAATTACCCCAACGGTCTCATGAAGTTATTAGTAGAAAACTTAAGGCGTAATTTACAAAATATAACGTGGCCAGCTCCAAAAACTGCCTCACCCTCAACTAAAGATCTCTGCCGATTTTACAACCATATAAATAATTAAGATAATGTAAATTTTACTTCTCGTGTTTCAGACATACTGTAGAAAAACAAACGTTGAATTTATTTTTATGCAGGTTTGGGAGTCAATTACCTTATGTATAAACTTGAAACTTGGTTCACAAACAGATAAACTTTGAAGAACGTACTCCAACTTTTACTTTGGCAAAACACACGTGTAAATAATTTATATTAAACGTTTTATAGCTTAGAGATCAAATGACAAAATTATTTGTTTTCCCAAAGTTATCGTCTATCTTTGAAATCTTTAGCGCCCCCTATCGGAATTGGCTATCGCGAATAGTCAGTGTCATAACTATCATGTGCAACCTCATATACTCAGTTTTGGCCTCCTTGTATTATTTTTATTCAAAGTTATACTTTTTTGACCAAATTCCTAACTACATTTTTTGCCACAATTAGGAACAAACAAAAAAAATTTGTTGATAACAGTAGTCGTTTCGAAGCAGTCGAGTAATTAACGCCGGTTCAGTATACACCTAAAATTAATTGAAAGTCAAAAATGCCGGTTCAGATATTTTAAAATAAATTACCCATTTTTCCTTCTTCCTTACCTAAATATAACTGAAGAAATTGTAGAATGCGAGCCTATCAGTTAACAAGGTAAGATTTTTACATATAATTACAGTCCGCTTGAGAAATTTGTTTATATAACCAGCATTTGTCACTATATTTTTTGGTTATTTGTTGCTGCCATTGTTTTAAATCATATATTTGGTTGTTGTTCTCCCGATTTAAATTCATTAATAATTAAAATCATTATTCGTGTTTGATTAATTTATTTAAAGTAGGTAATTGTAATCCGTATATTAGTAGTGTTAAAATCTAATTAACTCGTTCTGCCCTTTGTATCGAAACTTGTTCTTCAAACGACACAGCTAGAATTCCTTTTTTGCGTCTGCTTCGGGTAGGCATCAATCGCCTAAAAATAGTTATTTCGTATTTAGTTCAATATAGTCTAGGCGGGATCTGTTTTGGATTGGATATTTTCCATAGGAAGCTATTTTTTGCTGGAAACCCTTCAGGATGTGCCCAAGATCAATAATCACGATATGCGCCAGTTGCAAAACTCTGTGCTAATTTATTTATTTAACAAAATCTGAAAACAACTGACAATTTCAAATTTTTTTGCTCCTATTTTCGTTTATAATTCGGAAAATATTGATCCTAGAGAAAAAATTATAGGAAGTTAAAAGTTTCGTTATTCAATTTTATACAATATTTTGTTAGCTAGAAAGTGAAAGTTTAATGTTAATTAAAAAAAAAAAGTACAAAAAATAAAGTTAATCCTTTAAATGTTTTCGACTTTCTAAACTTGACTTACAAGCTCCATATTTCGCCTAGAAAAACTTTTTAATATGTTTAAAACGTGTGCTAAATTTTGTTAAGATCGGTCGGATAGGTTTTGCATAATAATTTTGCAATCCAGCCTACTGGAAAAAAATCGCAAATTTTCAAATTTATAGTAGGCCATAAATAAGGCCCTCAGATAGTTGCAATTTTTTTTACATATAAAGGAAGGTTCAAACTTTCAAATGCTTTTTGTAAAATCCAAATCGGTTTACTAGGAGAGTCTAGAAATTTTTTTAAAATTATGAACATTTTTTAGGTTTATAGACAAATTGAATAACTTTACTAGCTTTAAACATATCAATTTCAAAATTTATACATTAAAGAACATTAAAAGACGCTTCTTAAAAAAAGATACATTCGGCTTACTGGTTGCCGAGATATTGTAGGTCAAAGTTGGCATACATTTGCCGTGTAACCATAAGAGATAGAATATTACTACCTGACTCATTATTCAGAAATATTAGTTGCAAATGTAAAAAACTTTGTACAAAACCATGCAGTTGTATCATATATGGTCACAAAAATGTTTGGACTATTGTCTTCACTGCAATGGTTAGACATCTAAAAATATTGAACACAGTAAAATATCGGAAGAAGTTGAACGAGATATGTATATGGAGTCGATGGATTCCTTAGATTTTCTAGAGGCACAAGATAAAGCTATAGATGAAGGAGAAGAAACATTAAATTTACAGATTGAGGATGAAGATATTGAAATGGAAAATGAAGGTTTTGAGGAAGAAATAAGACCTGAAGATTCTTGTCCTTTCAAAAAAAGGAAAAGACTTTAAAAAAAAATTATTGAAGATTAAGTCAAAATAAAGTTTAATTATGAAAAACAAAATTTTATTCATAAAAGCTTGAATTTTACAAAAAAAAATTCGTTCGCCTTTGTTTTAACAATTCAAATTATTTATTAACAATTTATAAATACATATTTGTTTACTAAAAGTAACAATTTACTTTATTGTATAAATTATTGCAAGCTCAAAAAAATGCATTTAATGTCCACTTCGGAAATCGTTCTCAAAATACAAACAATAAATTTAAATGAATTTACTGTTTGTATTTTGAGAACGATTTCCGAAGTGGAAATTGAAACGTCAATAAACGTATTTTTATCTTTAATTGTGGCTTATTCTCAGTTAAATAGTAATTAATTTAAAATGCCACAAAAAAATAGCTTTAGAACAATATTAAGAAAACAGATATATCATCGACACTATTGCTTCAATGCGCATTCGTAACTGAGGGATTATAGCTCTATGCCGACGAAAGGTACCTAGACCGCCAGGACCGTACTTTAACTCGCTGACCGAATAGAGATATTAGAAGAGCTGAATGGGCCTGACAGACCCAACCCGTGCACCGCAGTGTTAACTACCATTTTTGGGATATTTTGTTTTTTGTTCCATTTTAGTACTTAGTTTTATTATTATTTTATTTGATAATTTTTTGAAAAAATTTTAATTTATCATTAAACTCAAATATACAAGTGTATACACACTTCTAAAGAAAATGCACCGAGACGGTAAGGTAACAGATACGATAATGTGAGCAAAGCGTCTTTTCTCCGCAACGGCCGACTCAGAACTAAAGTTCTTCTAAATCCACAAGGAAAACAATTCCTGTAGCTGGCTTAATACCACGTATCACAAAAAAGAGGTTAGTCTTCGTAAGTGGGTATATTTATTTAAAAAACCCTTAAAAGGGCTACATCAAAAAAACAAACGTTTTCGGACTAAACAGCCCATCATCAGGTTTAAATTTTAAAATTGCTAGGTTAAAATGCCTGAGCTACCAAAATACATGGGCCACCCTTTAAATTACATATAGTTGTAAAATATTATACATCTTGTTCAAGTCATATTTAATTTAATACTGAACATCACAGTTTTTTAAGCACCTGAAGCATTTCCAACGTTGGAACTTTGTTGTCCTGATAAAATTCGTAGACATAGCGACAAATAACGTCTTTAGTGGCCTTATCAATCTTTTTAAGGTTTTGTCCAACTCTTTGACGTTTAACAGAATGATCACTTACATCCCCAGCTGCAATAACACGTAAAACTGTCGTGCGCACAAGTTTGGTAAGTTCACATATCCTTAACACAATATTATATTCCGAAAGTGTACTATTTTCGCCTCTTAAACAGGAATATATATTTAGAATAATCCTTTGCGCTTGAATATGTAAGTCCTTATTTACAAATTCCCAATTCATTGGTGTTGGATCTAAAAGAAATATTTTTACTTTTAATTGTTAAAAAAAGTAGATTAAGGGTGAATATTATGACCGAGCATCCCTATACAACTAATTATTAAACTTGATTTAACTAAGAATTTACATACTGTTACGATTTTAAATGTTATGGCATATAGAACTGTAAATATTTTATGACTAATTCTTTTTTATTGATTCTCGTAATTTGTAGGTCAAAATATACCTGAGCTTCGCTACCAGTTGTTTACAGAAATCTCTAGACACTAATTTTAGTGAGTCATCCACGTCTCGAGGTTGAAAAACGAGTCGAGCGCCTTCACCAAAATACGAGATCATTCCAGTATTTTCGACAATGGTCAGGTCAGGTCTAGGCGGTCTTACGGTTCTTTATATAAGGACGAAATTTTATTGAAGGAAGTCAGTCATAAGAAGATCGGTAAACGCGGTTTACTTGTAACGAAACGTGAAATAAATACATTTGTAAAGTTATTTAATAAATTAGTAATTAGCTATCGTGAGTTTTAATAAATTAGATTATAGACAATAAATTAGAATAAAGACAAATAAATTCGAACTATATAAATATACTACAATACCTAAAACGTCGTAGTATTCTGGTTGGTATCACATTCAAATGGTCGCCAAAAAGCCATCTTTAATGTATTTACAACTTATTTCTACTGTCTTTACTCAAACTTAACTAAAACACAACACTGCTGTTTGCACAAAAATATTAAAAATATACGTGAACTTGCTGTGGTACACGACGATACTGAATATATCGTTTAGTATGAGAAACCTGAGAAGGCATTTTTGACCAGATAACGATAAAATTTGAGCGTAATAACTTCCGAAGAATTTGACTAATTGCACTTCAGTAGTACCCGATAAGATACGTAGACAGAAAGTAATAAGCCACAGCTGCAATGTGGACAATACCGTTAGTGATCAATTACAAATAATGTTTATATTTCTGAATTATTCGGGACTGGGCCCGAAAAATTCCTTAACTTTTATTGAAATTTAAAATTGATGATTAAATATATATACATACATAATGCAAATGAAATCTAATGTTGTTATTAATTTGAGAACTAAAAAATGAGACTACAATTTTACTATAAAAATAAAATAATTATAAGTTTTTCACGACGACACTGTTATTGTGTTTATTATATGCTTGCCGCCTTTGAAACATGAGAAGCAAAGATAACGACAAAACCAGATTTGGTTTCAGTGTATGCACTTCCGAAAAATTTGACCAATTACATTTCAGTATTACCCAATAAGATACGTTAAAAAGTAATAAGCCACGCCAATATCCATGTGGACTAATACCAGGAGTAATCATTAATTACAGAATTACAAAGATTTATCTTTATTTCTATGTTCGCCGTAGAATTACTGACCGGACCCCAAAAATTGTTCTTTCCCAATTGATATCGTTTCTACTTTACCAAGGTAGTGGAGTAACGGGACTGTCAACATCTCTAAGAATCTAAGAGAAATGTTACCAACGACAATTGGTACAACAGCGTTGATCTTAGTATAAGCTTAAAGAAAAATGGTTTGACTCTTTTGGGGATAATCAAAGTAAATAGAAAATAAATTCCTGCATATTTATCTAACAATCAAGGATGACCTATTGGCTTCAGTACATTTGGTTTTGGTTCGAGAGGAACACTAGCGTCATATAAACAAAAAAAAAAACAAAAACGTTCTGTTATATTTTACTATGCACCATGGGGACGACGTTTATCCTGTAACTGAAAAACCGGAATCATTTAGCATATAACAGCACAAAAAGCGGTGTTGATACCGTACATAAATTATGCGCACAATATGATGAGGCACGTTTTAGTAGAAGATGGCTTGTGCTTGTTTTGTACAGTCTTTTAAATGTTTCAGCAATAAATTCCTTTGTTATTTACAATGGTAACATTCCAAATTCCTTAAGGACCTGACGAGAAGTTTTGACAAATTTAACATTTTGCCTTATGTAGAACCACCAGAAGAATTGAAGCCAAAAAATGGATTAAGATGTTGTGCTCAAAGAACTCCGGAAGCAATTGGGAGTTGTGGTGACTTTATATGGAAAAAGAATCGAAAAACGAAATATTTTTGTTCGATTTGTAAAAAGTATCTTTGTTTGGAACATGTAAATCTAATTTGCAATGACTGTAATAATATTCCGGCTTAATTTCATAGTGTTATTTGCCATCTCTTATATTTTTTTATAATAAGTCTTAGTGAAATAATGTTTTATTTTTGTTTAAGATAGTATTTTAAAAATGAAATGTAATAATTTTAAATTATTTGTAATTTATTAAGTAAAAAAGAGAATAAATTAAACTATTATATGTTTTACATTTCCTTCTAAAAGGCGCCTCATGGAAAATTCCTGATAATGAAATTTACTCGAAACTTTTTATTACGAATCTTTTTAGTAATTTTGATTAGATAATATTATATACAATTATTATTATTAAATAAGGCTGGTACAGTTCTTCGGTGCGCGTTAGTTTCAACTGTTTAAAATTAAAGAAGAAAAATCGCATGTAAATAGTTTAAAATCATATTTTAAGTTACTGTTGCATTTTTTACAGCATTCATTGCTTTTTCGAAATGACACATTACAGATATGTATTACAATTACTTTACAAATGAATCAATAAGGGGTAAGATTTGTATATATATATATATATGCATTTGCGGTAGCTCGGCAGCCAGATGGCATTCATTGCTGTAGGGCAACCAAATCACAAAACATTAAATCGGGCATCATTTTAAACTGTATTGCATGTTTAGTGGAAACGGGTCATTGCACCAAAAATTGCGGGGGTCGGCTGAAACGAACCACATCTAATCACAAAGATGAAATTTTTTCGGGTTGATGAAAATCCGGAATTAAGTTCATGTCAACTGTTATCATCAACACATAAGTGTCAGTCAGTCGTTTATATCCTACGGGTGAGTTTTTAGTGCGACGTCGGTCGATATTTCCATTATGGTTCAATATATCCAAGAAACTTATTTAGAAAAAACGTAGGCAATGCTATTCTCCATACTTGGAAAATATGTGGAATTCTATAGGGTGATAAATTACTACGTGGTATAGCAAACATAATTTTTTTTAAATGGGCACTCTATATGAATTGCTTATTTATGAAAGGATGTAAGTCATTTCTTCTTCATAATGTGCCCTATCAAGTCCCCTTGAGGTTGGCGATTTACATGGCGAAAATATCTCTGTCCCGAACTATTCTAAAGAGTTGCTCAGCTTTCCTTATTCCTGTCCATTCCCTAATATTCTTCAACCAAGAGGTCTGTTTTCTACCAATTCCTCTGCGTCCTTCGATTTTACCCATCATAATAAGTTGAAGAATATTATATCGGTCTCTCCTTACTACGTGTCCAAAATAGGCCATCTTTCTACATTTGATGTTATCAAGCAGCTCGCGAGCAGCATTTTCTCTCTTAAGGACTGCCACATTTGTCAGCATAGCCGTCCATGGAATTTTTAGTATACGTCTGTGCAGCCACATTTCAAAGGCCAGACGATTAATGGTGGATATTTTTAATGTCCATGCTTCGACACCGTATAAGAGGACTAACCAAATGTAGCATTTAACCATGCGCTTTCGAAGTTGAAGTTGCAAGTTATCATTACAGAAGAATGACCTCATTTTTAAAAATGTCGTGCGGGCTATCTCAATTCTACATTTTATCTTTTGATCTAGATCTAGTTGTTCAGTAATATGGCAACCAAGATAATTAAAACTTTAATTAAAAATCCTTTGTAAAAGGTATATTTTAGGCCCAAACGGGCTAAGTTAAAAAGACAAAACGTTTTCGGAAACCATCTTCCATCATCAGTGTCTAGGAGTACATGAATGAAGCCACCAATATAGCCTACTCCTAGACACTGATGATGGAACATGGTTTCCGAAAACGTTTTGTCTTTTTAACTTAGCCCGTTTGGGCCTAAAATATACCTTTTACAAAGGATTTTTAATTAAATTTTTAATACATGGTATACAGCCAACTACAGGAACGTAGATTCCTTGTGGATAATTAAAACTCTTTCTAGACACTCTTTCAATTATATGACCATCAACATATAATCCTGCATCTTGATGTGCTTAACGGCTAAACACCATGTGTTTTGTTTTTTGAACAGTTTATGCTTAGGCCAAACTCTCTTCCCACTGTATTAATGGCATTTAAAAGGCATTGTAGTTCATTTATGTCATCACTTAAAATAACTGTATCGTCTGCATATCTGATTGTATTCATCAGAATTCTATTAACTTTCACGCCCCATTCCAAATTATGCAGCGCTTCTTTAAATATTCTATCTGAATATAAATTAAACAACAGTAGGGATAGTATACAACCCTGTCTGACATCTCTTTGTATTTTACATATTTCTGTTGATTTTCCGATTAGGCTAGCTGTCGCTGTTTGACACTAGTATAACTTTTCTATGAATCGTATGTCTTGACTATCAACTCCTTTATCATTTAATATTGTAATTAATTTGCGATGCTGTACTCGATCAAAGGCCTTTTCATAGTCAATAAATACAGCAAAGACGTCTTTTCTTTGATCTCGACATTTCTGCAGTAATACATTTAGTGCAAAGAGGGCGTCCCGAGTTCCCAGTCCATTTCTGAAGCCAAATTGTGTTTCATCCTGGTCTTCTTCACATTTATCTCTGATTCTACTGTGGATGATGCGTAGAAATATTTTTAAAGTGTGACTCATAAGGCTTATCATTCTATAATCGCTACAGTTTTTCATACGTTGTTTTTTTGGTAGTGTTATGAATTTGGACTTTAACCAATCTTCAGGGATCACCAGTCGAATAAACATCATTGAAAAGCTGGACCAGTATTCCAATGTTCTCCTCATTTATAAGCTTTAACATCTCTGTCGGTATGTTATCAGGGCCAACGGCTTTCTTGTTCTTTGCCAACTTTATAGCATGCAGTATTTGTGATTTTAGTATTTCTGGTCCTTCACCTTCAACTAAAGTCTCCAGTTCTTTGGGTCTATCATCATTCTACAGTTCACTTATTTAATTACACCAGGTTGTTCGAATTTCATGTTCGTCTATTATCATTTTTCTCGACGAATCGGTTATAGTATGTGGAATTTTCTTATGATAAAGACCAGCTACTTCTCTAACTTTTTTAAACATATTAAACGTATCATGTTTTTCATTCAACTTTTCTATTTCCTTGCATTTATCCTACATCCATTTTTCTTTAGCCACCTTTATTTTTTGTTTAATTAGTTTCTGTTTTTCCTTATATTTTGTCTTGTTACCTTTCAGTTTCCTTCTATGCTCCATTAATTCCAGAATTTCATCAGTCATCCATTATTTTTTTTTGTGCCTGTGTAACGTTGTTATACTATTAGTAATAGAAAAATATTATATACTAATATTTTTCTATTACTTTCAAGGTAAGCTCTTTAAATGTGTTTCATATTTCTGTGTTGTTTTCATTTATTGATTTCTTTAGTTCATTGTTTAAGTCATTTTCTATTAAAGTTTTGTTGGATATTGAGATATTTAATTTTGGTGTTTTGGGGCTTTCTTGGACTTTTTGAGCTTCACTGTGATGTCAGTTATTACAGGGTTATGGTCTGAACCGATATCTGCACCAGGATATGTCGTTACTCTGGTGACGCCATTCTTTCATCTGATTTCTAATCATATGTAATGAATTATCTCTTGGTCCGCTCCATGTGTATAACCTCCTTTTGTGTAATTTGAACCATATATATAAGTCACTACTTTATGTAAATTGAGATTATGACGAAAATTTGTTTTCACTACTTTTATCTAACGTTCAGTCATAAAAGAATATATGTCTCAGTACCGTTGATAGCTAGGCAGCCAACAGAATACTTCATCTATTTATGAAACGATACAAGTCATCATTTCATAAATTTGCCGCTGATCTTTGACTGGCGCTAGTAGTGTCATAAACACAACGATTTTGCTTGGTGATAAATAAACAGGTTGTTTTGTTTATGTTTATTGACAAATACTTTGATATTTCGGCGATTTTTGTGTAAAATACTTCTTCTTCTTAACGTGCCCTATCAAGTCCCAAAAAACAACTTTTTTTCAACCGGAATATTAGGAGACTCATGTATATTTACTTTTAAATTGGGTAAAAATAACACGTAGTTATTAATTATTCTAGCGACCCTAATTTTAAACTGACAATGTAACAGAGACAAAAAATATCTCCAGCGTTATTACGCATTTAAGCATCTCTTGGTATAAACAACCAAGGGCGTACTACAAAAATTTAAACAGAAACTATATTTAATATAAAACGCTACAACGGAAGAAAGAAAGAAGGAAATATTAAGGAAAAGATCTACAGAAGTATAGGAAGCTAAGGAAATCTATTTGATGAAACAATGTAAAGAGATAGAAGAACTAGAAACAAAATATGATATAAGAAATATGCACAAACCAATAAGAGAAGTGACTGGAATGGGTCGAAATAGACAGCAAAGACACATAAAAGACAAAAAAGAAGTACTACTAATAGATTTACCAGAGAAATTAAGACGATGGGAGGGTACGTTAGAAAATTTTTCCAACATGAAAGAGGTGAAATGCAGAAAATACAAGAATTAAATCCTTTAGAGAGATAGAAGATCACGATAGATGAAATCAAATATGCTATCAAAACCTCTAAAGACAATAAGGCGGCTGGATTAGATGAAATATCAATAGAACTGTTAAAACTAGTGGAAGAGAACGACTTGAAAGTATTGGCAGATTTATAACACGGTGTACGATACGGGAATAATACCACAAGAGTGGCTGAAGTCAGCATTTATAACCATCCCAAAAAAACGCAGTTCGGGTTCCGAAATGGAATGGATACTCGAGAAGGACTATTTGCTATCAACATATTCATCATCATCATCAACTAGCCTCTAACGTCCACTGCTGAACATAGGCCTCTCGTATGCTTTTCCACTTAGTCCGATTTTGCGCCATCTGAATCCAATTTGTAGTCACTCTTTTTATGTCATCTGTCCATCTCGTTGGGGGTCGACCTCTATTTCTGTAAGCTTGTATTCGTAATAGAGATAGAGGTCGACCTCTATTTCTGTAAGCTTGTATATTTAAGGTCTCCATTCCAAAATTCTTTTTGTCCACCGGTCATCAACTGATCTTGCTATTTTTATCCTTTCAATAACGTCTGCTACTCCTGATCTTTTGCGTATAGTAGCATTGGGTATTCTATCACGTACAGAAATCCCTAACATAATTCTCTCCATTGCTCTTTCCGCAACTTGTAGTTTACTCACTGTTGTTCTTGTGAGCGTTAGGGTTTCCGCGCCGTAGGTCATCACTGGCAAAATACATTGATTAAATACTTTTCTTTTCAGACACATTGGAATCTTAGACCTAAAAATATCCTTCATCCTTCCAAATGCAGCCCAAGCGAGGTTTATTCTTCTTTTCAGCTCGATTGTTTGGTTGTCTCGACTTATTCTGATCTCATGGCCTAAGTATTTATAGGAGTCAACTGGCTCAATATCTTTGTCTTCTACTGAGATGTTTTTGTTGTAGACTAAATTTGTCATAAATTGTGTTTTTGAAAAATTTATTTTAAGACCAACTCTTTTTGTGGCAGTATGGAGTTCTTGGAGCATTATCTGTGCCTGATCAAAGCTGTCTGCAATAAGAACGATATCATCTGCAAATTTAAGGTTATTTAAAAATTTTTCATCTGCAGTGATGCCCTTTTCGTTCCAATCTATTGTTTTACAAGCGTATTCTAGCAAAGTTGTAAATAATTTAGGAGACATGTTGTCTCCTTGCCGAACGCCTCTTTCAATACGAAAAGTCCCAGTATCTTCATTAAGTCTTACACAAGCTGTAGCATGTTGATAGATGTATCTGATGTATCGGTGATCTATTCTACATTGTGTTAGAGCTTGGAGCATTTCACTTTGATTGACCGTATCAAATGCTTTTTCAAAGTCGCCAAAGACAAGTATCAGGGGTCTATTATATTCAATGGTTTTTTCAATCAACGACTTAATGGTTTGCAAATGATCATTTGTTCCGTATCCAGCTCTAAATCCTGCTTGCTCGCAAGGTTGATAGAAGTCTAGTTTTGATGTCAACCTATTAGTTATTATCTCCATAAACAACTTATAAACGTGAGATAACAAGCTAATAGGTCTATAGTTCTTTAGCTCTGTTATATCTCCCTTTTTGTGCATGACTACTATAACAGCTTTATTCCACTGAGATGGTGTAACCTCGTTTGAAAGGCATAAGTTATATAATTGCGTCAATGCTTTCAATACTGTCTTTCCTCCTGCTTTAACTGCCTCAATAACGATTTGATCATCACCAGCTGCTTTATTGTTTTTCATTCTATTTAATGACTTTAAGACTTCTTCGATTGTTATTTCTGGGATATCCTCTGAACCCACATTCTGGACTTTTCTCAACTTGGTGCCGTCTTTCTTCCCCCTTTCTCTATATAATTCTGTGTAAAATTCTTCAACTACCTTAATTATCTTATCTTTATCTGTTACCACTTTTCCATTTCGATCTGCGAGCTTAACAATGTTCTTCTTACCTAGAGCTTGACATCTCTTCAGCACCTTTAAACTTTTATTTTTCTCGACAACCGTTGTAATCTTTTTTGTGTTATATTGTCGTACGTCCTTTCTCACATCAACATATTGATTCAGATATATTGGGATGTAAACGTTTATCTACACTTGTGCTTTGTTGACTACGAAAAAACTTTCGATTAACTAAGACATGAAAAACTAATATGAATATTTATGAACAAGCGCATTGACAGTAAAATCATAAATATAGTGAAAACATTATTTTGTAACTAAAGTACCACAGTTCAAATTGATGGGCAACACTCAGAAGAAATGAAGATCTGTAGAGGAGTTAGACAGGGATGTGTTTCATCGCCACTTTTGTTTAACTTATATGCTGAAGAAATTTTCCAAAACACATCAAAGCGGGAGTTACCGTTAACGGAAAATGAATTAACAACTTACGATATGCAGATGACACTGTGATCATAGCAACGAGTATAGAAGATCTACAACATCTTATATATGAATTTAAAGCTTAATTATGAATAGTGCTGAGATGGAAATTACTATAAACGCTAAAAAAACGAAGTACATGCTAATTACAAAAAGACCACAAAATATACATCACCTATTGACAATCAATGGTAACGTGATAGAACAAGTAGAAAAATACTTTGATCAATGAAATCAATGATCATACTGCAGAAATAAACAGGCTAATAGAGATTGGAGAGGGTTGATAAAGAAACAGAACTAATCACCACTATACAAACCAGAAAACTGGAATACCTGGGCTACGTGATGAGGGGACCAAAATATGAAATTTTGAGACTCATAATACAGGGAAAGATTCAGGGAAGATCTGTTGGCCAAAGGCAGAACTCACGGTTAAATAATCTACGTGATTGGTATCAATGCAGATCGATTGATTTGTTTAGAGGAGCAAGTTCAAAAATAAAAATAGCCATTATAATTGCCAACCTCCATGGGGAGACAACACTCTAAGAAGAACATTGTATAATTAATAATTTATCAATAGCGTGTTAACTACTACATATTAATCGTATATTAGAAAACTCAAATGTAATTTAACTGATAGATATATCTAGTCAATTAAAAGTAATAATCTTTGGAAGTTGACAGTTAAACGTTTAATAAGTCGTAAAGAGTAAATTAAAAACTGTACAAAACAATCCTAAGTTTAATTTTAACCTATCTGGTATAACTGTTATCGTTTTCTGGCATTCCACCCTTCAACCATCAACAATGGTTCACCGATTGTCTCAGTTGGTTTACTTTTTTCCTGTTCTTAGCTTTTATTTCTGCTTCGGTAAGCAAATTACAGATGTAATGCTTAATAAACCCCTATATGCATTCCATTATTCTCGGCACACTCGGCCACGTTATCTCTAATTGTCATCTATTCGGTGCAACGTAGCACATTGTTCAGAAAAATATCTTTTAACTAATGTTAATCTCTGAATTTTATGTGCATACTTGCTAATCAACGAATCGAAAAGAATATGAATACTGTAGCGATTCCATATTAAGTAACATCTCTTAAATCACAGTGGATTGATAAAAGTTAACGACCCGTTAAAGGAATTGATAATAGAATGTTTTAAAGATGAGTTTAAAACATAAACGACAGAAAGGTCAAAGCCTCCCAAAAGAACATTCTAAATAAAAATTATAAAAAATTATAAAATTATATCATGTAGTGATATAAAATTAATCTTATGCGAGTATATAAAAATTAAGCAGAATAATAAAATAAATCACCCATAGTAGCATCTATCGTAATACCAAAATGTATATATATATATATATATATATATATATATATATATATATATATATGTATATATATATGTATATATGTATATATATATATATATATATATATATATATATATATATATATATATATATATATATATATATATATATATATATTATAATGAAAACAGAAATACAATAAATTAACTTAGAAATATATACAACCAGATATACAATAAATTTATTTAAATAGTGGTTAGAGACATAATTTGTAAGTTATATACTAGATAATATTGTAAAAAAATAATTATATGAGGGTATTTTTAAGAATTTAGCATAAGAATTGAGTTTAAAAATTTTTTTTATTTTATTTAATATTGGATATATTTGAGTCAGCATATGCAACCAAACATACACTGTAGTGTCAAAGTCAAATAGTTATTTATTTTTGGAATGTTAATTTAGAATATAATTGTGGATGTAAAATTGTAAAAATATAGTTCATATAAATGTTTAAGTTACATATTTATAATAGTGTAGTTCTGATCTGGAGAGCCTAAAGTCAAGTAAATTATAGATAGAAAACTCTAGAAATGTCAATGGAACTGTATACATAGTACATAACAGACAAGAAATGATTCCAGAATTTTCAAATAGAAAAAATAGAAGGTTTCGAACATTATTTATTGCTAGAATATTCTGGAAACAATGAAAGGATATAAAAAGCCATGTAATTTGGCGAGAGCAGTTTTAGTCAGGCAGTCAGTCAGTCAGTCAGTTTGAGTTAGCAGTTTAGTTCAGTTAAGTTCAGTTACCAGTTCATTTATCAGTTAGTAAAGTTATAATTCAAGAATTTAGTTACAAGATTATTAATTGAGTTAAGATTATTAAGTCAGTTATTTATGAGGTTATGAAGAGATTCTTAGCTAGTAGAAGGCATTGATTAAGTTACATGAATTGTTAAGTTAAATACAGTTGGAGATTAATTATTACTACATTAATATAGTGACAGTTTGAAGTTAATTCATTGAAATAAGCATTCAATAATACAACCACAAGATCCAGTATATTTCAAAGTACATTAAGTATATGGAAATTACAAGGAGTTAAATATATATTTATATGGTGAGTGGAGATAATTAATAAGGAACATATTAAAATAGTTGGATAACCAAGGCTTAGTAAGAAGATATCGAGTGGTGATAATAACTTTAATGTTGGAAAAACTTTAGGCGTTCAGTGAAAGAAGGTTATTTATTTAATCATAGCTCATACAACAACAACACATTTTTGGCAAAGAAAAGTAAGTGACATTTTTGGCGAAAATAATGTTTTTCAATTAAACTAATGCTATTACTGTTAAAAAGGTACTGAAAGAGTGTAGTAAGCTTAGAATTATTTTAAACCTTTTTTAGGACAAGTAGGACAAGTTTGTTCAGTCATAATTTATAGGTTATTCCACGAATATACGACTGTTTGGAATTATTGCTACAACGAATATTTTACTGTACAAGTAGAAGTATGAAAGTAAATTGGTCTAAATATTATTCCATAAAAAAAGGATCATCTGTTAATATTACATATAAACTAAAATTATTTCAGTTAGTAGATGTTCAGATAGACGCAAAATTTATTGTAAAAATTAACCCGAAAATAACAAAAAAATTTACGTAAACGCCCCTACAAATAAATACAATGACCTCTATGAAGTTAAAATGTGTTCATCAGCCATTTGGGTTGGATTTCGGTGAAATGTAAACACCAAAGAGGCGCGCCGGTACCTTTATTACTTTATTAGGCAACGGTAATAAAAAGAAATATAATATTTTTAATATAAATAAAAAGAAATTGGCAGAACGATGGTTCAGAAACCAGGAAAAGAATCTAGTGTTCCACTTTGTTAGTTTTTTGTTTGCTTTGAGTGGATATACTCTTAAAAGTTTCGAAAGTAACGGGTATAACATGGCGGCTATTGATAGTTAAAGTACCGAGTCATTACAGATATTAAAAAGTAACGAAAATTTACATACAGTTTCATAAATCGCCGACTGATTTTAGTTTTAAAAACAGTCCGTATAGAGGTGTCCGGTAAAGAGACGTGTCCGTTAAGAGAGAGTTTAGTGTAGTGTATTTGTTTGTAATGGTGATTAGGAGAATAAGAATAAGAGTAAGTTTTTTTGTTTTTTTAATACTAATTGAATATTCGACTAAATAAATTAAACTATTTAATCACTTAAGTATTGTTACACTTCGTTTAAATCAGCTAACTTGTTTACAATACTAAAGTCAATGAGAGTAATTATACGAGTATACTTCAAAATCTGAATTACAACTATTCTATAAACTATCAATTCTATATTTAGATCATAACTTCATATTTAAATCTAAGGTGTATATCTGTCATAACAGTATTTTAAAAATGGGGAGAATTTACCATTGTACAATTCAGCAAATTGGACCATTTAAGTCGACATCTTAAAGCGAATTTAAAACAGTCGTATATTCGTGGAATGGAGTATAAATAAGTTTAAGCAGGTTGAATTAAAAAATTGTTTTGTCTACAAATCGTTTTTGGTGACTTACGTTACTTTGCCAAAAATGTATCGATATATATATATATATATATATAATATATATTATATATATATATATATATATATATATATATATATATATATATATATATATATATATATTGTTGTGCTTCTAATTGTAAATCTACTTTTAAAATATGAAATGTAATAAATTTATCTTTATCAAACAAATAAAAAAAAAATCAAAAGCAAAGAATATCTCAGGGCTAAAAATAATTTTTATCTTTTTTTTAAACTAAAACGTGGCTTCAAAGTATCTCTTGCTAGTTCCATTTAAGAAAGATAAAAAAAAAAGAAATAATAGACAATCAATTCTGATATTAAAACAATTGTCCTTTATTTTAAAATATATACCACCATACACTATAAATAGAATAAAAAAATAATCAATCATCCATCAAATCACACATCCCTTAATGCTCAATAAAAATTAAATACACATATTTCTAAATCAAATAGCTCTTAATATAAAAAATTTAGAAAGAATTATTGGTTCCTTGACTTCTTGTCTTAACTATAAAAATATTGCAAATTACGAACAATTGACATGAATGTTGATAGATGGTCCTGATAGAATGTCTTTATAGAATTTATTTAAAAACTCAAAACTTTGGTTTTCAAACAGACTATCTTCCCTGGATTCTGCTTGGTTTGTGCCCTGACCAGATCGCAATGTACTTCCCGGATCCTACCAATTTCCCTGCTCGCAATTCCTCCTACTGTTTCTTTTGATAATAAAAGAAAAAGACAAACAGCATGTGAAAATGTCGTGATGTCTTTACCACAATCTCCAAACTCCAAGACAAACAAACTGCTTTATCTCAGACTCAACGAAAATATATCTGCTTGTACTTACAGTAATGTCTCTATTTCTAGTGGAACTCGTCTCTGCTTACCACAATGGCTGCTTAATTTTCCACACAAACACTAAGCAGTACTTCTTATAAATTCTCAACAAAAAAACTGTTTTCACCGGAATCGGTCTCTCTCGATGTTCAACTCACAAAATGTCCTCTTTTCCCTCATTTCATTCCCGTCAAGCTTTTCACCCCCTTCTTCTTTATCCATCTCATACTAATCCAAACAAACTTCCTCTCTCATCAAACGCATCCTTGGTTTCTTAGTACATTAAATTTTTGGTTTTTCTAAAAATTACCTGACGTTAAAGTACTTTCCTGCAAACGACCTTGAAATCTTTTTTTAAATTTTGTATAGGAGAAAAATCATTAACCAATAATACTTACTTATTACTTTCTAATCTATTATAACCGCAAATTTCAAATAGTTGTGTACTAAATCTACCTGGTCATGTCCAAACCGTATTGTCTTTTTATCGGAGAAAACTTTCTAGATCACTTATTTACATATTCAGAAACCACTCACGTTGTTCCCGGTAAATTGTTTATGATTTTACAACTAAACTATTTCTATATACAGGGTGTTCTCGATTTTTTTTAATGGTCTTGTGATTTTAATTTTATTTAAAATTTGGAGATCTTATTAACTCCGCGCCTGGTGAAAAGATGAAAATTTTCCGCATATTACCCGATTACCCAAATTCCTTAAATCAAAAATTTCATTTCTACTTCCTCTGATTCTTTCAGAGTCCATATGTCTCAGGATATAACTATTTACACCGTTTTCATTATTTACGATATATGGACCCTCAAACACCTGCATTAGCTTAGCACAAACATTGTTGGTGATGTTGGATACTCTCAGAGCTCTCACCAGCACCTTTTCGCCAACCTGAAAAGTGACAGGCCTTCGTTTCCTGTTACGGTCCTGTCTTTGGACGTATTTCTCATTACTTCTTTGCAGTCTTCGCACCAATTCCAAAACTTGTTAATATTCTCGGATGTTTGTATCTTCCCACGGCCTCTCTGGCATTATTCCTTTCATAACATATTCCGGGGTTTCTTTTGCCACCGTGCTCGGGATCGTATTTAAATATTTTTCTATTTCTGTCCCATCGATTATGTTGTCCATCTGTAACAATACGAAGAAATTATGTTACCTCTTGGATAAATCTTTCCGACGGATTGCTCTGAGGGTGACGAATGCTGACAAAATTTGTCTCTATTCCTCTTTCCCTCAGCTGTCCTTTGAAACGATTGTTTCCAAAATACGTCGCGTTGTCCAATACAATCCTCCTTGGCGTTCCTACGGAATCTATCAAATCGTCGACTTTTCTCAATATTTCGACTCCTTTTGTCGTGCGACAACTATACAATTTCACATATTTTGAAAATACATCTATCATTACCAGGATATTTTTATTTCGTTGATTTGTTATGATTAAATCACTCAACATATCGATTGCTACGATGTCCAATTTATTTCGGGATACGATGTTTCTTTTCTTCTGTTTCTTCATCTCGGGTTAAAGCATCGGCTATGATGTTTTCCTTTCCTCTGATGTACTTGAATTCAAAATCGTACTCTTGTAGTATCAAAATTCCTCGATGTATTCTGTTATTTACTAATCGATTCTTCATGATGTAAATTCTCCGTCTCGATTGTAAAATTCGCTTCCAATAGGTAGAAACGTAGCTTCTCAACACAAAATAGTACACTCGCGAATTCGAATTTAGCAAAGCTATATTTTCTTTCATGTGTTTTCGTTACTCGAGAAATGAAACATATCGGGACTTCCTGTTTATTCTGTATTTTGTGATAAAACCCCAGCAAATTTTTGAATTGAAACATCGGTTCTCCGAATAAATGGTTGGTGATAAATAGGATGATACACCTTGATTTCTTTTGAGAACTCCTCTTTTAATCTTAAGAAAGCTTTTTCTTGTTCTTCCTTGAAATTCCATCTAATTCCTTTTTTTAGTAATTTAATTAGCGGTATTTGTTTCTCGCTTATGTCTGGGATTAGTTTTTTAAAGTAATTCACCATTCCGAGAAAACCTCTCAAAGTTTTCAAATTTTTCGATCTCGGATAATCATTTATTAAATTTACTCGGTCTTCCACAAGAGTAATTCCGCCCGTGTCTAGTTTAAACTCCAAATACACTACTTCCTTTTGGAAAAATTGGCATTTTTATATGTTTAGTTTCAAACCAGCCTGATCCAATTCTTCCAGCACCAATTTAATGTGTTTCAAATGAGTTTGCGTATCCGAAGAAAAAATCAATAAATCGTCTATATATAGTGGACAATAAAATCTTCATGAAGGTTGAGAATGGTATGCAGATCCCTCACTAGTGCTGCGCATGCACTTTGCGATCCAAAAGAAACTACCTTGAAACGATATACGATCTCATCAATTGAAAAAGCTGTATAATTTCGGCATTTTTCTGCTAATGGAATCAACCAAAAACTTTAATCAATTTTGGAAAAAAATATGTGACCCAATTATTCTTCCAAAAATAGCCACAATATTTAATGGTGATTCATATTGGGATACTGTATGCTGGTTGATGTTTCTCGCATCTAAACATAGCCTACACCATTACGATGATCATTACTGTCTTCTCCTGCATAATATACTTTATAATCATCCACATGGCATTGGCCAGATCTGGGCCATCGCATTTCACTAATACCCAGAATTGATATTTGCAGCCTTCTCATCTCATTTATGGTATTGTGTATTTTTCCGGGTTTATATAAACTCCGCACATTACATGTGCCTATTCTACAGCTTTTTTCGATATCAAATTTGGCCAAGCGGGAGATTCTTAGCACCCCTGCCTCATTTAAGAGGCGCCCTTTTAATCCCTCAGCCATATTGATAAACCTTGGAAAAATAGTGTAGTAGTTATTCCCTTGGCTTTCTACACCGCTGTGTACACGCTGTTTAAGTGGTTATCACCACAGCGGATACTGTTATGTATTGACCGTTCTGGTCTACATGACTTCCGCTCAATACAAATACTGAAAAACCAGCTGCCGATTTCCTGGTTCGATTTTATACAAACCCTAAAACCATGGGGCCGCCATCTCTGCTCTCCAGACTGTTGTGAAGACCTTCTTCTCCGCCCTGGATGCCGTTGTTTTCTTCATCCATGACCCTGGACAAGGGACCCTTAGCAGGTACTAGTTTTCCGGGTCAGAAAACTCCTGTCTGGCTACCCTCACTTAGTTTAGCCTGAAAACCAATGCAGTTGCCCGGGGTGTGGTACGTGGAGCCATAAGTGAGAGTTAGGTGTCTTATGAGGACCAGTTTACCAGTTATCAAGAACCATCTCCCGTCTATGACGCTCGATGTAGTCGTTCCAATAAAAGGTACTACCTCTATAACAGAACCCTACACCCCTAATATACGACAGTCTAACAATAAAACACTAAAAACTTTTGTTTTTAACACTTCCACAAAATTTATTTTAAATAATTATTACTACAGCTGTTTCGGCAGAGTGCTTTTCTCAAGTAATCTATTTTTGGTATACGTTTACACTTTACACTAGTTTTTATTATTTTTCTTGTTTTATGTTAATGTGTGTAAAATTGTTAATTATTAATTTTCACAAAAAGGGGAACTTTCACTTAGTGAGGAAGTAGCCAAATATAAATCAATAAAGAATCTAAGAATAAATATTAACGAAAACTGGAAGTTTTAAATCAAGAGAATGATCGATCAGAGAACAAAGTAAAGAGAGAAAGACCAATCATGAGAACAATAATTAAAAATCAAAATAAAATGTAAATTACTTCAGAATCAAAACAATGGACTTATAGAAAATATTTTTTTAGAAATTGTGAATCGAGTTCTGCAAAATTTTGTCTAATACAAAATTTACAATAATGTTCCCTTAATTTCACCTTGAAACTGAGGGAAATCATGTGCATCTCCATAAGCATCAATTCGTATTAAAGTACAAACAACTGCAATTATGCATCTTAGAGATCATATAATGGTATAAACCTACTCTTCTTCAGCTTGGACCATGTCATTATTTGTTTGATATATTTTCAATTCTTAAGCTATTGCCCCCGACATACACATATTTTTTTCCATTTCCATTTTTCCTTTTTTCCAGAAGCAAAAAATATTAATGGTAAAAATAACTGTTGGACTGATGTAATAGCTTCTTCCCTGAAAATATGTGCTGTTTTGTATTTTCTCCATATTATACATTAGAACATTAATATTTGTTGGTTTAACTTTTTAATGATTTTTTATTCACCAATGTTAATGTGATGACAAATTTTATTATATCTTAATGATACTACTTACCTCTTTGTTACGAAGTTTTATTCGATAGATGGGTTCGATCTGTTTAAATAAAGACAACTGTATCTTTGGCCAAAGGAAACCTTTCAAAGAAACATAAAATATAAACAATGCATTCCTTCTCTGTGAACTTTTGAGTGGCGTACATATATAAATTCATTTTTGGATAAATTCAAATTAAAAAAAAACAGAAATTTACACTTAAAATGGACTTTTAATTTATTTAATGTTCACTTTAAATTAATTATGATATTAGGCGTTATTAAACAGACAATTTTATATTGTTCATTGTTATTAATTGAATGGGATGACATTTATGACTTTCGACGTTTATGATGAACTTTGACGTTCTAGAATCGATCGAATCGAATGTTAGTATCGATCTTTTATTTTCGCTTTTCTTTTACTATTTTTTATTGACAGATATATTTATTAATTTTTTACTTTACGTTAATGTCTGTATTTTGTTAGCTATTTTTCATGTAATTTTTAATTAAAATCTGCTTAGAATAAAAATATATGATGACTAGAAACGAATTGATCTATAATAGTGAATCGATGTAAAGACTCCCTTTTTCATGACGATACTCGTGACGACTGAATTTTGTAGTGCTCGTTCCGTGACGGTCGCTTCAGCATTTTACTATAGAGAAAAAAGTAAAATGCAACGCCGATTTCGCTCCATAAACTATAATTTCTAGGAAAACCAACTTGTGTTTTAAGAAAGTTTAAATTTATTTTCACTTTTATTTTGTAATAACTACTTGCCTTAAACTTATTAACTTAATAAGTAAAATATTATGGAATGCTAAAAAGTTTCCGCGAATGTGGAAAACCTTTATTAACAATAGAATCTAAGAAATTTACAAGGTATAAAGAATTAAAAATTGGTGAAATGTGTTAAAGATGTGCGATTCGCTCCTGTACAGCTAAAACTTGATTATGCGTAGTGAACTAGAGCATATTTATATATTTAATTAAATATTAAGTTTTATTAATCTCTGACTTGCTTCTGTGATCATATTCATTAACTCCTGGAGAGCTTTATCACTGTCAGCGAATACAAAAGTGTCGTCCGCGTATCTGATGGTATTGATATATTCTCTGATAATTATAATTCCAGCTTCAACATCCTCCACTACGAATATACGATATTTGACAATAATCTATTATAAATAACCTACTTGTATACTTATAATAATATTAATTACTGTGTTTATGGCATATTGTCTTTGTATTCTATACGTAACAATACGTCAGGGTGTGGGGCGAATGGGCGTGGGGCCAAAAATACGTATTGGGCGCGTGACGAAACATAATAAAGAAGAAGTGTAAAAAGAAGAGGAATTGACGCCATATTCACGTTTGAGACATGACCGACGAACAAGAAGAGGAATTGACGCTATTTTCACGTTTGAGAGATGACCGACGAATAAGTAGAAGAATTGACGTCATCTTTACGTTTCAGAGATGACATGTGACATGACAGTTGACAGCTGTCGGCCGCCATCTTCTAACGTCACACGTCAAAATTGTCCCACGCTGCCAAAATTTTCCTATGCCCAAGTGCCGCATACTCTACTATGTGAGTAGATTTACTGTATCGAAATCCTTATGGTAATCAATGAAGCATGCATAAACATCGCAAGTTACATCTCTGCATAGTCAAAATACTACTTGTATGCTAAAAAGAGCGTCTCTCGTATGCACTGCATAGTCTATATATCCTTTGATGTATGATTTTTAGAAATAACTTTAAGGTGTGGCTCATTAAGCTGATGGTTCAAAAAATTATTGCAAGGTACGGATTTTGTTTTCTTTGGTAAAGCAATAAACGTTTACTTTAGCCATGTTCTTGGTCTTAAATATATGTCAATATTTTTATTAGACGTTGAGTACCGTCAGTGTTAAATAGTTTTATGAATTCAGCATATGCATGTCAGGTCCAGAAGCTTTGCCACCTTTTAGTTGTAATATTACTTTTCCCACTTCATCAAATGTAATAGGTCAAGAGGTCATTACATGTAAGGTGAAGGTTGTTCGAACCTATTATCATCAAAAAGTTCTTGTATGTATTTGCTCCAAGTGCAAATTTTTTCATTATTATCTTGAATTTCCGCTGTTGATCTCGTAGTTTGCTAGCTGTGCTGAACTTCTGAAGACCAGCTGCTTGTTAAACTTTTTTATGCATAATTAATGTATCGTCTTTTTCTTCCAATAACTCTAACTCTTTACACTGTGATTTTAACCATTTTTCTGAAGCATTTCATATTTCGGTTGTTATTTGTCTCTGAATATTGTTGTATATTCTTTTGTTGTTCTTTGATTTTCTTCCATGAGTTGCAGTATATTGTCATTCATTCATCTTTTTTTTTTCTATTAGATGTTCTTCTCCGATCTTGTTAATGATTTCACATATATTCTGAATTGATTCTTTTGCATTATATGTTTGCTCCATGTTACCTAGCTTTTTCTTAAAGAATCTGTATGACTGCCCCTTTTGTTTCCTGACATTTTAGTCTTCTCGTATCTCATTTTTTTTTACTATTCTTTTTTGCAACCTTCTTAAATCTAAATCTTAATTTACTAACAATAGGAACATGATCTGACGATATGTCAGCAATATATATTTGCTTATGTTCAATAAAAACATTTTAATTTCTGATTCTTCTTTTTCTTCAAGTGCCATCTCCGCGGCGGAGGTCGGCAATCATTATAACTATTCGGACTTTTGAGACGGCTGCTCTGAAAAGTTCATTTGATATACATCCGTACCACTCTCTCAGGTTGCACAGCCATGACATTCTACGCCTCCCATGCTTCTCTTTCCTTGGATCTTTCCCTGCATAATCAGTTGGAGTAAGGTGTATTTCTCTCCACACGTAATCTTCTTCTTTGTCAACCATTTTCCATCCACTCCTGAATGTAGGTCTCTCCCAATTGCTCCCATATTTCTCTATCTTGCGCCAATCTAATCCACTGTTTGCCTGCCACTGCTCTTATGTCATTTACCCATCTTTTTTGAGGTCTTCCCATGCTTCTTATTGTCGTCCTTGGTCTCCATTCTAGAATTCTCCGTGTCCACCTGTTGTCATTATATCGGGCTACGTGACCTGCCCAGCGCCATTTCATTTTTGTAATTTCTTCCACAATATCCCTAATCTTCGTTCTACGTCTTATCTCGGTGTTTCTAATCTTGTCTCTTAGTGATATTCCAAGCATGATTCGTTCCATTGCTCTTTGCGTTGTTTCTAATTTTTTGGCAGGTTTTTTGGTAAGTGCTACTGTTTCCAAGCCGTAGGTACAAACAGGTAGTATGCATGTGTTATACACCTTTTTCATTAAGTTTATAGGAATGGAGGTGTTTTTCAAGATATGTGCTAGTTTGCCGAAAGCGCCCTAAGCCAGTTGTGTTCTTTTAATTTCAGCATCTTGATTTGGTTTTCTTAGTTTGATAACATGACCTAGATATACATAATGTTCCACATTTTCTATGGTATGATTTTGTATTGTTATATTTGTCTGGTCTCGGCTCAGTATTTTTGTTTTGCTGTAATTCATTTTTAAGCCTACCGCTTCTGAAACTGCATTTAATTGTTGTAACATATTATTTAGTTCTTGGATATTATCGGCTATTAAAACTATGTCATCTGCGAATCTCAAGTGGTTTAAGTATGATCCGTCGACGTTGATACCCTTATTGTTCCATTCCAGTTTCTTAAAAATATCTTCTAGAGTAAGGGTAAATAGTTTGGGAGAGATGGTGTCTCCTTGTCTTACTCCCCGTTGTAGTCTTATGGGATTGGTTTTTGTGCTTTCGTGTGCTTTATATGCTTGGTGGCATTTTCATATATGTTTTTAATTATGTTAATGTATCTTGAATCTATGCGTGCATTTTCTAGAGATTCAAGCACTGCCCATAATTCGATGGAATCGAATGCTTTATGGAAATCGACGAACGCCATATGAATTGGAACATTATACTCGGTGCATTTTTCTATCAGTGTTCTTACGGTGTACAAGTGGTCTATGGTATTAAAATGTTTTCTGAATCCAGCCTGCTTAGGTTGATAGAAATCGAGCTTATGTGTTAGGCGGTTATGATTTTAGTTAGTAATTTATACAGATGTGATAGCAAGGATATTGGTCGGTAATTCTCGATGTTTGCTCTGTTTCCTTTCTTGAATAGTAAAATGACCTCGGAGTTGTATCATTCTTGAGGAATCTTTCCGTCATCAATTACTTTATTAAATAAAACATTTAATACCTGTTCCATTTTTCTGCCACCAATTTTCAACATTTCAACTGTAATCTTATCCTCTCCCGGACATTTATTCGTTTTAAGTTGATTTAGGGCCATTCTTATTTCATAGTCGGTTATGTCCGGTATTTCTTCTGAGGCGGTGTTAATTATTGTTCGTTGAGTACGTCGTTGTTGTGGTTGTGTATTTATTTTATTATTATCCACGTGTAATATGTCCGAGATATTCTAATTTTCTGGTTTTTATTGTATTTAAAATTTCTTTGTTCATCCTTCCCAGAACCTCTTTGTTTGTAACGTGTTCTGTCCACGATATTTTCAGTATTCTTCTGTACACCCACAGCTCGAATGATTACTCGAATTTCTGATGACTACAGTTTAAATATTAATTTACTGTAGGTGTTATTTTACAATCTATAGGTCTAAAAAAATTTGATAATCACGTTTATAAATGTATACCCAGTTTTCCAAATGGACTAAATAAAATAAAAGAGATATATAAAAACGTCTGTTGTAATATTAGCCATTTTCTAATTCTTATAACCGACGTACGTTTGGCTCACATGTTTTTGGTTTATTTCCTATAGAAAGAATGATGACGATGTGCAAGATTCGGCGGATCGACTGTAAGTAATTTTAAATCATTTTTAATTTTTGCTGCATGTAATGTCATTTTTACATAATTGTCTGGAGAAAATTTGTTAAAATCACACGTTCAAAGTATATATTTATAACCAAACTTTATATTAACAATGTCAAGTCATAAATGTATCATCATACAAAAAAAAATATTGGTAATGACAATAAGTTTTATAAATAAGATATTTCACAACCAACTCTAATGAAAGTTTTTCTCGATGGTTCTATAGAAATGACCTTACGAGTTTTATCAGCAAAACACCATTTTTAACAACAATTGTTATTTTTTTTAAATTTATGTAATGTGCATGTAATATTTCATTCTTTTAAGTTCATTACCCTTCTCATAATTGCTCTATTATTTCAACTAACAATTTTAAGCATGTAACAGGAAAGTAGATAATATTAAGTTAATTTAATAGGGGTAGATCGCTTCGTTTGTCTGCAAAAAGAATAAAAGTCGGAAGTCATGGTTTTGGTCCATTTAACATGTTTTATCTTTTATGTTGGCACGTGCGATAAAAAATGGTTTATACGTGTGGTTTGGAAACAATTAAATGTAATTACTACAGCTAATGAGTTAAAAAACTTCTTCATTTTAGACGCTAGCTACCATAAGGGACATATATATATATATATATATATATATATTATATATATATATATATATATATATATATATATATATAAATATACATATATATATATATACATAAGGGACATATATATATATATAGAAAAGAAATTTAATCTTTGCAGATAAGTTAAATAGTAAACTCTTAAATATTGGGGAAATCTGCAAGAAAAACTCTAATGTGTATCAATTGTTTCGCCTAACGTTTTCGCCAAAGAGAATTAATTTGGCTTTTTCAGGGCTGAAAGAGAATAAATTATAATTAGCTACCATATATTATCTAATAAAAAACATTTACCTTACCGTAAATTTTAGAAATGTCGAGTTATGATGTTAAAAAACTTTTTGCTAGTAACAACATAGTGGTGTTACTATGTGCAAAAAAGTTATTATTGTTAACGTTGGAAATGTATGGTAGCTTTGAACTTAAAACGCAAAGGTTTACCCAAGGTTAATCGAAAAACCCAATGTAACTACATTTAAAGGAAGTAATTCTTTGAATTGTCGGCAATAACTAAATTTTTGATTGTTATAAAGTTTGAATGTGAGGTTCTGTTTTCATAGAAAGCAAGCGCTGATAATTACAAGTAGTTTTTTTTGAATATTTATGTCGTTAAGGTTCATTGGTAAAACCGATGAAGTTAGATCCCAGTCTGGGGAGATATTAGTTTAGAATTTTCTTAATTGAAATTCTTTTTTAATTAGTGTATTGTTCATGTATTATTATAATAATATCTTATTGAGATGTATCTAAGAAAAGCAAGGGAATGTTATCTTTTTTAGTTAATGAAAATTAATATTAAAGTAGGTTAGTTGTTAATAGATATATCAGTCAAGTTAGTTATCTGTGATGTTGAATTGTTCTTGGTATCTGATTTAAGTAAGAAGTGGTATATATCGCTTAGATTCTTAATGTCACTCTTAACATTGATGGAAAAATCGTTAAGGAAAATATAAGACATTTCAATGAACTCTCTTTTAGATTTATTGTTCTCATGGTGGAGAATTGTAGTGTTCGTATAGTCCATGTGATGACCAGTGGAATGGACATGTTTGGCTAATGCACAGCGGTTAGGGTGAAGTCGAGAATCACTTTTGTGTAGTGTAATACGTGATTTCAATAATTGAGATGTTTGGCCGATATAGGAATTGCTGCAAGAGAGGCAAGGAATGTTGTAGACAATATTACTAAGCCTATCTATGGGAGTCTTATCTTTTATCTTCGAATAAAGATTATTAATTGTTAGGGCTGATCTACAAGCCACATTAAGTTTAATGTTATTATTCCCAAAGCTATTTTCAAAACTTTTTAGAATCCGTGTTAATCCCGGAGTGATATCTCTGAAATAGGGTAATGAAAAATATTTATTGATAGGAGTATCCGAGACTAGGTTCCCACTAAAGACATCAGGTTCAGCATTGTTAGTCACGATGGAAGGTGAAGTATCTTCGTTATGGATAGTGTTAAACAAAATCTTATTTACTAATGGTGTTGGATAAGAGTTTGAAATAAAAAGTTTCTGAAGGAAACTTTGTATATATATATATATATATATATATATATATATATATATATATATATATATATATATATATATGGTGAAAAAAACTTTATTTTAAAATTCCGAAAGTTGGAAGCAACGCAAGGTTTTTATTTCACTAAAAAATAATAAATCATGCATATTTAGCCGAATACAAATAGTTCCCAATCAGATTTGCAGTTTTCCCGTTACATCTCATGTAACATACATAGGAGTAACACTTATTGAAAATTGCATAAAATACATTTCGTGGAAAGCCGTATTATTGCAGTGAATGATAAATAAACTGTTCAAACGAAGTAAAATACAAACCAGAAGTTGTCGCTTAGTTTAAGTATTAGTCCATTCGTCAATAATTTGGCCTCTAAAGACCATTTGAAGAAGCTAAATAAGCAGAAAGAGCTAGATAAGCAGATAAGAAAAAATAAGCAAAAAAGTTTACAACTCCTTCAAATCGGCTTCCTCCTAAAACCCCCTCGTAGGGAAAAAAAAAGGAAAAAATTGATTTACCAAGAATCTGTATGCTGTCGAAAAAAATGTTTCCAATAAAAAATGTGGCTTGGGTAAATTCTAACAAAAATATTTTTTACTATCACTTTTTATTTAAAACAAACCGTTTTCTCAGAAACAACGCTTGAAGCAACCAGCGATTTTGAGTTTAAGTTACGCGCGCGGAATTTATTTTAAATACATTTTGTATTAAGTCGACGGTAAAAATTCGATATCTTTTGATCAGAGTGTCAGTTCTCTGGTGTCATGTCGACAAAAATCAAATGCTTTTTAAAGGGGAAGAGTACAGCTTTCGTATGCACTTTTTGTATTTTGCCGCAAATGAAGTCAGTTTTTATAAAGGGGTGAAATAAATAAATTGCGAGATTTTTGCCATTTTTTCTATTCTCATGAAATCAAAAAAAAATTATCACTTTTTTATTAATAAATGCTTCTTCTTCTTCTTTTTATATAGACATGACTGTCTGTTTTTCAAGGTGACTCCAGAAGTCGTCGTTCTATAGTTTTCGTGGTCTTCCTACTGATCGTCTTCCTATTGGGGAACCGTCTCTTGCCATCTTTACTGCTCTGTTTCTTGTCATTCGGCTTATATGATCGTTCCATTCTACTCTTCTATTTCTTACCCAGTTCTTGATGTTCTCCACATTGCATCTACGTAGTATATCTGTACTTCTATCTCTGTCCCATAGTGTCTTACGATCAATTTTTCATTGTTTTCATCCTTTGTGTCCTCTCTGTATCAGGTCTTGTTTCGTCCGCGTATGTCATTATTGGTCTGATGACTGTTTTGCAAATTCTGCCTTTCTTTTATTTCCCGATATTTTTGTTTTTTATATAGTATTGTGTATTGTGTATTGTTATATGTAGTATTGCGTCATATGCATGGCAGATTATTTTAAGTTGTTTTTCTCCAATTTGATATCCTTTTTTAGTTCTTACTTTTTTTATACATTATTATATTCTTCTTCTTCTTCTTTTCTTTCTTCATAGCCCTGTCTGGCTTCTGCTCCTTCCATTCAGCTCTCTCTTGTGCCCTTCTTCTCCCTTGTCTTATGTTCATTGTCTTCAGGTCGTCTTCCACGTCATCCAACCATCTCGTTCTGGGCCTTCCTTTTTTTCGCCTTCCTATGGGCTTCCATTGTAACATTTTCTTTGTTGTTTTTGCATCGTTTTGTCTCTGCACATGTCTCAGCCATGACAGTCTTTGACTTTTCACAAATCTTACAATGTCATAACCTTCATTTAACTCATTAACCTCGTCGTTTCTCCTGATTCTCCATATGCTATCTTCCTCTTGTACCAGGCCATATACTTTCCTCAGTATTTTTCTCTCGAATGTCCTGAGTTGGGCTTCATCTTTTTTCGTCATTACCCAAGTTTCACATCCATAGGTTACTACGGGTCTAATCAGTATTCTGTAGATAGTCATTTTGGTTTTGTCTAAAAATTTCGATGTCATCAATCTTTTATTAGCATAGTATGTACGATTCCCGCTGGAAATATGTGCATTAATTTCGCTAGTTACGGAGTTCTGATTAATTTCTGTGCCGAGATATGTAAAGGCATCCACTCGTTCGATAGTATAGTTGTTTATTGTGATATTATTTTCATTGTCAGTTATTCTTTTGACTGTCATATACTTCGTTTTTTTCAAGAACTTTGTTGTTTCAAGAACTAGATTGAATAGCATGGTTGATAGGGCATCTCCCTGTCTTACTTCCATGTTGATGTTAAACAGGGGAGTCAGTTCTCCATCTACTCTGACTGCGGCTTTTGAACCCTGCAACGTCATTTTTATGAGGCTGATGTATTTCTTAGGTATACCTAGATTACAAAGGTCTTCCAGCATTCTGTCTCTTTTCACACTATCAAAAGCTTGTTTAAAGTCAATATACATATTATATAGGTCTATGTCGTATTCATAAGCTTTGTCTTGTATCTTTCTTAGTATGAATATGTTATCTGTAGTGGCTCTATTTGGTCTGAATCCATTTTGATAGTCACCAATTATATTTTCGGAGTATTCTAATAATCTATTGTAGATTATACCGGAAAGAATTTTGTATATTACATTTAGCAATGTAATTGGCCTATAATTCTGGCATTCCCTCTTATCGCCTTTTTTATATATTGGCTGTATGAGGCCAACTGTCCATTCCTCTGGCATTTGCTCCTTCGTCCATATTAATATTATTAGGTAATGGATTCTTTCCCAGAGTTCGGATCCTCCATGCTTCAATAATTTTGCCGAAATTCCGTCCATTCCTGGTGCTTTATTGTTTTTTAGTTTATTTATTATCTGAACTACTTCTTCATAACTCGAATTTTCGATGTGCAGCTCCGCCGTATAATATATTGTCTCGTTCTGATCATTTTCGTTGTCTGCATTTAGATTTTCTTCGAAATATTGTTTCCATCTCATTATAATTTTTTGCTTCTCTGTTAGTAGTTCTCCGTCCTTGTCTTTGCATATCGTTAGTTTTGGTCTAAATGACTGTGTGCTTTCTTTTATGCATTTATAGAAGTTTCTGCTTTCGCGTCTGTTGTTATGCTTTACGATTTCTTGTACTTGTTTTTTCATAGCATCTCTTTTCTGTCTTCTGCCATTACATACATACATTATTATATTTCTTTTTTTATTTTATCCATAACCAGGTTAAACAATAGAGGACTCAATGAATCTCCCTGTCTTACCCTATTGCCAGCTTCAATAGGGTCGGTTAGTTCTTCTTCTACTTTACTTTTATTGTGTTGTTTTGGTAGATATTTTCGATCATTTTGATTATTCTTAGAGGTATCTCTCTTGCGTACAGTAAGTGGATAACGCTTTTTAATTTGACCCGGTCAAATAGGTTCACAAAGCATAGATATGCCGGTTTGTTGTATTCAAATTTCTCTTGCATTTGCCTCATTATAAATATAGCGTCGGTGCATGATCTTCCCGGGGTAAAACCTTGTTGTTCTTCTGTTGTGTTTAATAAATTAATTCCGCTGTAATTTTCCGGGTCCGATTTGTCTCTCGTTTTGAAGAGAAGTATTAGGATGCTTGATGCAATCTTCATTGTTAAGGAATTTTGTTTTGTTCTATTATTATTTTTTGGATTAGTTTTAATAGTTGTTTGGTTAGATCTGATCTGGTCCTACGTACTTTGGGAGTTCGTTCGGTATTCTGTCCTCTCCTGGTGATTTTCTATTTTTTAATTTCCTTAATGCTTTCTTTACCTCTTCATCTTCAATATTTATTTCTTCGTTTGTCGTCACCTCTGGTGTTGGTGGTTCATTATCGTCACCTTTAGCAAATAGGCATCGAAAGTAGTCTAACCATATTTCCTTCTGAATATGTTTCATTTTTATTAGTTCGTTCATCTCTTTTCTTTGTTCTCGGATCATTCTCCATATTTCTTTTTGTGTTCCGAAGAAGTCATGTTCCATCTGTTTTGAGAAACTCTGCCAGTGTTCCTTTTTTATTTGTCTAACCAAAGTATTCGTTTTATTTCTGATTCGTTTATAGTCGTTGTATACGTGTTGTGTTTGTTGTGTTCTGTATTGTAAAAAGGCTTTTTATTTTTCTTCACATTTTGTCTTCACTTCCTCTTTAAAACATGGTGTTAAATTGTGTGCATTGATAAACGGATTGAAGAAAATGGTGGAAATTATTTTGACAAAAAGTTTAATGTTAGTTTAACTGTTTCATAATTTGATTTGTAAATTAAATGTATTTAATTATGACTTTAATTTAATATAAAACGTAAAATGTTTGATGTTAAATGCTATAACACTTTATTAATTATCCTGCTGATATATATTAAACAATATTTATACTATGCATTTTATTTAATATTTCGGAAACCATTAGCTTTAGTTAAAGTCATGCATTACCAAAATTAAGAAGTATTGATGATTGTCTATTTTTCCTTCGTTGCCTGGAGTAATTGCGTTAAATCAGAGTTATGCAGATGATTTGCAAAATGCGATTATCTCGAATACTGTTGAGTTTGCAGTTATTATACCTTTTAGTACAGCTTTTTTATAACTTGTTGCAATTAATAATGGAAGGAAGAATACAGGGTAGAAGGAGTCGCGGAAGAAGACGCATTTTCTTGCCAACCTGGATAGTTGCCAACCTTCTTAGAGGAGATGGTACATGAAGAAGAAGAAGATATCTTTTTTTGTTAAAGCAATGTATCTCTGTTAATTAAACTATGCTCAGTAGTTAAGCCGTATTGGACCCAGTGGGACTTATTTATCATGGAAGATGGCTTGCTCAAACGAGTCCTGGAAAATGATGACGGTTTAGAGAAGAGAAGACAGTTGGCGATCCCAAAGAGCAGAATAGCCGAAGTACTTCGTCAGTTACACGACAGTCCATCAGGAGGGCATTTTGGTGTAAAGAAGACCCTTCAGCGTATTCGGGAACGGTTTTATTGGATGAACAGTTCCGACGATGTAAAAGACTGGTGTAAGAAATGTACTATTTGTGCTATGAGTAACGGGCCTTATCGAAAAAGGAGAGCTCCTATGAGACAATATAATGTTGGAAGCCCGTTTGAAAGAATAGATTTGGACATTGCTGGGCCATTTCCAGAGAGTGAAAATGGAGGCAAGTACCTGCTGGTAGAACCGGATTACTTCACTCAGTGGGTCGAGATTTACAGACTTTCAGACCAGAAAAGCTTTCGGCCGCCACCGTTGCAGATAAGTTGATCCAATAATATATCAACCGATTTGGAGTGCCTTTGGAGATCCATAGTGACCAAGGCAGGAACTTCGAAAGCGATCTATTCCAAGGAATATGTGATAGACTAGGCATGAAGAAAACAAGAACTACGGCTTATTATCCGCAATCGGATGGTATGGTAGAACGGATGAATAGGACAGTTGGCAAGTATTTGACAAAGATGGTGTCCGATCGTCAGCGAGACTGGGACCAATACCTTCCGTTCTTCACAATGGCCTACAGATCTGCTGTTAACGAATCAACAGGCCAGACACCAGCCAGATGGTCGGACCTAGAGTCGGATGCGAGAAGATGTAGCAGGTGAAGATTATGTGATCGAATTACGAAGAAGAATGGACGATGTACACAAGAAAAGGAGTGTTTTAAGAAGAACGACAAAGTCTGGCTCTATAATCCCAAAAACCGAAAAGTTTGTTTTCCCAAGTTGCAGCAGTTTTGGGAAGGTCCATACCTCATTATGGAAAAGATCAATGATGTCATTTACCGAATAAGCAAGATTCCGAGGGGAAAGCCGATGATAGTACACCATACCCGGCTGGCGTCTTTCGAAGCTGACCACGACGTAGATGAAGAAGTGGAAGTAAACCAAGTTCCAGATGTGTCTAACCTCACGTTTGAGGAATTCATGAGTGCCTATGGGGGTACCGGTAAAGCAAGACATGGTGTTACCACCGAAGAAGGGCAAGATCTACTCGCGCTTTCCGATGACTACTCAGTGGCCCTTACCATCCCGACCAGTATCAAAGACGCACCAGGGTTGGCATCCATCTTTCGAAGGAAGTTTGGTCGAGTTGCAGAACTTCAATGCCAAATGCCAGCTCCCGGTAAAACCTTGAAACTCCAAGATGCATCACGTTACCTTTTCTACCTGGTAACAAAAGACACTGCCCGTGACCAACCTACCTACCGAGATGTATGGGAAGCCTTACTTCAATTGAGAGAGCACGTACTAGAGTCCGACGTTTAGATTCTAAGAACCGGTGCGTTCGAACGGTTTGGAAATACGGTAAATGAAAAAAACCAGCCGAAGCCTTCCAGTATTTTCGACAAGGGTCGACATTCTTCTAGTTTGGTCAGAGGGAATCGCCTGAACTCTCGAATAGCTGTATTTGGATATAAATAACACGATTTTTATTGTGGCGAGTTAGTCAGTAAGAAGATAAATTCGCGACGGGTATTTAATTGTATCGTACGTAGATAAATTATTAAGTGTAAAATAAATTAGTAGTAATAATGATAAATTTGCGAGTGTTATAAATATTGAACCTTTAGTAAATTAAAATAAAAAAAAATAAATTAGAATTAATAAAGACCTTACAATATACACGCATATTTAAGACTCTTACGAAACTTAACTATTTTAGGCGTTTAAAGTACTTTCGCCCAATTTTTAAATGTCCCAAAGGCCTTAGTTACATATGTCAACTATGTGGTATATATGGAGCCATCTAACAGTTACATCAAAGCATACATAAAATTATAAATTTTCATATTCAAAAGCACCCAATTATAAAGTTTTATACATAAATGTCTACAAGCATAAAGGTTGTAGAAAAAAATAAAATTTTAAATTTTACATTTTAACACCTTTTAACATTTTATTAAAGAAATTTGGCTTAAATCGTAATAGTTTAAAGTGTAGAATCTACTGTTTCTTTTTGTACAACTTACAACTTAAGGACTACTTTGTATACTTCTACTTCTACTAATTTTTAAACTTTAGTTTAAGAAGTCATTTGTGTTAAATTTTTAAATTTTTAAACGTTAACCTTTTTTTTACAATATCATATCTATTCACCTGAACTTTGATTTAAAAAAAATCCAACTTAAAACACATTTCCTTTTACGTTTTGTTTGGTTGGGCTAATATCCTTAATTCCCAATGTCAAGTTTAATTAACATAAAGGAAGTTTGAATTTGTGATTAACTGGTTTTGGTACCATATGCGTTTTTCGTTTGGAAATACGTTTAAAAATCTAATTACCTACTGCATAATAAGCAGTGCTCGGCCTGGTGTTTATATATCGGTACTGCACAGGTGAGGTTAGTCATGTGAAGAACCTTTCTACTGGCTTTTAAAGTAATAACCACTTATACGAGATTTTGTGTTGATTTATTAACCGCGTAGTTTATATAAGAATAAGATAATAATCAGATCATAATCGGTTCACAATTTGTCGATAGCTCACTACAAGTTTAACCCTAATTAGAGAACTGAAATACAGAGAGGATAGGTAATACATTAAAAACCAACGTGAAACTGACGGTTTAAGATGTTTTCGACTAACCCATCTTGTATCTGAAGGAATACAATACAACAGTCAACCTTATAAGACGATTACGAAGGTATGTTGGTTACAGATGACCGATCAGTCATCAGAGTATATGATTAAAACATTTATTTCAACTAAATAAATATATTTTTTAAATTGTACCTATGTAGATTGTATTTTTGTTTTATTGACTGTAGTTACAGTACAGTAGACTGTATTTTATTAAAAAATAAAAAGTTTCTTGCTATTTGAAAAAGATACATTTATTTTATTAAGGGGAAACACGCCAAATGTCGCCTGGTAAAATTTTTAATGGATTTTAAATGTATCCGTTAGTTTCGAATCCTGAGAAAACTAATACATATTTTTGAAAATTTTAAACGCAGAATGAAATATTACATTATTACTGAGGGCAGAATATCCCTGAAAACTTCTACAATGTTTATTTTAATATGTTATGTAACAGGGGTGAAAATAAAAAAGAACATTGAGCAACAAAGAGAGTTTAAAAAACACATTGAACATTTTGACAGGCGACAATTTGCGCCTTTCCCCTTTAATACCTTACGATTACAACCACTATTACTTACCTTGTATAATTACGATTAGAAAACTATTCAAATTCAAAATAAATAGGATCAACTTCGGAATCCGAGTCATCTTGAGGGTTAATAATTAGCGGTTGTGTCTCTACGGTCGCATCAATTATGTTATCAAGATCTCACATTTTTTGTTCTTCTTCTATTACATGTCATACTGCATCTTTTCAGTTTTGTTCTATAGTATATTGTATAGACTCGTATAACAATTCACATACAGCTTGTATTTTATATGACGTATTTTTTCTAGCCACATAACTTTTCATTTGTGCCCAAATGAGTTCAATTGGATTTATTTCGCAGTGGAAGGGGGAAGTCTAAGGACTGTGATGTTTCGCCTTTCCGCTATTTTGTCAACTATGTATTTCTTGAACTTAGATTTGTGTTGCCGGGCAATTTTTAAAAGTTCTGCTTCTACCATTCCATCTTCGTAAGGCAGATACTTATTCCGTAGCCAGTCAAGAATATCCTGTTTCTTTCACGCAGTCATTGGAAGTCTTTCTACTAGTCATGAATGATAAGGTGCATTATCTAATACTAAAATTGAATTTGGTGGTATGTGTTCAATCATCTGCTCAAAATACTCTTCGAAAACATCAGCTGTCATCTCCTCACGATAGTCTTTTGTGCTTTTGGACTGAAATTCCAACAAACCATGCTTAACAAATCCTTTTTCACTGCCAATGTGAGAAATTATTAATCTACTGCCTTTACGAGAAGGTGGGGAGATACCAGTAGACCAACCTTCCATTAAGGCTTTCCTGGAGCTTAATATATTTTTATCTGACTTGAGTTTACCCACGTTTTATCCTGGTAGAAGATTGGCCTTACTTAAGCCCAGAATTTTTGTATGGATCTTAAATAATTATTCTCCAACATATTATCCCCTCCCGGTCAATCAAAAGTGATTTCCCGGTCTGATTTCTCCCACCGGAAATTTAATTCTTTTAAAACTTGCCACAATTTAATTTGTCCGATATGAGGCAAATCCGGGTCGTCTCTAACTTCTTGTAAAATTTTGTTTAGGTTTGGTATTTCTTATTTGAAAAAAAAAATCCAAGAATTTTCTTTCTAATACCATTTTTGGCAAATTCATCAATTTCAATAGGCTTTTTCCCTCTCTGTAAGTGTTCGTTTGTGTTTGGGTTGGCTATACCGTGTTTTTTCTTTCTGATAGGAACCTATATATAGTTGACTCCCCTTCGCCAGTCATGTTGGCACAACTTTCGACTATGTTGCTAACAGTGTTTGTGGGATTCTGAGAAGCCAGAGCATCGTGAACATTCAGGACAATAGTATTCTCTCTTGGTGAATAGACAGACTTGCTGACTGTACGCAACAGTACCGGTGTAAAACTTGATGATGTTGATGATGAAACCATCACAAACAATATAACAAAAAGAGCACGAGCGAAAGGTACGTATATGTTCGTAGGTATATGGAATGAAAAATCACTCACGCACTGCATATAATTCGCAAAAGAAATATTCGAGACGCTAATTACTGCCGTAGACGCGGAGACACCGGCGAGCCGTAAATTACATGCGATCAAAAACGTACTAAACAAAAAAATAGTTTTCGTTCGTAATAACTTCTTCCATATTATTAAAAATCTGGGGAATTCCATCCTAATTATCTTGCACCGAATAGCACCTTCGGATATGAATTCCAGGTTTTCTAGTAAAGTGATTAAACGCGAAGATTAGTATTGAAATATCCAAAGAGATAAGGTATTCTTATTTACAAAATTTTTAATGGTTAAATTCTTATTTTTATTAATATAATATAATAATCAACATTAGCCGTGAAAGTTTTAATTGTTGTTTGCTAATAATGTTAGTATTAAAACATTATTAATATTGATAAACTTGTTGGAATGGAAAATAAATGTAAAACGCATTAATTTTAATGAATAAACACCTCAGGAATGCCTATGATGATACGAATTTTACGACCGTTTTAAGAATTTGAGGCACATTTCGTGCTCTCAACAATTTGTGATCGGATAATAGTTGTATCCGAAATGAAAATAATAAAAACTAATTCACGAAAGGGATATGAAAAAGATATGGAGAAATTGTTTTGACAGTTTATTAAATGAAGAATTTGACATAAAATCGATAACCACCAAAATATCAAACGAAGAAATGGTTCAAGTAGTTTAAAAAATAAAAAAAGGTAAATTAGTTTGATTCTAGATCTTTCCCCATAGTTATTGTTATTGATATAATATATCAATAAGATATAACATATTATGTTGATGACATATACCGATAGACATCAAAATCTAGAAGGAAAGTAAAGCGTTAACGTAAAGCAATTAGTATCTTAAATTAATGTATAGTATAATGTGGAGGCCATGAAGGAAATCAAAGAGGCCCTGAAAAAATAAAAAAATAATCGTACTGCATGCGAAGCTGGAATAGTGTCAGAAGCATTAAAAATTGGAGGAGATCTGTTACTGTTACTGTTCAATAAAGAAAAGAAAAATTAAACTACTTTTCAACATCTGCCTTCACGCGAATATTCCAACAGACTGGAACAACGCTACTATGATTCTATTGCATAAAGCAGGAGACAAAGAGAGTAGGTAGGATTCCGGAAAAATTACGGAAGTAATGACCATCTTCAAAGCATAAAAACTCCAATAGAGAAAGTAGTGAAATACAGTAAACCTCTAGTGTTAATATTTGTCGATTTTCATAAATCTTTAGACACAATCGAGTTAAGTATAATACTACAGGCGCTTAAAGAATTACGGGCTAGACTATAGGTATACAAAATTATTATACAATATATACCTACAGGCAACAACCACTGTCAAATTACATATTAATAGTAATTGCATAAAAATAGAGCTGGGGTTAGACAAGGAGATCCAATGTCCAAAATAAACTTTTTAATACTTTGATGGAACATGCATGAATTTGGATTGGCTGACAAAGTGAATAAAAATAAATTCTTCTTTTTGTAGTTCCTTCTCCTATCGGAGGTTGGTTATCATTACAGCTATCCGTACCTTGGCGGCTGCTCTAAAATCTACTATCTACTGAGCTGCAACTACACTCTTAGGTTTTTCAGCCAGGAAATTCTTCGTCTTCCTTATGGATCTTTTACCCTTGATTTTACCTTGCATTATGAGCGTTAATATCTATTAAAATTAATAGAGAATATCTAAACAACTTGTGTTTCGCTGCTGATAGAGTCATAATAGCTGAGGACTTAGAAGACCAGAAAATGAAGGTTTAAATATAAAAATTTCGAAAACAAAAATAATGACAAAGTTGGTATCCAACCAGAACATCAGTATTGGTGGCAAGAAGGTAGAACTAGTAGATAATAGTACGAAGCAGAAACACCTACTTTGGCAAAAGCCTCGACTACCCAACTAAGAGTTATGTTAGGAATAACTCTGTGAGACAAAATAAAAAACGAAGAGGTCAGTAGAAGAATCAAGGTGACTGACGTTATCTAAACCAGACTAAAGTCAGACTAAAATGAAAATGGGCAGGGTTTAGAGCTAGAAAGAGGGATGGAGGAAGGACAAAGAGATTATTAAAGACCAAGGGAAGAAAAAAGTAGTGTTGGTCGACCATGTACACGATGGGCTGACGATTAAAAAAAATAAAACTGGAAGAGTGTGGCGCAAGATAGACAGGGGTGGAAACACGAAAAGAGGCCTATGTTCAGCAGTGGACTTTAAGGCTAAATGATGATAATGTGGAGGAATAATAAAGTTAAAACATCGACATATGGGAAATTCCCCCCAACATGGTCCAAAATTAAAGAAAACCTTATACCGTTTTAGTTTCTTTTTTCTTTTTATGTCTTATAGCAAATTTATATCTGCAGAGATATGCTCTAATTATTAAGATAAAAGACTAAGGTATATAAAGCTAATCTTCTCTTTTTTTAAGGTGTGATGTGTTAAGATTTTATAGCAAGAAATATGTGTTCTTCTTAAGTCGGCTTGTGAGTTACCCCCCCCCCTCTTAGAGAATAATATACTGGAGATGTTTATTATTATTTGTAATAAATTTAGTATTTTTTGTATTTTTCCGGTAATTATTGCTAATTTCATTATGCGATTCATTATAGTTTTTAAACCATGTCATCTACGGATCTGATATTATTCAGCAATTAAACATTTAAGTCGCACCCTTCCAGAAATTCCTCGACTGAATGGAGGTTCTGTTTCATATTTGGGGTTTATTGTGTTGTCGATATCGTAAACTTTCTTCCACTTATTTTGTCGAAATACCCTTCTGCTGTATTTATTATACTAAATGTCCCTGTCCGTCTATTAGATATTCCTGTTCCTCCCAACTACATATACTCGTTCTAATCTTAAGCCATCCCTCCTCAATAGCTCTTCTCCAACCTTCCAACTTCTCTTTTAACATTTCTTTCATCTCTTCCTATAACACAATATTGTCCACAAAGAGCATTGGCCAAGGGGTCTCTCCTTACCTTCTCTGTCCATACATTCATAATAAGATTAAACAGGTAGAAATTCAGTGAATAGCCTTAATGGAAACCAACCCTCCCTGGAAAACTTTAGATCAATCTGAAACAAGTCTGTACTTTGGTCCACACTCCCTTATACATATCCTTTACAAGCCTCACGTATTTCTCCGGAACCCATTTCCCTCCTCATATATTTCCATAACTCTTGTTACTATAAATACCAAATCTAGCTCTCTTTTCTTCTCGCCAATTCTCTATCAATTGTCTCAAAGCAAACAATGCATCCGTTGTCCTCTTTTCTGACATAAACCCAAACTATTCTCCTCCTGTCGATGTATATCTCCTTAAAATTCGCTTTACAGTTCTCTAATAAATTTTCATTGTGTGCGACATTAAGTTTATTCCTATATAGTTCTTACAGTCCCGAATGTCTAATTTATCCTTATACAGTGGTACTATGACGCTCTCCCTCCATGCATTGGGCATCTTTTCTTCCTCATATATTCTACTCATCATTTGCCACAACACATCCACCCCTTCCTCTCCTAGAGTTTCCAAATTGTATTTGGAGTTTTCTCTACAGGTATTCCATCAGGTCCATCTTTAAATCAAGATGATGTGTGCAAAATCATTAGATATTCTTACCCAGTATCACAAGATCTCAAATAATATTTAATCAACGAATCTATGGATTTTTTTAAAAATTGACACATTTTATTAGGTACCTATAATAAAATGACTAAAGTTATTATGTATAATATCTTAAATAAACAAGGAAAGATGTATTGAATAGATTGGTGTAATTCTTTATACAAGCACTTAATATAGAGGAAGAAGAAAAAAACCTGGAAGATGAATAGATTAGGTAACGGGAACAGACGAGAGGGAAGAGGAACCACCAATAATTTTTGAATTTAAAGGTGCTCTTGCAGAAATTACGTTTACTAATTTCCAAATTTAAATTTAATTTTTGGTGCTAATGCAGATTCATACATTACATATACATTTTTAGGATTCTGCATAATAAGTTCCAACCAACCTGGTCATATTATCTCAAATGCACTAATGTAATCGTCATAACAAATAATAATTTATGAGCACGGAAGACAAAATTATTTAAGTAGTTTCAAAAATGTGATAAGATAACCTTTTGTCATTTGTTTACAAATACTGAAGTATTACATATTAAAATGTATTTAGTTCACTTTAAAGACTCTTTGTTTATGTAAGATTGTGCTGGTGTTTTTTTCAAAGCTGAAAGGAAAAGGTGGTTGGTTTATTAAGGTAAGAGAAAATTTTTATGTTGATTGAAAGAAATAAATTTTTTCTTTACCTTATAATAAATACTGTTACATGTTTTAAACTCTAGTCATAAGACGTATTAATATAAAGGGATATGATTATAATAAATGAATAATTAATGCATTGTTTTAATAATATTGTAAGTGTCTTCATGACTTAATAAACTTTACCTACCTACCTAAAATACCTACCAATCAACAATTAATCAGTAAAAATATTTTTTTTTATTCTTTAATCATATCGACACTCATTAAAATATCACCCTCTTTTATAGTGCATTTGAAAATAATTGATAGTACAAATGTTACACCAAAGGTCTAAATACAGGATTGGTCAATGCAGAAGAAACGTAATAATTGATACCTTCTTATCTGAATGTTTACTCGATTTTAATATGACCACCCCGACAAACCTCAAATACAATACATATAAAATGCAAATGAGCAAATACTAAGGAATTAAGCAATAACTGAAGACCTCAGTGATGGAGGAGATAAAATTATTTTAATATAAAAAAAACTAAAATGTAAATATTACGTACCCACATTAATATTGGTTTAGGGCAGACATTTCCTTACAATTAAATAATGAATATATTTCGGATACTAGCGTCATATAAACTTATAATTAGCAATGTAAATATTTAATTACAAACCTAAATACATAAGTTGTCTTCTTCCGATAAGAAGATATCATCTTCATCATCAGTTTTTTCATTTCCCACAGAAATAAAAATTGGTTCTATTGTTTCCTCTAATAACATATCAAGTTTCCAGAATATTTCTTCCTCTGCTATGACACGTCTTATAACTTTTTACCAATTGTAAGATGAAATTTTTTATATGGAGTCAGATAATCTTTGACGAATATGTAACAATAAAACACTGAAAACTTTGTTTTCAAACTTCCACAAAATTTATTTTAAATCTGATCACTACAGCTGTTTCGGCTAATTGTCTTTCTCAACTGATCTATTTTTGGCTTGGGTTTACAAATTTATAGTCTCTAATGAAATAGGTTGAGGAGGGGAGAACTGTTTGTCTCAAGTTGGTCATTCAGAATTATATCTGTGTTTTTTAATTTGTTTTATATAGATTCTAGATAGATTCTAACAAAGATAGCTTAAGGCCTTTATTTTGAATGTGAAGAATTTTAAATTTGTCATTAAAAGAATGATTATGATCTAGAAGGTGAAGTGCGTATGTCGAATCTGTTTTTCTATTTTTGAAAGCCCTTTTATGTTCTGCTATTCGTTTATCAACGTTTCTACCCGTTTGACCGATGTAAGTTTTTGAGCAGTCGCCACATTGAAGTTTGTACACACCACTATTTAAGTGTTTTTTTATTTTTGCTCTTGTTATTTTTAATATATTTGCCTAGGTTGTTATTTGTTCGGAAAGCTGGTGTTATTCCTTTCTTTTTATGTGTTTGGCAATTTTTGTTGTTATTTTGCCTGTATATGTAATCAAGCAGAAGGTACTGGGTTTTTTCCCTGGTGTTGGAAATACTAATTTCAAGGCTTTCTTGTGTAGTTTTTGATTTAACATTTTATTAATTGTTTGTTCTTTGTATCCGTTGTTTACTGCTATTTTCTTAATTATATTTAATTCTGTCTCAAAGTTGTATTTTGACATCGGAATTTCTGTTAATCTATGTAACATACTATGATAAGCTGCCAGTTTATGTTGTGTTGGATGGGATGGTGAATTGTGTATAGTCGTGTCAGTATGGGTAGGTTTATGAAATATGGAGAAGTCATGTTTGTTTTGAAGTCTGCTAATTTTTAAATCTAAAAAATTTATGGATTGATTTTGTTCTGTTTCTATTGTAAATTCAATATGACTATGAAGTGAATTAATATAAGATAAAAATTGGTCGAGTTGCCTGTTAGTTCCTGTGAAACATACCAGTACGTCGTCTACGTATCTCCCCCAATATAAAAACTGTTTGAATACGGGATGTTTTGAAATAATTGTCTCTAGATGATCCATAAAAATATCTGATAGCAATGGGCTTAGAGGATTACCCATTATAAGTCCAGCACTGTTATTTGTATATATTTTATTATTAAATTTAAAGTAGTCCTGGTTTATGCAAACTTCAAGAAGATGTAAAATTTCAGATGTAATTATTGGATTTGTACTATTTTGGTCTAAAAGGTTTTTTACTAGAATAAAAGTTTCTGTAGGAGGGAAAAATGAACTTTTCTTCGAATTGATTGTTTCACAGTATCGTCTATATGAATGGGTTTTCTTCCTGTTAACGTTTTATATGCTTCTGTAATACTTCCACTCTTTTGTTGCTTTAAATATATGCAACTATATACATAGTTGTTTCTGCAACTCCGGATATATTTTATCACTTGGAAGCTATACTCCGAACAGTACTTGCAAAATGTTCAAATACAAGAGTATCATGTACATTTAACACTTAAGTTTTCATTGTCACGGTTAAATGACACTTAAATTTCATATGAGTAAAATTAGATTCTTGCTACGCAAGTTCACTTATTAATATCGCTTTTTATTATAAAACTAACAATTCTGCTTGTTATATTCACAGGACTCTTCAAATACAACCTGCTAGTCTTACCTAAAATAAATGACAATGTGCAAAACACGTTCCACCGCTCGGAAATTTTAATCCTTTCTAAAAAAGTTTAGAGTTTATAAATTGACTCCTTCCTTTTGGAAAATGTAAATATTTTGTACCTGTAGAAATTACGTACTTATATCATTTTTTGATTAAAATGACTACAAAATTTAAGACAAGTTTAAAAATTTTAGGTAAAACCCAAAAAATTTCAGAGTAATGCTGAATATTTTATTTTAGAACTTTGTCACTGTTTTATGATGTTATATTGGGTTTTATCTCACGTGAAATAAAATTTGTATTATCAATCATTTTCAAATGTACTTTAGACAACGTCTATTTAGTTTGATGAGAGTTTAAAGACGAAATATGTTATGTGGTATCAGGACGTCTTTTTTGTCATAGCCCTATGTCTTCTTTTTGAACAAATTCCATTTTCTATGATATTCCCAGAGCAGTTCAATTTAATGTGCGTTTGCCATTTTTTAAGAAAAACTTATGTGGAAATTATGTAGTTCTTTTTGCCCCAGCATTATAACCCTCTATAGGTATTGGCCTATTTAAATATTGCATTCCATTCCCTTTTATTATTGGTATCTTTTCTCATTCACCGTATGATATAATGGGTCTTATTAGTGTTTTGTACAATTGCGTCTTTGAATTCTGCCCTAGTAGTTTAAACCAAAAAGTTAGCAGTTTGTTTATTTGCGTAAGATGCCCTATTTGTTTAGCTTATTCTGTTCTTTTTTTCTGCACTTACATCATTACTTTCGGTTAATAGGGATCCTAATTACATACGTGAACGCTGCTACCCTTTCAAGGCTGTAGAGACCTATTTGGAAGAAGTTTCTATTATTTCGTCTTGCTTTGATGTAAACATATATGTATTTGACGAAATGCCCCTGATGATGCTGTAGAAAGCGAAATTACTTGGGCAAGATTTGATTATTAAAATTGTGCTCGATATTTGCTTCTAATTTTTCAAAGTTCATTTATTCGAGCATTCAACCTTATATCAATATATGTATTTGGTTTAAGTCTGATTTATCCTACATGTTGAGTCGCTTTCTCCAGATCTACGAAAGTCTCCTTTAATTCTGTCTTATTATGACTAAGTATCATTATTTGTTTGCTCTTTTGGAAGATTGCTACATGCAGCAAGAGGTTAAGCAAAAGTGTTAAGAGGACGTCTTCTTGTCTAACACTGTTATTGATCTCAAAGCTGGCAGTCTAAATATGTTGTGTTACTACAGCTGCTTTGGTTGAGAAAGAGTAAGCTGTACCAATCTGACTAGATTTTTAGTGTACACCCAAACGCGTTGGGATTTTATAAACTTTTTTCTGTTTATCGTGTCAAAGGCTTGTTTTAAATCAATAAAAAGTATGTTATTGTCAATGTCATATTCGTGTTTATTTTCTAACACTTGCTTCATTATGTGTATGAGATCACTAGTAAATCCGTTTGGCCGAAATCCGTACTCGTTGTCGCCAATGTTCTCTTCTGCAAAAACGTCAGTTGTTATACAGAAGAGAAAAAAACACTTTGTGTATGTATAATAACAATTACTCTATAATTGGAGCATTCTTGCTTAAATGAGGTGTATAAGGCCCTACCTATTTCCATTCTTCAGGTATTGTTTCATCATCGCATACTTAGGTGATTAAACCATGTATGTATTTCCATAGTGCTAATCCTCCATTTTTCAATAATTCATCTATTAGTGTTTCAGTATCAGGTGCCATATAATTTCATCTTCAGAAGAAATAAAGACCTGAGAGAGAAATCCATTATAAATTTCGTTCTCAGCTGTTTGGACTAGAGGTGCATTTACCATCTCTTCTGCATTTTCAAGATTTAGTTGCTCATGAAAATATTTTTTCCGCCTACTAAGACTGCCTTCATCATCAGTTAGGGTAATTCCTTCTTTATCCTTACAAAAACTTTTCCTAATTTTAAACTCTTCTGTTACTAGTCTCGCATCTCTATAGAATATTCTGTATTTTTTTATTTGCTCGTCTCTCTCTTTAATTTTCAAATCATACTTATCTATGAGTATTAACTTTGTTAAAAAGTTTGTCTTTATGTTTCACAATATGAAGTTTGGACTTATAGTACCTTAAACAAAATTTGTTTATAATTTTACGCAGAATCTAACAATTTTGAATAAAATAACAAAGTTGCTGATTACTTCCGGTATAACCGGAAGTGGCATGTCTGTCAAAATGTTTTCTTTAAATTTGTCGTAACTATAGAGAGTGGATACTCGTCGTGAAATACCCTGTATAGTTCAAATTTGAACATAATAAAGATAGAACCAAGCATAATTTTTAATAGGGATAGAGCTTTTCAGAGAAAGCAAGGGAGAAAATTTGATCTAGCATGTTTATTAGAGGAATTAATTTATGGATCATCACATCTAAAATTACGACTTATTGACTGCGAGAGGTAACAGATATATTTTCATAGAGAGAAATCTTAGGAGTAAAAGAAAAATATATAGTTTTTGGGATATTTAAAGAGAGAAAATGTATTTAATAAAAGGGAAATTAAAAAGGAGTGCCAACTGTTTTTAAAAGAAAAATAATAAAACATGAAGATGCATTAAGAAGAACTATTTAAAAGAAAATATTAAATTTGAAAACCAGACCAAAATGTGACTATTACAACGTTAGAAGTTGGTCACGTCTTTCTTTGATTTATTATCGCTATTGACGCATCTACTTTTTGTCTATTTCACTGAATTTATCTAAGTTTTAGTTATTACCAATTCTTGTTTCGTTTCCTATACAATTTTTCTGTTTATTTTTGTGGTCCCTGCACTTTTTTGAGATATATTTTACATGTATTTTATCATTCTATATTTTATGCTAATATTGTTATTATTATTAGGTATGAATGATTTTGCAGATAATTGCAAAAATTACAAACGAACTCAACTACTATTCGTTATGGTATATTTCTATAACTTTATATATTTGCAATGAATAGATGTTTTCTATGGCATGCGGGCTCATAATAAAGTGAATGTCAATTTACCCCGTTGAAACCCCAGCAAGAGCGCTATTGAAAGACGATCGTATACACCCCGACCGTGCGATGCGATGGCCGGATGGAGTCCCAATAATCAGCATCGGCCAACCCAAAACAACCCAGTGAATGTCCATCGAACATCTGCTTCGACATGTGTACGTTGAATTCCTTTTCGCCAGGTGTTTATTTCCTTCGGCCTTTCGGGCCATTCTTGTCTTTCATGTATGTGTATAGGTTTAGAATACCTTTTGGTATTTTTGTTTAAAAGAAATTGTGTTCAAATATTGCAATTATGAAATTATGGACGAATATATTAAGGTTCCGTTAGTTTAACATTATAAAATTATAAGTTGAGGAGGAAATATGTATTATTATTTATTACTATAAGTTGTCCGAAAATTTTATTATTGTTAAGCAATTTGTATATAAACCACAACATGAAATAAATATAATTAAGGGTAATGGGTGTCTTTTTTAAATTTTAAAGCTTTACAAAAGATGGCATTTGCAAAAATTGGCAGACAATTTTCATCATCCCATTTAAGAAAAAATTGCAAATTATAACTAAGCTACAATAAGGAATAATTAAACAATATACAGAGTGTCCCATAATTGATGGGATTGGTGACTAAGGTGTGATGGCGACTACAAATCATAACATTTTGAACTCAAAATCATTCATCTATTAGGTATACAGTATTTGTAAATAAACATTACCGAAAGTGAACAATGTATTTATTTAGAACAGAAAATATTCATGTTATAACTTTAGGAGAAAAAATTCCTTAGTAAAAGTGGTCAAGAGAAATCGCTGGAAATAACTTTCAAGTTTCTGGGTTTACCGCTAGGGGGCGTAAACTGTGAATAAAAATTTGAAAACCAGTTTTTTATGAAATATGCCCAATTATACAATGTGTTAAATAAGTAAACTAGAAAGGGGCCTAAATTCCGCACAAAGTTGTTCAAGTACTTTATATTTATCTTTTCAAATACAGGGTGGGGGAGAGTGGGAAAGTATTTGTGGATAAATACCTACAACTTTCGTTTGGATCAACCGATTTTAACGAAATTAGTGTCATTAGAAAGAGTATGGATGATTTAATTTATATCTACTATAAAACAATTGAATTTAGTTTTAATTGTCATTGGTAGAGGGTACTTTTGAATAAAAAAGAATTAAAATTTATTTTTCTTTAAAATGTTTTATGGAAACACCTATTTATTGTAAATTATAATGGAACTAGATTAAAGTCGTAACAAAACGGCGCAAACCGTATGTTGATAGCTTTTGTAAAACTCGAGATATGAATAAAAACGCATAAACATAAATAAGTATAGTATTGACTCACCCTTTATTATAACTTAAAATTAAATATGTGAAAGATCATACAAACATCTCGATCATTAAAACTTAATGTCCAATTAAATGTTCAAATTGTTTTTCATCATTGTCGATACAAAAATGTAATCTTTCGCGCTGAAACATAACAGCTGCTTCAATCTCAGCTCGTGATATACTATTTATTGCGTTTATAATGCGCTGTTTCATTTCGACTCGCGTGGTTGGTCAAGTTTGGTACACTAAATCCTTCAATCTTCCCCACAGATTTATTTGAATAACTTGCATACAAATAATGTCGACCTCGTCTCGAAAAGTGAGCCGGACACCCGTCATATTGTAATATCATATCTCTTCTTGTTTGTAAGGAAATATCTTTCAATAAAACAGGCAACTGATTTTCCAGAAAATCCAAATATTTTTCACCATTTAAGGTTATATCAAAGAAATATGGACCTACGATATTTCCATCAACTATAAATCTTGAAAATCTTGAAAAATCTACAATTGTTTCACAACATAAATCGTGCAAAGTATTTTTAAGAAAGGGATAAAAGGATAAAAGCGTCGTATTGCCGTTTTTATCGGAATATTAAAATAACAGTTGAATCTAAAGTTTAAAGGGAATTCCAAGTTTCTGACCTAAACGTTCACTTTATAATATAAAAAACCAACCTGTGATGTTTTAAAATCCATAGAACAGTAGTTTTGGGTATGTTTAATTCTATAGAGATTTTCCGACTACTTATATGTGGATTCTGTTATCAATTAAATCAAGAACATTCATTGAATTATCTTCGGTCATACCTCTACTACTTCGTTTAAAACAAGGACGATGAAAACTACCAGTTTCTCTTAATCTTCTTACCTTTCTTTCAAATACTTCTTTGCCATAATGTCTCCTGTCGGATATCTTACAGAATATATACGTGAGGCAATAGCGGCATTTTGGTGACATTCGAAATAAACTCCATTCATATCAAACAATTCTGCATTTGATATACTCATCACGGATTATTGGTACTCATAATTAATTACTAATATTAATATCTATTGAAAAAAGTGCAATCTTCAATTCCGATTATAATATAACACTTTCAAAAAAACTATTTTTAAACGTATAAAATACCAATGGTCAAAATAGGTATCAACATTAGGATTCTTTTGCTATAAAAAAATTTGCAAGTACCTACTGACTTATTTTTTAATTTAATTTATAATACAGGGTGAGTCAATACTGTACTTACATATGTTTAGGCATTTTTATTCATATCTCGAGTTCGACAAAAGCTATTAACATGCGGTTTGCGCCATTTTGTTACGAATTTAATCCAGTTCTATTATAGTTTACAATAAATAGGTGTTCCTATTAAACATTTTAAAGAAAAACGAATTTTAATTTTTTCTAATCGAAAGTACCCTCTACCTATGACAATTAAAACTAAATGCAATTGATTTATAGTAGATGTAAATATATTTATCCACACTTTTTCTAATGACACTAATTTCGTTAAAATCGGTTAATCCAATCCAAAGTTATAGGTATTTATCCTCAAATACTTCCCCACTCTCCCCCACCATTTATTTAAAAAAATAAAAAAAAAGTACTTGAACAACTTTGTGAAGAATTAAGGGCTCTTTCTAGTTTACTTATTTAACACTTGGTATAATTGGGCATATTTCACAAAAAACTGGTTTTCAAATTTTTCTTCACAGGTTCTACAAAGAAATTTTTTCTCCCAAAGTTATAACAGGAATAGTTTCTGATATATAGCCGAGAGATCGGCTTATTGGACCACCCGGTACAAAAAGGGTGTACATATGTGATATTATAAGTATAATTTCAGTGTATGTGGACTGTATTAAATAGGGCTGGTTCAAATAAATTAGGATATGTAAAAAGGGGTTATACAAACAATAGCAATTTAAGTTTATACAAACTGTTGTAAAAACAACATTTTATATTAATTTTAGTGTAATTTTAGTTCTCACAAATATTAGTTTGGATTTTATGTTAAAGACTGTACTTTTTGCCTGCAAACTACTTGTGCCATAAATAGCTTATAAGGGTTGTTTGAGTGGTAAAACTGACGCCGCCTTGTCGGCAATTAGGTAAAGATTCAATTCAAAATCTCTCGCAGATGTGACCAGTGTCTCAAGCTGTACGGTACTCGTAGCCGGTACCTAAGCTCTCTTCGCCGCCAAAATGCAGTGAAATGTGTATTTGTTTTCGCGATAGCTCACGCGCCCCTAAAACGCCGGTATAGCAATGGACAATGTTTTAAAGCGAACTTTTTCATTAGTATTAGTGCTTGTGTAAATATTCTCTTGTTATTAAATGTGTAGATTCAATTAATTGCGCTTATTTTTCTCTAAGTACAACCCCTATTAAATCAAACACATAAAGAACCAGCGCCGTGAAGTTCTGCTTGTATATATCGAAGGAAACACTCTTGTACAGTCCATGGTCCTAAAATATTTGGAACTGTACACGCACGGGGAAAGGAATTTAATAAGCTTTCCCCACAACAATTGGTGGAAATCTGAGAAAACTCCAACATTGTTTGTGGTCCTTACTCGACGGATTTGTGTTTGATGTTGGCATTTGTACTAACTAGTTTCGGATATTTAGATGAATGTATTTAAAAGACTCTCGAAAAGACTAAGGTGTCGCGATAAACTCTGAAACAAAAGGACAGTAGTGAAGTTTATATAGTGTTTGTGCCTGTTCCTGCAAACCACTGGACAAATTGGGTGAGATTTTTCCATATTATAACTTCGCTTATGCATAGGGTAAATCGCTTTTCAAAAAGACTATCTCTTTAAAAATTTATCTGCAGACATTTGTAGACATTTACCGGGTGTGCAAAAAATTTAATTGCAAAAATAAACTCTCATGTGTGATTTAAGACTTTTACCGCGTTTTAATAAACTATAAGCTTTCTCGCCGTGTGCTATATGTTATTATATGACTTAAATATTGACTCTATTCTCGCCGTGTGCTATACATGTTATTACATAATATAAACATTATTTACTCTATTCTCGTTGTGTGCTATACATGTTATTACATAATATAAACATTATTTACTCTATTCTCGTTGTGTGCTATACATGTTATTATATACGATAAACATTACTCACTCTATTCTCGCTGTGTGATACACGCATTGTTATATAATAGAAACAATAATTTCTCGAAAGAACTCGGTGTTTGCACGACCTTAGGCAGTTACTTTTGGAGTAGCACTTTTTGTTGGAAGTCGAAATGGAAGATCTCAAGAAGAAGAGGAAGCCGCTGAAGGCCAAGATTACTAGAATAGTAAACTGGCTGCTAGAAAACGCAGATGCAGAAACTGACGGGCTCCAGTTTCAACTCAGACACACCGAATTGAAATCATGTTATCTGAAGTATGAAGAGGTGATGGATAAGATTGAAGAAATCGATGAAACCGATTCTGAAACAGAAGACAGAGGACTCATGGAGAAAAAATACTTTTCTACACTAGCTGGACTGCAGCATAAGATGGAAGCATTAAAGTTACCCTCTCACTCGCTCAGCTCAAACGATACTCCGTCAACTGTAGCCACTGCTAAGGTTAGGTTGCCGGAAATTACAATGCAGCTATTCTCTGGAAACTTCGCCGAATGGAACGCGTTTTATCAGCTATTTGAAACGCTGATAATCCATAAAGTAGAGCTGAACAATGTGCAAAAATTTATATATCTTAAATCCTTCTTAAAACATGAACCTTTGCACTTAATTGAAAACATTGAAGTTGTAGAAGAAAATTTCCAGATCGCTTTGGATACGCTCAAGGATCGATACGAAAATAAATCGCGTGTAATTAGTTTACATATTCAAAAATTGTTAAAGGCTCCATCTTTAGCTAAAAGTAACTCAAAATCATTAAGAGAATTTTTAACTCTTTGCAAACAGACTTTACTCGCACTCAAAAATATGTCAGTACCAATCGAACATTGGGATTTATTGTTAATCGAAGTATTTTTACAAAAATTAGATTTCGCTACTCACCGGTCATTTGAATATGAAATAGGTTCAAAGGCTTTACCTACTCTCTCACAGTTTTTTTGTTTTCTTGAAAAAAAGTGTGATATCCAAGAAAAATTAAACGTTTCTGATAATGATAGAAAATTTACTAAGCCTCAATTTAAAACATCTTTGTTTTCATCAGTTAACTCACAAACAAACTCTTTTTCAGATACTAGTTGTATATGTTGCAAAAGTAATTCACATAAAGTTTATCAATGTAATGATTTTAAATGTCTATCTTTACAGGAAAGATTTAATTTTGTAAAAGGTAAGAAACTTTGTTGGAATTGTTTGGGTAATAAACATTTTTCTCAAGATTGCAACTCTGCACGCTCATGTAGTATATGTAAGAAAAGACATCACTCGCTCTTGCATAGTACCCCTGAAAATGTCTCTTCCTCTAGGAACACGAATAAGCAATCTTTCCCGATTGATCGCAACCCTCAAGCTCCCAAACATTCTCAAGGTTCTTCCAGTCGTGTCGCTCACATACCTACTCCGCCTTATAGTGCTCATACCCAAAATGACGCTTCTACCAGTTCGTTCAACCCTCCTTTAGAAGCACAAATTACTGCAGATTCTCACACAGCTACTTCTCTCTCTGCTTTATCAGTTAAAACTGATGTATTGTTGGCTACCGCTTTAGTGACAGTGTATTCTAAAGATGGCAGACCTATGCATGCCAGAGCGCTCCTAGATAATGGGAGTCAACATTCATTTATTTCTCGTGATTTGGTTGAGAAGTTAAACCTCACCCCTTATTTTAAACAGTTACAGATATCAACCATATCCGAAAACACGTCATTGTCAAATCAAATGATTAACATAGAATTTTTTCCCTATAATGTGAAGGATAGAAGTTTCAAAACCTCTTTTGCTGTACTTGATAGTATAACTTGCAGACTTCCTAAAGCTACCCTAAATAGAAGCAAAATAAATGTTCCCCCTAATCTCACTCTCGCAGATCCCTCGTACTCTGTTCCCGGTAAAATTGATTTGCTTCTAGCTGGTGACATCTACAGCGAATTATTGACTGATGGATTCATACGTTTAGGAAAGAATCTTCCCATTCTTCAGAATACCCACTTGGGTTATGTTATTTTTGGTACTCTTCCCCCTCATGTCTTTCATCGTAGTTCAAATTTGGCTATTTCTCAGTCAAATGTTTCTCTCCTTGTTCAGTCCGAATCCGAAGAGAATAATTTAGATAAATTAATTCAACAATTCTTCGAGATTGAAGAAGTTCCGCACGTTAGTAAATTAAACCCGATGAGAAATTGGCTGAACAAATATTTAATAAAACCACTCGTATTTTACCTTCGGGTCGTTTTCAAGTAAATCTTCCACTTGTCTCCGAAAATGCGCATAAAAGATTAGGCGAATCTTTTAAAATAGCTCGAAAGAGATTTATTAATTTAGAAAATAGGCTCTTAAAAAATGAAAATACATACGCTCAATATAAGTCTTTCATTAGTGAATATCTTCTTCTCGAACATGCTAGAATAGTCCCTCTCTCTCTTACTAATGGAAACTTAGAAAATAAATATTTTCTCCCGCATCACTGTGTATTAAAGGAAGAATCCTTAACAACCAAACTTAGGGTTGTTTTCGATGGTTCGATGAAAAGTTCTAGTGGTTATTCGCTAAATGATATCCTCCTCAAAGGTTCTACTCTTCAACCGGAACTTTTTGACATTTTGCTACGCTTTCGATTATATTCCTTTGTTTTCACAACGGATATACAAAAGATGTACAGACAGGTTAAAATTAATCCTGATCAAACCTTTCTATTAAACATACTTTGGCGTGACTCCCCGGAAAAAGATATTGAGTGCCTGGAACTGCAAACAGTTACATATGGAACTAAAAGCGCCAGTTTTCAGAGTACTCGCTGTTTAATGGAACTGGCAAATACTCATCAAACTGAGTATCCCCTGGCCAGTGACGCTCTTAAAAATAGTTGCTATATCGATGACATTCTCTATGGTGCTAATGATGAGCAAACTCTTCTCAAAGCTCATAAGGAAATAACTAGTTTGCTTGGAACAGCATGTATTTCTCTACATAAATGGTGTTCTAACTCGGACTTGTTTCTAAAAAATATTTCTTCTCTCTCTTTGAACTCTTCTTATGTCATAACTCCAGATAATTGCTCTAATAAGGTTTTAGGTTTATGCTGGAATCCTGTTCTTGACACGTTTTCAATCTCTCTTCCAGATTTCACCCTAAAGAACTCATATACTAAAAGAGAAGTACTGTCAATGATTGCCCAAATATTTGATCCTCAAGGTCTTATTAATCCCGTTACAGTTGTCGCTAAACTTATAATGCAAAAAATCTGGATATCCAAAATCAGTTGGAACGATACCATTGACGCAGATACGTTACATGAATGGCTAAGTTTTATTAGCAGTCTCTCTCATTTTAAGGACTTAAGTATACCAAGATGTCTCTTTTTGAGTCAAGAAATCACTCGTGTTGAGGTTCACTCATTCTCAGATGCAAGTTTAAAGGCTTATGGAGCTTGTATCTACTTACGTGTGACCTATAAATCAGAACAGGTGTCTTGTTCCCTTCTAGCATCTAAGAGTCGCGTTGCTCCGCTAAAACCCTTGACCCTTCCACGATTGGAACTCATGGGTGCGCTATTGTGTAGTAAACTCACAGCAAGGATTGCTAACATCGTTAAAAAAAAATTATCTCGATTAGACTCTATAAATATGTGGTCGGATTCAGACATTGTTCTCGCTTGGCTTTGTTCACATCCTTCTCGTTGGACCCAATTTGTAGCAAATAGGGTCGCACAAATTTTAGATAATTCCCCTGATGCTCACTGGAGGCACGTACGATCCAAAGAGAATCCTGCCGACATACTCTCCCGAGGAATGTTACCCTCTGAGATATTAAACTCTTCCTTGTGGTTTCATGGTCCTCCATTTTTAAATCAACTGCGTTTGGATTTATTAAAATACAACCCAAAGGGTTATACCTCCAAGTTGCCTGAAGAAAGGAAAGTCATTCTTCATGCTCGAAATGATACAATAGATTTTTTCACCTCCCTTTCTGATAGGTTCTCTAATTTTTCAAAGTTTGTAAGAACTTTAGCCTATATGTTTAGATTTGTTAATAATGCTAAACCGCTTTCTCGCAAGTTAACGGATACCCTTGAAGTCACCGAACTTCAAAACGCTGAACTTAAGATTATTAAAATGCTCCAGTATTTCAACTTCTCGAGTGAGATTTCTGAGCTTAAGAAAGGTAAAACTCTAACTAATAAGTGTCTGTTACCCCTAAACCCCTTTTTGGATGAGAATGAAATGCTCCGGGTAGGAGGTCGCCTTGGAAACTCAGACGTTACCTTTGATCAAAGATACCCCCTTCTCCTTCCCTCAAAAAATCGTATAGTTCGTCTCATTCTTCACAGAGAACATGTCAGACTTTGTCACTCGGGGCCTCAAAATACTCTGTCCCAAATTCGTCTCAAATATTGGCCTTTAAATGGACTACGAGAAGTCAAAAAGGTCATTCACCAATGTATGATTTGTTTTAAGTTTCGTGCCAAACCCGCTACCCAGATTATGGCAGATTTGCCAAAGGAACGTTTAAATTCCTCTCGAGCATTCACTCATGTTGGATTAGATTTTGGCGGTCCCTTTCAGATAAAGGCTTCCAAACTTCGCAAGGCTCCTTTAATAAAATCGTATATTGCTCTTTTCGTTTGCTTGTCGACTCGAGCTGTTCATATTGAAGTCGTCTCTGGCCTCTCTACAGAGACGTTTATTCTCGCTCTAAAGCGCTTTATTAGTCGTAGAGGCCTCCCTCAGACAATATTCAGTGACAACGCTACGAACTTTCTCGGTGCTCGTAACCAGCTGTTTGAACTCTATAAGTTTTTAAAGAAAAAGGAAAGCTCCCGTTCTATTCAAGAATTTTTGGCCTCGTCTCATATTCGCTGGAAAACTATAGTTCCTCGAGCTCCTCATCATGGTGGTATTTGGGAAAGTGCTATTAAAAGCGCAAAGCATCATATGCGTAGACTTTTGGGTAATCTTAAGCTTACTTTCGAAGAATTCACCACAGTCCTCGTTCAAATTGAAGCTGTGCTCAATTCCCGGCCTCTTTGCTCCCTTTCAAGTGACCCCTCTGATTTTACTTATCTCACTCCTGGACACTTCTTGATTGGACAATCTCTCACCTCATTCCCTGAAAAAGAAGTGATCCACATTCCCGAAAACAGACTCAATTTATGGCAGCATTTGTCCAAACTCCAACAAGTGTTTTGGAAAAAATGGTCTATCGACTATTTGAACAGACTTCAAAATCGCCCCAAATGGTTTTCTTCCGCATAAGAACCTAGAACCCAACGATCTCGTCTTGTTGATTGAAGACAACACTCCTCCTCTTTATTGGGTACTAGCAAGAGTGATTGAGGTCTTTCCAGGAAAGGATGGGAGAGTAAGAATTGCCTCGGTCAAAACTAAAGATGGAGTCTTCAAGCGCTCTATTACCAAATTGTGTCCTCTACCCAATGACGATTTAAATTAAGTTAGTATAAGATTAGAATTGTAGTGTATTTTCTCTTCCCCATGCTCTCTTGTCGTAATATTATCTGTTTATTTGTGTTAAAGCCAGCGCTTCAACGGGGGCGAGTATGTTGTAAAAACAACATTTTATATTAATTTTAGTGTAATTTTAGTTCTCACAAATATTAGTTTGGATTTTATGTTAAAGACTGTACTTTTTGCCTGCAAACTACTTGTGCCATAAATAGCTTATAAGGGTTGTTTGAGTGGTAAAACTGACGCCGCCTTGTCGGCAATTAGGTAAAGATTCAATTCAAAATCTCTCGCAGATGTGACCAGTGTCTCAAGCTGTACGGTACTCGTAGCCGGTACCTAAGCTCTCTTCGCCGCCAAAATGCAGTGAAATGTGTATTTGTTTTCGCGATAGCTCACGCGCCCCTAAAACGCCGGTATAGCAATGGACAATGTTTTAAAGCGAACTCTTTCATTAGTATTAGTGCTTGTGTAAATATTCTCTTGTTATTAAATGTGTAGATTCAATTAATTGCGCTTATTTTTCTCTAAGTACAACCCCTATTAAATCAAACACATAAAGAACCAGCGCCGTGAAGTTCTGCTTGTATATATCGAAGGAAACACTCTTGTACAGTCCATGGTCCTAAAATATTTGGAACTGTACACGCACGGGGAAAGGAATTTAATAAGCTTTCCCCACAACAATTGGTGGAAATCTGAGAAAACTCCAACATTGTTTGTGGTCCTTACTCGACGGATTTGTGTTTGATGTTGGCATTTGTACTAACTAGTTTCGGATATTTAGATGAATGTATTTAAAAGACTCTCGAAAAGACTAAGGTGTCGCGATAAACTCTGAAACAAAAGGACAGTAGTGAAGTTTATATAGTGTTTGTGCCTGTTCCTGCAAACCACTGGACAAATTGGGTGAGATTTTTCCATATTATAACTTCGCTTATGCATAGGGTAAATCGCTTTTCAAAAAGACTATCTCTTTAAAAATTTATCTGCAGACATTTGTAGACATTTACCGGGTGTGCAAAAAATTTAATTGCAAAAATAAACTCTCATGTGTGATTTAAGACTTTTACCGCGTTTTAATAAACTATAAGCTTTCTCGCCGTGTGCTATATGTTATTATATGACTTAAATATTGACTCTATTCTCGCCGTGTGCTATACATGTTATTACATAATATAAACATTATTTACTCTATTCTCGTTGTGTGCTATACATGTTATTACATAATATAAACATTATTTACTCTATTCTCGTTGTGTGCTATACATGTTATTATATACGATAAACATTACTCACTCTATTCTCGCTGTGTGATACACGCATTGTTATATAATAGAAACAATAATTTCTCGAAAGAACTCGGTGTTTGCACGACCTTAGGCAGTTACTTTTGGAGTAGCACTTTTTGTTGGAAGTCGAAATGGAAGATCTCAAGAAGAAGAGGAAGCCGCTGAAGGCCAAGATTACTAGAATAGTAAACTGGCTGCTAGAAAACGCAGATGCAGAAACTGACGGGCTCCAGTTTCAACTCAGACACACCGAATTGAAATCATGTTATCTGAAGTATGAAGAGGTGATGGATAAGATTGAAGAAATCGATGAAACCGATTCTGAAACAGAAGACAGAGGACTCATGGAGAAAAAATACTTTTCTACACTAGCTGGACTGCAGCATAAGATGGAAGCATTAAAGTTACCCTCTCACTCGCTCAGCTCAAACGATACTCCGTCAACTGTAGCCACTGCTAAGGTTAGGTTGCCGGAAATTACAATGCAGCTATTCTCTGGAAACTTCGCCGAATGGAACGCGTTTTATCAGCTATTTGAAACGCTGATAATCCATAAAGTAGAGCTGAACAATGTGCAAAAATTTATATATCTTAAATCCTTCTTAAAACATGAACCTTTGCACTTAATTGAAAACATTGAAGTTGTAGAAGAAAATTTCCAGATCGCTTTGGATACGCTCAAGGATCGATACGAAAATAAATCGCGTGTAATTAGTTTACATATTCAAAAATTGTTAAAGGCTCCATCTTTAGCTAAAAGTAACTCAAAATCATTAAGAGAATTTTTAACTCTTTGCAAACAGACTTTACTCGCACTCAAAAATATGTCAGTACCAATCGAACATTGGGATTTATTGTTAATCGAAGTATTTTTACAAAAATTAGATTTCGCTACTCACCGGTCATTTGAATATGAAATAGGTTCAAAGGCTTTACCTACTCTCTCACAGTTTTTTTGTTTTCTTGAAAAAAAGTGTGATATCCAAGAAAAATTAAACGTTTCTGATAATGATAGAAAATTTACTAAGCCTCAATTTAAAACATCTTTGTTTTCATCAGTTAACTCACAAACAAACTCTTTTTCAGATACTAGTTGTATATGTTGCAAAAGTAATTCACATAAAGTTTATCAATGTAATGATTTTAAATGTCTATCTTTACAGGAAAGATTTAATTTTGTAAAAGGTAAGAAACTTTGTTGGAATTGTTTGGGTAATAAACATTTTTCTCAAGATTGCAACTCTGCACGCTCATGTAGTATATGTAAGAAAAAGACATCACTCGCTCTTGCATAGTACCCCTGAAAATGTCTCTTCCTCTAGGAACACGAATAAGCAATCTTTCCCGATTGATCGCAACCCTCAAGCTCCCAAACATTCTCAAGGTTCTTCCAGTCGTGTCGCTCACATACCTACTCCGCCTTATAGTGCTCATACCCAAAATGACGCTTCTACCAGTTCGTTCAACCCTCCTTTAGAAGCACAAATTACTGCAGATTCTCACACAGCTACTTCTCTCTCTGCTTTATCAGTTAAAACTGATGTATTGTTGGCTACCGCTTTAGTGACAGTGTATTCTAAAGATGGCAGACCTATGCATGCCAGAGCGCTCCTAGATAATGGGAGTCAACATTCATTTATTTCTCGTGATTTGGTTGAGAAGTTAAACCTCACCCCTTATTTTAAACAGTTACAGATATCAACCATATCCGAAAACACGTCATTGTCAAATCAAATGATTAACATAGAATTTTTTCCCTATAATGTGAAGGATAGAAGTTTCAAAACCTCTTTTGCTGTACTTGATAGTATAACTTGCAGACTTCCTAAAGCTACCCTAAATAGAAGCAAAATAAATGTTCCCCCTAATCTCACTCTCGCAGATCCCTCGTACTCTGTTCCCGGTAAAATTGATTTGCTTCTAGCTGGTGACATCTACAGCGAATTATTGACTGATGGATTCATACGTTTAGGAAAGAATCTTCCCATTCTTCAGAATACCCACTTGGGTTATGTTATTTTTGGTACTCTTCCCCCTCATGTCTTTCATCGTAGTTCAAATTTGGCTATTTCTCAGTCAAATGTTTCTCTCCTTGTTCAGTCCGAATCCGAAGAGAATAATTTAGATAAATTAATTCAACAATTCTTCGAGATTGAAGAAGTTCCGCACGTTAGTAAATTAAACCCCGATGAGAAATTGGCTGAACAAATATTTAATAAAACCACTCGTATTTTACCTTCGGGTCGTTTTCAAGTAAATCTTCCACTTGTCTCCGAAAATGCGCATAAAAGATTAGGCGAATCTTTTAAAATAGCTCGAAAGAGATTTATTAATTTAGAAAATAGGCTCTTAAAAAATGAAAATACATACGCTCAATATAAGTCTTTCATTAGTGAATATCTTCTTCTCGAACATGCTAGAATAGTCCCTCTCTCTCTTACTAATGGAAACTTAGAAAATAAATATTTTCTCCCGCATCACTGTGTATTAAAGGAAGAATCCTTAACAACCAAACTTAGGGTTGTTTTCGATGGTTCGATGAAAAGTTCTAGTGGTTATTCGCTAAATGATATCCTCCTCAAAGGTTCTACTCTTCAACCGGAACTTTTTGACATTTTGCTACGCTTTCGATTATATTCCTTTGTTTTCACAACGGATATACAAAAGATGTACAGACAGGTTAAAATTAATCCTGATCAAACCTTTCTATTAAACATACTTTGGCGTGACTCCCCGGAAAAAGATATTGAGTGCCTGGAACTGCAAACAGTTACATATGGAACTAAAAGCGCCAGTTTTCAGAGTACTCGCTGTTTAATGGAACTGGCAAATACTCATCAAACTGAGTATCCCCTGGCCAGTGACGCTCTTAAAAATAGTTGCTATATCGATGACATTCTCTATGGTGCTAATGATGAGCAAACTCTTCTCAAAGCTCATAAGGAAATAACTAGTTTGCTTGGAACAGCATGTATTTCTCTACATAAATGGTGTTCTAACTCGGACTTGTTTCTAAAAAATATTTCTTCTCTCTCTTTGAACTCTTCTTATGTCATAACTCCAGATAATTGCTCTAATAAGGTTTTAGGTTTATGCTGGAATCCTGTTCTTGACACGTTTTCAATCTCTCTTCCAGATTTCACCCTAAAGAACTCATATACTAAAAGAGAAGTACTGTCAATGATTGCCCAAATATTTGATCCTCAAGGTCTTATTAATCCCGTTACAGTTGTCGCTAAACTTATAATGCAAAAAATCTGGATATCCAAAATCAGTTGGAACGATACCATTGACGCAGATACGTTACATGAATGGCTAAGTTTTATTAGCAGTCTCTCTCATTTTAAGGACTTAAGTATACCAAGATGTCTCTTTTTGAGTCAAGAAATCACTCGTGTTGAGGTTCACTCATTCTCAGATGCAAGTTTAAAGGCTTATGGAGCTTGTATCTACTTACGTGTGACCTATAAATCAGAACAGGTGTCTTGTTCCCTTCTAGCATCTAAGAGTCGCGTTGCTCCGCTAAAACCCTTGACCCTTCCACGATTGGAACTCATGGGTGCGCTATTGTGTAGTAAACTCACAGCAAGGATTGCTAACATCGTTAAAAAAAAATTATCTCGATTAGACTCTATAAATATGTGGTCGGATTCAGACATTGTTCTCGCTTGGCTTTGTTCACATCCTTCTCGTTGGACCCAATTTGTAGCAAATAGGGTCGCACAAATTTTAGATAATTCCCCTGATGCTCACTGGAGGCACGTACGATCCAAAGAGAATCCTGCCGACATACTCTCCCGAGGAATGTTACCCTCTGAGATATTAAACTCTTCCTTGTGGTTTCATGGTCCTCCATTTTTAAATCAACTGCGTTTGGATTTATTAAAATACAACCCAAAGGGTTATACCTCCAAGTTGCCTGAAGAAAGGAAAGTCATTCTTCATGCTCGAAATGATACAATAGATTTTTTCACCTCCCTTTCTGATAGGTTCTCTAATTTTTCAAAGTTTGTAAGAACTTTAGCCTATATGTTTAGATTTGTTAATAATGCTAAACCGCTTTCTCGCAAGTTAACGGATACCCTTGAAGTCACCGAACTTCAAAACGCTGAACTTAAGATTATTAAAATGCTCCAGTATTTCAACTTCTCGAGTGAGATTTCTGAGCTTAAGAAAGGTAAAACTCTAACTAATAAGTGTCTGTTACCCCTAAACCCCTTTTTGGATGAGAATGAAATGCTCCGGGTAGGAGGTCGCCTTGGAAACTCAGACGTTACCTTTGATCAAAGATACCCCCTTCTCCTTCCCTCAAAAAATCGTATAGTTCGTCTCATTCTTCACAGAGAACATGTCAGACTTTGTCACTCGGGGCCTCAAAATACTCTGTCCCAAATTCGTCTCAAATATTGGCCTTTAAATGGACTACGAGAAGTCAAAAAGGTCATTCACCAATGTATGATTTGTTTTAAGTTTCGTGCCAAACCCGCTACCCAGATTATGGCAGATTTGCCAAAGGAACGTTTAAATTCCTCTCGAGCATTCACTCATGTTGGATTAGATTTTGGCGGTCCCTTTCAGATAAAGGCTTCCAAACTTCGCAAGGCTCCTTTAATAAAATCGTATATTGCTCTTTTCGTTTGCTTGTCGACTCGAGCTGTTCATATTGAAGTCGTCTCTGGCCTCTCTACAGAGACGTTTATTCTCGCTCTAAAGCGCTTTATTAGTCGTAGAGGCCTCCCTCAGACAATATTCAGTGACAACGCTACGAACTTTCTCGGTGCTCGTAACCAGCTGTTTGAACTCTATAAGTTTTTAAAGAAAAAGGAAAGCTCCCGTTCTATTCAAGAATTTTTGGCCTCGTCTCATATTCGCTGGAAAACTATAGTTCCTCGAGCTCCTCATCATGGTGGTATTTGGGAAAGTGCTATTAAAAGCGCAAAGCATCATATGCGTAGACTTTTGGGTAATCTTAAGCTTACTTTCGAAGAATTCACCACAGTCCTCGTTCAAATTGAAGCTGTGCTCAATTCCCGGCCTCTTTGCTCCCTTTCAAGTGACCCCTCTGATTTTACTTATCTCACTCCTGGACACTTCTTGATTGGACAATCTCTCACCTCATTCCCTGAAAAAGAAGTGATCCACATTCCCGAAAACAGACTCAATTTATGGCAGCATTTGTCCAAACTCCAACAAGTGTTTTGGAAAAAATGGTCTATCGACTATTTGAACAGACTTCAAAATCGCCCCAAATGGTTTCTTCCGCATAAGAACCTAGAACCCAACGATCTCGTCTTGTTGATTGAAGACAACACTCCTCCTCTTTATTGGGTACTAGCAAGAGTGATTGAGGTCTTTCCAGGAAAGGATGGGAGAGTAAGAATTGCCTCGGTCAAAACTAAAGATGGAGTCTTCAAGCGCTCTATTACCAAATTGTGTCCTCTACCCAATGACGATTTAAATTAAGTTAGTATAAGATTAGAATTGTAGTGTATTTTCTCTTCCCCATGCTCTCTTGTCGTAATATTATCTGTTTATTTGTGTTAAAGCCAGCGCTTCAACGGGGGCGAGTATGTTGTAAAAACAACATTTTATATTAATTTTAGTGTAATTTTAGTTCTCACAAATATTAGTTTGGATTTTATGTTAAAGACTGTACTTTTTGCCTGCAAACTACTTGTGCCATAAATAGCTTATAAGGGTTGTTTGAGTGGTAAAACTGACGCCGCCTTGTCGGCAATTAGGTAAAGATTCAATTCAAAATCTCTCGCAGATGTGACCAGTGTCTCAAGCTGTACGGTACTCGTAGCCGGTACCTAAGCTCTCTTCGCCGCCAAAATGCAGTGAAATGTGTATTTGTTTTCGCGATAGCTCACGCGCCCCTAAAACGCCGGTATAGCAATGGACAATGTTTTAAAGCGAACTTTTTCATTAGTATTAGTGCTTGTGTAAATATTCTCTTGTTATTAAATGTGTAGATTCAATTAATTGCGCTTATTTTTCTCTAAGTACAACCCCTATTAAATCAAACACATAAAGAACCAGCGCCGTGAAGTTCTGCTTGTATATATCGAAGGAAACACTCTTGTACAGTCCATGGTCCTAAAATATTTGGAACTGTACACGCACGGGGAAAGGAATTTAATAAGCTTTCCCCACAACAATTGGTGGAAATCTGAGAAAACTCCAACACAAACTCTTACCAATATTTCTGCTCCACACTCTCGCGGTTATTCTTCATAAGCGGAATCTGTCTGGGCACCGGTTTCTGAAAACGTGTTTCGCGGTACTAATACTGGACTGGTAACTAAAAGCTGGAGAGAGATAATTAGTTAGCGGCAGTCAACAGTAGAGAGTGTCTCTTTAGCGATAGATAACAGTCAAAAGAGCGACTGTTCTTCTCGATAAGCAAAGGGAAGAGAGAGAGGGGGAGTGGTCTGCCTAGCGAGACTCAGCAGACGGAAGAGACCGACTGTCCTCAACGACAGTCAACAGACAAGAAAGAGTCTTTCTTCTTTGCTATTTTAAAATTGTCTATATTTCTAATGGAGTGGGATTAAAATGTGAGTAGGAATGGTTGAAAATTGTGGTAGAATGATAGTTAGTAATACAAAAAATTTGATTATTTTTCGCATGTGAAAAAATTGAACATGTATGCATTAAGTGTTGTCAGATCAAGTGACTGAGCTGGCTGTTCGAAGCCTGCTCAACGAGAAATTATTCTCTTAAAATGTACGTAAAGTAAGGCTAGCCCTTTCACAGAGGTAATAACATAGGAGCCTGTGAGGAAATATTTCGAAATCGCTCAGTAAATGCATTACTATTTCTTTTATACAGACTTTTTCTCCTAACAAGTGATGTTTACCACCGTAAACAACCAATTTCAAAATAAGTTCACTAGGTCCACCTCCAGTAAGTTGTTCCATCATTGACACGATCTTCCTACTAATCGTCTTCCTCTTGGGGAACTGTCTCTTGCCGTATTAACTACTCTATTTGTTCCGGCTTATCCCTTGAACGACATAATATATGATCGTTCCATTCTACTATTCTATTTCTTACCCAGTTCTTGTGTTCACAGCCTTGCATCTACGGCGTATATCTGTACTTCTAGCGTCTGCCCCATAGTGTTTTATTAACAATTTTTTTAAGTGTTCAGCTCTGCTATTTCTAACATCCTTTTTGTCTATGGCAGAGAAGAAAAAATGCAACGTATGTCATTGTTCCTTCACCGTATATCATTGTTGGTCTAATGATTGTTTTATAAATTCTGCCTTTCATTTCTTTCCCGATATTTTTATTCCTCCATAGTGGAGTATGGAGGAATTCTTACAACTTCTCAGTTATGAGAACTATTTTCACGATGGTTTTAATTATAAAGTTTGATTGGTTAATGACAAATGAGGCCAATCAAATAAATACGTATTGCTTGCGCAATTGCCCGGGCTACTTCTTCATATGCCTGGTATTGGTCTTCTATTTCAGCTGTACCTACCTTTATGCATTTCTGCTAGATTTCTCCTTTATCAGTTTACAGAAGTATTGCTTCAAATTTTTAGAATTTCCTTGTCATTACTAATAAGCTTTCCGCTGTCTTTTTAAAGGAAGTTTTGTGTTCTTGCTTGGTACCCGGCCTTTATATCTAAAACTACTTTAGAGGATTGTCTTAAATTGTTCTGTTTCGATTTTCTTGTATATCTCCAATTGTTTGCTCTCCTTCTTTTTTGCTTTCCTTAGCTTTCTTGTCTCTGTTCTTATCTGTATCTACCTTTCAGTGCTATTGTCTAAAGGGTGGTGAATCACGTCTCTTCTAGCTGCGATCATTTTTTTTATGGATTTAAAGCAATCGTAATATAATCATTTTTTTGCTGTTCTATTTTTGTATCCTAGCATTTCAACTGATACGCTTGTCAAAGTTAATTTTATATTCTATCAGGCAGAGTCTATATTGGTATATTCCTCTGCCTGCGTTATTTGTATAGAATTTTTAAATTTCTTCTCTGTTTTAATCTCTTTGGTATTCCATACTGTTGTTGGTGTATTCCCGTGGGTTTTTTGGAAGTTATTCTTGTCTTACCTTCGTTTTTACTAGAAAATAATCCATGTCTCCATCAGCCCCTCGTAGGCTTCTTTGTAGGCTAGAGACTATGGTTACCTATTGTATGCTGTTCTCTTCTTAATCTTTGCATTTAAATCCCTTAAGATAATATGCATTCCTGTTTAGAGAGATTATTTGTAAGTTCCTCTGGTTTTTCAATGTTGTCTTATATTTGCTATTCGTTTTCATCTGTCGGTGCATAAACGGAAATAAGGGAGCAGTTATGCAGCTGTGCTTTAATTATGAGATAGCAGAGCCTTGAGTCAACGGGTTTGGTAATTATGACCGACCCCACAAGATTTTCTTAATTATGAAGCCAGTGCCGAGTTGATGTCCCTGGTCACTTTGGCTGAAAAATACTACAGATTTAATAGTTTTGAGTATGTTTTTACCAGTCCATCTAATCTTTTGTAAGGCAATCTGTGTCTTTGTCGTCTTAAAAGATTCATTTTTATCCGAAGCATGTGTTTCGTTTTCATAACGTGTTTAAAAAAAGGAAAGTTCGTCCCTCGCTTAAGCCCCTTTCTTTTTCATCTTGGACTTAAGACTTAAATGCGAATATATAGCGCACAATTCAAGTAAACTAAAACTAAAACTAATAGGTAAAGAAATAATAAATAAGACTTACTCACAATCAATTTAACTTAACTATCAGACGACCGGTTTCGCTTTCTACAATATGCAAATTGCATATTGTAGAAAGCGAAACCGGTCGTCTGGATAGTTAAATTAAATTGATTATGAGTAAGTCTTATTTATTATTTCTTTACCTATTTGAAATGGACTCACACAAGCAACACATTCATGATTTTAAACTAAAACTATTCAACACATTAATATTTTCTGTTGCCACATACGCATCTGAGGCATGGATGTTTAGAAATAGACGCCATCAAAGTGTGAACAGAAAAATGTTGAGAATATTATACACAAAACATAGCTACCAAAATTTCAATTCTTGTTCTTTAAGTGCCGTCTCCTAATTAGAGGTTGGATATCATCATCACAAAAGTTCTATTGAACACAATTTAAACCAGTTCCTTAAATTGTTTAATTATGATAATCTGCCTCTTTCAATATTCCTTCCTCCAGTTATTTTCCCATGTTATATCAATATGAGCATATCACATCGCTATCCCCTGATTGCATATCCCCGATATTCTGTTTTATTTTTATTGTGTTGATTATTTCGTATTAGTTGTCAACAATTGTACTTATAGCTATGTCCAATAATGTCCTACTATCAATTTTTCTAAGTGATTTTATCTCTGCTGTTTCAACATCCTTTTTGTCCTCTCTGTGGCAGGTCGTGTCTCTGCCACGTATGTCATTATTGGTCTGATTACTGTTTTGAAAATTCTGCCTTATATTTCTTTTTCGATATTTTTATTTCTCCATTTTGCTTCATTCAGGCAACCTGCGTCTCTGTTTGCTCTATTCACTTGATCTTCCACTTCAGTTTCGAGCTTCCCTTAGCTAAATAATGTGATGCTTAGATATTTAAACTCCATCACTGTCTTATCCCATTGCCAACTTCAATAGGGTCGGTTAGTTTTTCTTCTACTTTTACTTTTATTGTGTTGTTTTGGTAGATATTTCCGATCGTTTTGATTATTCCTAGAGGTATCTCTCTTGCGTATAATAAGTGGCTAACGTCCTTTAATTTGACCCAATCAAATGCCTTCTTAAAGTCCACGAAATATAGACATGCTGGTTTAATATATTGTAATGATTTCTCTAACACTTGCGTCATTATAAATATGTGGTCGTTGTTCAACAACATCGACGCCATATTTATAATGATGCAACAGAACCTTGTTGTTCTTCTGTTAGTGTTATAGTTTCATTCAGTTTAATTGTTATCACTTTGGTTGATAATTTTAGTGTTGTGTTTAATAAATTTTTTCCTCTGTAATTTTCCGGGTCCAATTTGTCTCCATTTTTGAAGACAGGGATTAGGATACTTGATCTCGATTCTTGAGGAATTATTTTTTGTTCTATTATTTTTTAGTTTAGTTTTAATAGTTGTTTGGTCAGAGGTCCTCCGTACTTTAGGAATTCATTCGGTATTCTGTCCTCTTCTGGTGATTTTCTATTTTTTAATTTCCTTAATGCATACTTTTCTTCTTGTTATGTTCCGTAAAAGTCGTGTTCCATATGTTCTAAAAAGTTCTGCTAGTGTTTCCTTTTTATTTGTCTAACTAAATATTCATGTCATTTCTGATTCGTTTATAGTGGTTATACGCCTGTTGTGTTTGTTCTGTTCTTTATGATAAAAAGGCTTTCTTCTTTTCTTCAATTTTATCTTCACTTACTCTCTATACCATGGTGTTTTCTTTCTCCAAGACTGGACAAGCAAGATGTAAACACCATCGGGGGATATGGCCCAGAAAATAACAAGACTTAAACAACAGGGAAACCTTTTATGACCAATTACCACATCGAGGAAAGCTGGGAAAAACTCAAAAATAACATAATTAACGCAGCAACAGAATCACTTGGAGAAAGAAAAGTAACTAACACTAAGATACCAAAAAAAAACTGATAATTTTTTACTTCAAATGAAATAAACGGTATAGAAACAAAAAATATATAATTTGGAGTTTTCATAAAACAACTTTAGTCAATAAAACCAATTCTCTATAAAATAGATCTTATACCTTTATTTTAATTTAATCTCTACGAAGTCTACTCTTCGACGGCTGATATATAACGTCTCGAGTCAGAATCCATTAAAACTTATTAAGATAATTCGAAAAGAAACGAAGAGAGACGCATTACCAGACGCGCGCCAAGATTTTTAGATCATTAAGAGAAACAAGTAATTCCATCACCTGCAGTCTGATCTACAGCTGCCGTACCATTTTTTTATGAATACCAAACCAGAAATATTGACTTTATAGTAAATAAATAAGAACAGATGAAAATATTACGTAAACTATAAGTAACCATCATATTACTTGTATCTGTAGGACGTCGCACGCATTATTAATTTGATACTTTTAATCATATTAATTAAATACCACGATTAAATACATTATAATGACATTTTTTTGCATTTAGAAATTTTTTGACACCTTTTAAATTTGCCTGGTACTAAAAGATGATCTTCTGTATAGAACCTTTGAGAACAATGATGGTACAGAATCTAAGCTTCAGTTAATTGTACCGAAAAGTAAAGCGTCAGAAGTGTGGCTTCAGTTGCATTACGGTGCATCAGGTGGACACTTTGGTATTACGAAGACTCTGCAAAAGGTTCGAGAATGGTATTATTGGGTGATCTGTAAAGATGATTTGGGAAATTATTATGTTAATGGAAATAAGCCATAACTGAAGTTTAAAATAATTTACTGACGTTTCAATTTACACTTCGGAAATCGTTCTCAAAATACAAATATTAATAAATTAAACAAATTTTGTTATTTGTTACTTGGTGAAAAATTCTTCTAATAATTTAATTTTATCTGACTCATTTATATTGACAATTCAGACATATATTATACATTTTAAAATAGACGACTTTAAAATGGGATTGCCAATATTGCTGAGTTGCATTCCTAGGGCGACTTTATTGTAAGATAATTTATTCGATTACATGCAACCAACTTTAACTTAGAATATCCGTCAGAAAATGAATGAACTAACTTACAATAAAGTCGTCCCAGGCACGCACCTCAGCAATATTTGTAAATCCCATTTTAAAGTCGTCTACTTCAAAATATATAATATATGTCTGCATTGTCAATATAAATGAGTCAGAAAAAATTAAATAATTAGAAAAATTTTTCAACAAGTACCAAAAAACAAAATTTGTTTAATTTATTAATGTTTGTATTTTGATAAAGATTTCCGAAGTAGAAATCAAAATGTCAACAAACTTTTTTTTATTTCAATTGTGGCTTGTTCCTATTAAAATAGTAATTACTTTAAGATGTCACAAGATAATAGCTTCAGAACAATATGATATAGGAAGATGGTACTGGAAATGTGAACCGTGTGCAACCAGTAATGATCCAGTTATTAAAAAGAGAGCTCCCATGATACAATACAGTAATAGTAGCCCTATAGAAATCGTATCAATCGATATTGCAGGTCCATTTCCAAAGGAATGGTCGAGAGGATGAACCAAACAATGGGTAAACACCTGTTCAAAGTTATATCCAAACGTCCAAGAGATTCGAACCAGTACAATAATTTATTTCTAATGGTCTACCTTCTTCTTCTTCAAGTTCCACTCCTATCGGAGATTGGAAATCATTCTGGCGTAACCAATAAAATTATAAAAAAAAAAAAAATTATAAAAAAAAAATTATAAAAAAAAATTATAATTGCCAGAATGATTTCCAATGATTTCCAATGGTCTACCGCTCGGCCGTACATAAAACTACAGACCACACTGAAATCTGCCCAATTTGGGTTGTAAAGTTAGATTGCCTTGCGATCTAGAGTTGGGCTGCAGACCTTCTGAGCAACATGTTGCAAGCGAAGAATATGTCGATCAACTTCATCGGGACTTGTCTCATAAACTGCAAAGACAATGATAGGGTCCGTATAAAATTAAAAAGACGTAAATATATCAAATTAAGAAGTTGCCAAAAGATAAACCAAAAGTTGTTCTTATAAATCGTCTTACACCATATGCTGGCTCAAATAAAACGGAAGAAGCACGAATCCCTCAACATGAGATAAAAGATAATCTAACGATTAAGTTTTAACCAATTCATGTCAAATTACGCAGAAATAAAGAGTGCTAGATTGGGCGGGACCACATATTAGCAGGTTTTCTTTAGAGTTCCGGAAAAGTGTCTCTATCTAGCTTACTCTGTTGCCCAAGACCTATATATGACTTCATTATTCAGTAAGTTCAGTTGCTTGGACAAGTTAAAAAATAGCAGCCTACAGTAGAAAGAGTACTGTGATTAGACTATGGTCCCCGATATTTGCTGTATATCGTCACTAGGAAATCTTATACAGGCAAGGCCAGCTACGAGGACATATGGCGTGTTTTAACTATTTTAAAGAAAATCATATGCAATAATGAGACCAAGAATTTGACTTTACCAAAGATAGGTCAGACTACCGAAATAAGCAGACCTGTAAAAATGGGATGGGCAGCAATCTGAAGACTCTCATACGTACTTAAAAATAAAAATATACCTCAAAGACTGCGAACCAAAGTGTTTAATTCCTGTATCCTACCTGTGCTTACATATGGAGCTCAAACCTGGACATTCACTAAAATAAACATGGATAAGATCAGAAAAACTCAGAGCTATGGAACAACAGATGTTGGGTATCTTACTCAAAGACCATAAAACCAATGAAGACATTCGTAATAGAACAAAAGTTAAAGATGCTGTCGAACAGGCAGCTAAACTGAAATGGAAATGGGCTAGACATAACGAACGTCTTACGGATGGCCGATGTAATAAAGGAATCGGGAATTGGCGGCCACATGAAGCCAAAAGACCACGAGGAAGAGCGCAAATGCGATGGAGCGACGATATTAAAAGAACTGCAGGGCCAATGTGAAAATAGAGAAAAGGGCAAAAAAAAACAGATAGGTCATGCACTAGAAAATCTGGATTGTTAGAAGCATGCTTGAAGTGATCTTTTAAGAAACCCGCGTAGGAATTACTGTTTGTTGCATTAACCCGAGAGATAGTGTCCTTCAAAGACAGTAGACTGTTATGTCTTTGTAAGGAGTTTATGCAGAGTTGGAAATTCCTGTAGATTCCGCCATCTTGGGCATTCATGTAAAGTTACTGATGGAGACGTTCATATCTAAGAGGGAGGTAGTGTAACGAAATAGCGAATCTCCGACGGACCACGTGTCACAAAGTCACAAGTTTTAGAAGGATAAATACAAAATATACGATTGCCGGCGTTAGTGCTGGTGGCCCTTACCTTCGAGTATACAGAATAGAGATGGGCTGATTTAGAAGATTTTCGAGTAGATACTTTCGGTATATAAACGACACGCTCTTATTAGTGCGTTACTTGATGAGATAATATCGCACTGTAAGTTTATAAATAAATAGTTTTAAATAAATTAGCATTGCGTATCTTTATCTTTATCTTCATCCAAATATATTTTGTTTTCTAATCCAAATATATTTTGTTTTCTAATTTAATAAAATTTTTAAATTTTGAATTAAATATTCTGTAAAATAAAATATCCAAATACGTATTGTTTTATGTGATCGAATGAGAAGCATGTAAAGATATATTAACGATTTGTAATACTTTTTTCGCATTCTGTTTCAATGACCTTTACAATGTTGCTTCTTTATTCTATTGTTAAAGAGAACTTTTATAAATTTACATGTATTATGTAACGTACAAGTAGCTATTAAATTATAACTGGGAAAAATTCACATGGTCTATATTGATTTCAAATCGGTTAACATTTGAAGTATTTCTATTAAATCTCATCAGATTAATACGATAAGTTGAAGGTAAAATATGTTTCTCGGATTCTTAAGAGAATATAGTTTTTACATTTCCGATTGGAAAGTGTTTAAGGCTCAGTTAGATAACTTTTTCGTCGTTAATAATATAAGTGATGAAACCAAACGACGTGCACTGTTTCTAAATGTTCTGGATTCAGAAAGTTACAAACTTGTAGTTACATTGTGTAAACCTGCGGCCCCGGAATCTACATCGTTAAACAGCATCATGAGCCTCCTTAATGAAGAATTTATCGGAACTCCATCTATTGTCACAAAAAGAATACATTTTTATCAACTCAAGAAAGAAGAAGAAGAAACCGTCGAGGAGTGGGCTTCTAAAGCTAAAAACGTGGCAGAGTTTTGTAAGTTTGGTGACGATTTTGATATTTTGCTGAAGAAAAAATTTGTGAGTGGATTCGACGATATGAAGCTGTGGAAATATTTGGACGAAAATAGCGAAATCAGTTATCAAGATCTTGTTGAAAAAGTGGAAATACTAAAGAGGAGGTGTGAGTGTAATTGTCATAAGAAGTCGGAAATGGATTATTATTGTTCCAGTTGGATCGGAAGTATCCATCCTAATTACGGTTTTTTGTGAGATATTCTTTTGTTTTAAGTAAAATGTTTATTATCTTTGATTATGCTATTGAAATATTATAAGGTTTGCATAGTTAGAATAGAATTATAGTCTAGTAGATTTATAGTATACTAAAAATTTTATTAAAAAATACCAAAAGTACCAACAATTATTATTTTTAGAAATTAAACAATAAATTTAAAATTTCTTGTTATTAAAAGAGATTTATTAATTCCAAGATATATAAAACCAATATCCCAATCAATCTGTCAAAAAATCTATGATTTAACGTAAAAATCTTATACTCTAAGATCTCTAATCTAATCTTATAGATACATGAAGGTTCTGAAATATATAAGGGGTAGCTAACATATCCTTGAAGACGTACAGCTGATTTTGTTTTGTTTTTTAACAGTTATAAAAAGTAAAAAAATAATTTTTTGTCTATTAAACGTTTCTTATATATTTTAGAGAAAAATAATTTAAATAAAAGTTGTAGATTTTAAGAAGGTCTTTAATTTGCGAGTTTCTAAATTAAAATACATAAACAATTGACCGAGATAATTGCAAAAAACCCTTATTTTTGCAGTAATTTATAAATTTTAATAACTTTGTTTTTCGAATAATGACATATAATAAATAAATGTAATATAACTACTTGACATTATAACAATTAAATCACAATCGAGTCTCTGAGACTTCAGTTTTAAGATATTGGTATTAAAAAAGGACTGTAGATAGAACTGTAGACTAGTCCACAAAATTGCTATTTTTACTATTCTCTTTACAATTTCATAATATTTGCAATTAAATTTCTGTTCCGTGGCAGTTTCTGTAGGTGAATCTTTTTTAACCATTCTTCATACTTTATCATATTCGTTAGTAAGATCTTTTTTACGTTTCCGGTACAAAAAATTACGAAACATTTAAAAAATTAAAATAATAAGTTATGGTCAATTTTGACATTTTGTGTACCTAACGAGTACCCCCTCGATAGGTACACAATTCTTCTGAGATTTCTCCATAACACTAAAATATTGTATAAGGTTAGCTCAAACATTTTCAACTTCAGAAAGTTTAATAATGTCTTCATTTAGCAATTTATCTTTAAAATTGTCTTCATTTTGATATCTTGCTAGGTTATACTCGTAGAATGTTGCTGTAAATTGGAATGGTTGAATCTTTTTAACCTTACAGCCACTTCCTTTGGATAAAACAGTAGCTAAACCTTATCTTCCATACATAAAAAGCTCTGTTACATATCTTGTTTTAATATGGAATTTATTATAGAAATTTTCTTCATAGATTGTTTAGTCGACTTCTTAAAAATGGCTTCACTCTATAATCATAATCTCCAAGTAAGAACCCATTTGTATTATCTCTAAAACTTATCTCCCCTACTTTCATAATCATTTATCAACAACTATTTACAATATTTTCTCAGAATATAGATTGGTTTACTTAATTTTTACCTTTTAAAAAACTCTTTACCATTACAAAAATTAAAATGTTCGATTCTGCTTCAAATAATATACTCTCGCACTAAGTTTATAAACATTACACATCATACTGATCATACTCCCCGATTTTAAATCTTCGAATACCGCATCCATGTCTCTCACCCAAAATAAACGACAATATTTAGGTTATATTTTAAATTTCGCGATAACCTACAACATAAGAACGAACTACAATAAATACAATTTATTTTCCAGATAACTTTTTATTTAATACTTTATTAACAAATAAATATTTTACATTTTATTGCCAGATAATTTTAATTTTTATGAATTTATATTATCTGTCAGTTGGTAGTTCAGATTTCTTTTTAAGGTAGCGCTAGGTTTTTAAATCTAAACTAACATCTTTCTTTCTTTCTCCCCTTCCTTTTACATTATCAGGGTGTCGGATTTGGGCTAGCTATTTTAATTTCCATTTACCCACCTCTTCCATTTTTTTCTGTTTCCTGCCATTATTTTCAATTCCTCGAGTGATTTTTGTTTAAATTTTCCCGCCTCTACTACTTGCTGAGTCCATTTTTTTCTTGGTCTGCCTCTTTTTCTTTTTCCGATATTTTTTGCTTCATAAACTTTTTTTGTTATTTTATTGGATTGCATCCTCGTCAGATGCCCATACCAGTTCATTTGTCTCTTTGCTATTTTGTTCATTATCGGTTCCTGGTTAGCCATTCTCCTAATAGTCTCGTTGCTTAATCTATCCCATTTTGTCTTTCCAACTATCCTTCTTAGATGTCTCATCTCCATTGCGTTTATCCTGCTCTTATGTTTTTCCAGAATTGTCCAGTTTTCACTTGCATAGAGCACAGTCGGTATCACTATTGTGTTATATATTTTTATTCTTGTTTCTCGTGTAAGTTCTCTTTTTCCCATTATTGGGGCTAACGCATAGTATAACTTGTTTGATTTCTTTGCTCTATTTGTTATTTCCCAGTCTATTTTTTCATCATTAGTTATTATACTTCCTAGGTATTCGTAAGTTGATACTATTTCCAATTCTGAATTTTTACATTTTATCTTTATTTGATTATCTTCCTGATCTCCATTGCCGCTGATTATCATTATCTTACTTTTTTTCTCGTTTATCTCCATTTTTAGTTCTTCTATTTGTTCTACCCATATATCCATTAGTTTCTGCATTTTATTCTCGGAATCTGCTATTAGTACTATGTCGTCTGCATACATTAAGGACTCTATTGTTACCGGTTGTAATCTGTGGTAACCTATTATTGTCTGTAGTTGATTGGTTCTGATTCTAGTGTTTCTTAACAATTCGTTCATTACTATCATGAATAGCAAAGGGCTGAGACTCCTTGTTTAATACCTCTCTTCCAATTAAATGCTTCCGATCTTTCCCCTGTTATTTGTACCCTTCCTTTTACCACTTTGTAAGTACTGTCTATAATTTTTATCAATGCATTAGGTACATTTATTTTTCTTAAGCATTTCCCTATAATATGTCTTTCTATCGTGTCAAATGCTGCTCTTAGGTCTATGAATGCTAATACTAGTTTTTCGCCCGTATCTATGCTTCTTTCTATTAGGTTTCTAATGATATATATGTTGTCATTTGTCTGTCTTCCCGGTCTAAATGCCGTTTGTTCTTGTCCCAATACCATTTCTACTTCTTGTCTTAGTCTCTTCTCTATTATTTTCGTATATATTTTAAAACATATCGATGACAGACATATTGCTCTATAGTTGTTACAGTTTACATGTTCTCCTTTTTTGTATATTGGCACGATGATATTCTTCTGCCAGTCTTTAGGTATTGTTTGTTTTTCCCACGCCTCTTTATATATTTTCCATAGCCAGTTTATTCCTTCTTCTCCCATGTATTTTACCATTTCCGGTTCAATTTCATCGTCTCCACCTGCCTTGCCTATTTTTATAGTTGATAATCCTTCTATTACTTCTTCTCTACTTATTTGCTCTAGCTCTGTGTTTTCTTCGCCTTCATTGTTTATATTGTCTTCATTTATTACTTCGGTATCAAATATTTTCTCATAATATTCTTTCCATACCCTAGCTACTTGTTCTGGGCTTATTTGTATTTGGTTTGAAGTATCTCTTACTGCGTTTATTTCCTTTCGTCCTCCTTGCCTTATGTGTCGTATTGTTGTCCAAAAGTTTTTATTATTTGTTATATATTCTTCCTGAAGTTCTTCTACAAATTCTTTCCATGTTTTTGCTTTTGCTTGTGTGACTGTCTTTTTTACCAATCGTCTCTGCCTATAGTATTTTTCTTTATCTTCTTCTAATCCCGTTTCAATGTATTTTTTCCATGCTATTTTCTTCTTTTTTATTTCTGTCTTCACTTCTTTATTCCACCATCTTGTCCTTTTCAATTGTTTATTATATTTTTTTATTCCACACACTTCAGTTGCTGTTGTCTTTAATACTTCACTGTAAGTATTCCATCTTTCTCCCATTGTCCATGTTTCTTTTTGGCCCTCTATTTGTCTCAATCTTTTGTTAGTTTCCTCCGTGTACAATTCTCGCACACTTTCCATCTTTAGTTTGTTTACATTTACTTTCTTATACTCTTTTCTTTCCACTTCCTCTATTTTTTCATCCTCCAGTTTTGCAGTGACCATTCTATGTTGTGTAGACAGTTCCGGTTCCTTTTCCGTTAAGATGGTTTTTATATTTTGTTCTAGGTTTCTCGTATAGACTATATAGTCTATTAAGCTTTTCGCATTTCTCTCTTCAGCCACAAATGTATATTTGTCGTTAATGGTTTGTTCACTGAATGTGTTTCCTATTATCAGGTCATTGGTTTGGCAGAATTCCAGCATTTTAATTCCATTTCTATTTAATGTGTCTTCTCCATATTGTCCAATGCATCCTAATCCCCTGTTAATGTGTTTACCTACTCTTGAATTCCAATCGCCTAAGATTATTATTTTTTCTCTTGTCTTTCTTAATTTGTCAAATGCGTTTTGGAGTTCGTTGTAGAATTCTATCATTATCTCTTTTTCATTTCCTTCTGTTGGTCCCTATATTTGTATTATTCCTATTTTGTCTTTTAGTTCTATTTGGGCTGTGATTATTCTAGATGATACTGCTTCGTAGTTTGTTATTCTTGATTCTATTTCCTTGAGGTCAGAGATGTCACATTCCATGTCGCTATTCCTATATGATTTGTCTTGTTATGATGTATTTCCTTATTACTATATTCTTCTTCTCCATTATTGGTGTGTTCGTTGATTTCATGCTCCCTGGTTTTTGAATTAACATTATATCCGTTATTTATTTTATTACTATTTTTATTTTTAATACTAATATTTAATTTTTCCCTACCTTCATTACTACTGCTATGCTCATTATTAATATTCCCCCTAGCTATAATATTATCACTACTGTTAGTATACAAAATACCCATATTCCTATCACAAGTCATATTTCTAAAAGAATAATTATCATTTACATTTCTAATCCTTTTCCTATTACTACTTAAATTTTAACATTTATCAACATTGTCCGGTTTATTTAATAATTCTTCTTTCTCTATTCGTTGCTCGGCCTCTCCTTGGTTCTTTTTATGTTGCTCTGGTAGTTTTTTGAACACACTATTTCCAACACCTTTTCTTCTTTATAGCACCATCTCCATTCCTTGCCGTCCACTGTGATTTTATTGTATCCTATTTTGACCATTTTTCCATTTTCCCTCATTTCTCTTGCTTTGTCTCTTAAAGCTTTCATTTTCTCTCTCTCTCCTTTTGTGAGATCCTCTGTAATCCATATTTTTTCGATCTTCACATTCTTAAATTTGTATTTCTTTCTTAAGATTGTTGTTTTTTCTTCTTCGCTTTCAAGTTCAATTAAGCATGTTTTTGTTCCTATTTTTTGTGCTCTTTTAATATTGGTTTTGACTCCAAGATGATTTTCTAATATAGTAGTCATTCCCTCTTTCAAAGTTTTTGGGTCTTCAGAGTCTATTTTTGCTCCACTGATGATTATATTCTTTTTTCTTTTTTCTTTGTCTAATCTTTTCAATGAGCGTTTTAGATCATTTAATTCTTCCGTTATCTTTTTGTTATCGGTTTTGGTTAGTTCGTTTTCTCTTTTCAGTTCTTCTTTCTCTTTTGTTCATTCTTCCTTCACCTTTTCTATTTCCAGTTTTATGCTTTTTATTTCTTCGTTATTTTGTTTTATCTCTTTTTTAACTTCATTTATATATCTTCTGATCTCCTTATTTTCTTCATTCATTTCTATTTTCAGCTCTTTTATTTCCGTTTTAATTTCCTTATTTATTTCTTCTAGTAGTTTCTTTAGTTCTTCCATTTCGCGATTTTTTATGTTATCCTTTGGAGGTGTTCTTAACGTGGCTTTTCTTCTTTTGAAGGCTTCCTCCTCGTCGGATGAGTTATCGTGTTCTGGTTTATTTCTTTTGCTAATCATTCGATTTAGTTATTGTATTACATTTACTTTTAATTTTTTATTTTAATTTAATTTAATTCTAATCCCAACTTTAATCAAATCTATTTTAAGGCCAGATCTGGATTTTTGTTATAAAATTATGTGGCTTTTATTTTGATAATTAATTTCTGGTCAGCACTAATTACTGTCTTACCGGCCAAAAAAAAAAACAAAAACAAAAAACGCGTAGGAATGCCTAATCAGGTCGACCCCTCGGACTTAAAACATTCGCCAAAACCACTTTTTTAATCTTTCACACAATTATTCATTTGCTTAAGACTTGTTAAAATTATTAAAATGGTTCTATCTTACTTGTCTGATGGTATTTTCTTTATTTACTACTATCACTGTATGCACTTAACTTTTAGTACTTATTTTTGATCTTGGTTGAATTTTCTAACTTGTAATTCCCCAATAATTTTAAGTTTATTACGAAGCGAAATTAAAAGAAACTACTGTTGTCACTTGCAGGACCGTCGTTCTCTAAACTAACATAAATCTTTAAATTATTTATTTTATTAAATTTTAAATATGCAAAAAGAAATAAGAATAAGACTTACTCACAAAACTGCAACTAATATTTTTGTCAATTTAAAAAAAATGGTATTATTAATTATATTAAAATGCAATTAATACTATTAGTGTTATTAATTAAACGTGTCGTTTTAAGAACAAAATATGATTGAAATGTCAGATGTTGGTTGTTCAGATGTCTTTCCTAGGCGGCGTAGTTACCTTATTGGACAAACGGTATGACTTGTCGTCATAGCCTTTTATATAGATAGATTATTTTGAAAAAAGAATTATTATAAAAATTAAAACAGATGATTCAATGTTGTTATTAATAGGATGACTTTTATGATATATTAAATTTTGACAATCATTACGGATAAAATCTTTTAGTGACAGATATTTTAATTTTTTACTTCTCATTTATTGTCTATATTTTGTTAGTTATTTTTCAAGCAGTTTTAAATATAAACCTGCTTACAGTAAATATATGATGGCTAGAAACGAATTGATCGACAGCAGTGAATCGATGTTAAGAACCGCTATTCTATAACACTATCCGTGACGTTTTGTGGCGCTAGTTCCGTGACCCTCACCTCAGAATTTAACTGTAGAGAAAAAAAGTAATACAACGCTAGTATATCAGATTTGCTTACAAAACTTTTTAAATTTAACATTTTATCAAAATTGTTATTATAAAAACCGTTTCAAAAAGTGAGGGGGTTTTTACAGTTATAAACAATTAAATAACTTTGATATTTTTTATAACACGCGATTGTAACTAGGCTAACTAAAAGATGATGCAAAACACAATTTTGAAAAAAAAATAGAACCTCCTATAATAAATACGAACCAAAAAGAGCTGAAACTAAAACTGATTATAAGTAAAGATCCAGATTTTTATGATACAAGTAAGAGATGGCTTATACAGAGAAGGCGTAAAAAGTTTTAACCCAATAAAATAATCGTTCTCGTAAAATATCGCCACGTTAAAGTGGAGGGGGGAATTCTCCGAGCTCCTTTTTTTTAGAAATTGAACTTCAAATTGCAGCACGCTGGATAATTTTTTCTATGGCTCGCAGAATATTCATTTTTTTAAACTGATGTAGTTTGAGAAAATAATAAAAACTGGTCTACATTCATCTTGGTGCTACAGCCCTTAGAGGGCCTCGACCTTCTCAAGCTTTCTACGCCATTCTGTTTTGTCCCTTGCTTGAAATTTCCAATTGCCGAATCCGATCTTCTCCGCATCTTGTGTTACCCCATCCATCCACCTCAGTTTTGGTCTACCCCGTCGTCTCATTCCCACAGGTTGCGCTGTTAGAATCTTTTTTGTTATGTTCGATTCAGGGGCCCGGGCTACATGTCCTGCCCACTGCAGGCGGTTTCGCTTAATTATAGTGGTAATATCTTTACCACCAAACGTATGCTTGTAGATATTCTGCAGTTCGAAGTTATATCTACGCCTCCATATCCCGTTCTCACAGACCGCTCCAAATATATTGCGTAGCACCTTTCTTTCAAAAATGGATAGAGCGGATTCATCTGTTTTCGTTAGCGTCCATGCCTCTGATCCGTATGTAAGAACGGGGACTATCAGTGTTCTATACAGCCTTATACGAGTTTTTTGAGACAGACGTTTGTTAGCTAAGTACTTTGATAGACCATAATAACACCTGTTTGCAATTATTATTCGCCTTTTTATTTCCTCAGATGTATTATTATTTAGGTTAACCGATGTCCCTAGATATATGAATTCATTGACTGCTTCGAAGTTTTGGTCATTGATGATTAAATTTGTGTCAACATTTCCAGCTCTTGTGTTTCTGTTAGTCGCCATGAATTTGGTTTTATTTTGATTTATATGTAACCCCATTCGTTCTGCTGCTGCTACTAGCTCGGTTAGGATTTCCGCAGTTCTCGCCCTAGTTCTTGTTATAATGTCCACGTCGTCTGTATATGCTAGAATTTGGACTGATCTATTAAATATTGTTCCCCTGCTATCTAAATTAGCGTCTCGTACAACTTTTTCTAAGGCGACATTAAAAAGCTGACACGCCAGCGCATCTCCCTGCCTTAACCCCCTATGTATTTGAAATGGGGTTGACGAGTCGTTTTGAATTTTTACTGCTGATAGCATCTTCGCCATTGTCACTTTTATCAAACGTATGAGTTTTTTTGGAATTCCTAACTCATTCATAGCGTTGTAAAGACTTGGTCTTAAGACACTGTCATATGCCGCTTTAAAATCGACAAAAATATGATACATATCTATGTTAAACTCTTGCGCTTTTTCGAGGATCTGTCGTAGTGTAAAGATCTGGTTAATGGTTGAACGTCCAGGCCTGAATCCTGCCTGATATTCCCCTAGAAACATTTCAGTATAAGGCTTTAATCTCTCGTGCAAAATATTTGATAATATCTTGTATGCTGTATTTAGGAGAGTTATTCCGCGGTAATTATTGCATTCCAGTTGGTTTCCCTTTTTGTGTAACGGGCAAATTAAGCCTAAGCTCCATTCTTCTGGCATTTGCTCCTCAGACCAAATTCTACAAACAATTTCTCGCATCACCTTGGTGAGCTGCTCTCCACCGTGCTTAAATAACTCTGCTGGGATGCCATCGCTACCTGGGGACTTATGGTTCCTTAGTTTTTCTATAGATATTTTTACTTCATCTACCGAGGGGGGTTCTACGAGTTCCTCATTTCGGTATTCCAGCTCTATATTGTTAGTAGGTTCCCCTTCCAGCAAATCTCGAAAGTGCTCTACCCATCGTAAAAGGATGTCCTCTTTGTTGGTAAGTAAGTTGCCTTACTTATCATTACAATAGTTGATTCTTGGTTTAAATTCTTTTCTAATACTCTATTAGACATTCATTCACCTCCCGGAAAAATCGGAATTTCCCCGGAAAAATAAATAAATAAATATTTTCCATAACAATTTATTGAATTTTAAAATTATTTATTTTATTTTACAAATCTGTTTATTTAACTTAAAATTTAAAACGACTTATTGTTTAAGAAATTTTTACACTCTCTGAATAACTGGTTTTAAAATAAATTTTCAAACGAATCATTTTGTTCAGTCAAAATATGGAAAGTTTAGACCGATAAGGCAATTATTGTGAAATTTCATTACGTAAACGTAATGCCATCGGAAAGTGGCGTCCATATAATGCAAAGAGATCAATAGGCAGACCACAGATGAGGTGGAAAGATGATATCAGGAAACAAGGAGGTCCCACATGGCAGAGAACAGCTCAAGATAGAGAGAACTGGGAGAGACCTATATCCAACAATGGAAGGATAGAGAATAAGTTCAAAAAAAAATCTAGGAATACATTTTGAAGATGAAGGAAAAGGTTTTCTATACCTATGAGATGAAACAGCTCGAAAACGAGGTTGTAACAAAATGGTAGTTGCTGTATGATTACGTTATAGCTCAGCTTAATACTACCAAGCAAAAATTGGTTATGGTCCGATAACTGCGGAGGGCAGGATAAAAAATTGGGTACTTTGGCTGTTTACATTACTCAGCTAGCCAAAAGGTATTTCCACGAGATAGTGCACAAGTTTTCATAAAGTGGCCACACATTCCTATCATATGATCGGGACTTCGGCTGCATTGAAAAAGCCAAAAAAAGGTCTTAAGCCTGAAGTACCTATGGATTTGGTGCGTATAATGGCAAGTGCGCGTTTAAAAAATTTATCTGTAATTAAATGCACTACTAGATTTTTCAACTGAATGGAAATTGCAAAAACTACCCTAGTAACCTCCACCCTGGACATCTCCCAAGCTGTTATGCTGAAAATATCTAAAGACAACTTAGAGCAAATTGAAGTTAAAACGTTATACTCGGAGGTCGCACCATGGCGCACAGTGCGTGTGTTACACCATATTATTTTGAGAATTTAAACATTGAATTGATGGAACGGGCACCACGTAAATGGAACAAAGAAAAAATTAAAGAAATTAGAAGTATGATCCCTTTCATTTCATCCACCAATCAAAAATTTTATCAAAAACTGGTAGAGAGTCAGGAGGCTCTACAAAATAAATAAAAATAAGTTACAACTTATAAGTTTATAATAAAATGTTTTGTATTAGCATTATAATATTAACATTGTATTTAACAAACTGTTTTGTATAGTAAAGGCGCCAGAAAAAAAATACATGTTCATCTTTTGTTTAAAATACGATTTTTACCATCCATTATACGTATGTAACTTTATTGGCACATACTACGTTTTGATAATTAATGGCAAATAACAAATTTATTACCAATGTTTCCTTTAAAATATGTGTTTTATTACTTACCTATATATCTAAAATGATATCAGAAATAGCTACAAATATTTTGTATTTCTAAGTAAGCTAAAACAAAACAAATTAATGAGCCTGTTGTAAATTTTTTAAAATTGCACATACAACCTTTTGCATATGGCTTGCTTAATTTTTAAGCAAACGTAACGCAAGGTAAGGTAGGTGTAGGTAATATGGCCATGTACAGTAATATGGCCATCCAACAAATTTCTTACTATTTTTATATTTAAACTGTAGAACTCTTGATATTAGCATAGTAATACACATTTAGTGCCGAAATTGTTAAACAGATGATGCCATATTCTCTATACGTCAGAACCATACATCATTGTTGTGAAAACTCGTCATTGCAGAAGCTGGTTATTAATTTTGTAATTTAAAAAAAATATTAACTGAATCTAATAGGTAAGTTTTTAATATATTAATTGTACTTACATGTTTCGTATAGCTTCAAAATCATGTACATGTTCTTATTTTATTGTATAAATTTTGATTTAATACATTTTTTCTTAGACAAAATATCAAAATACAGTGTTGAGTAATATGGCCAGGTGAAAAGTAGGGTTATATGGCCATATTTATCTTACGTGACCATATTACTTTACAATGCATATTTTGTTTGCTGTATTGATAGTATTTCTTTTATTACAGAAATAAAAAATTATAAAAAATTATTACAGCTTTAAGAGCGGTGGAAAATGGGACCGCAGTTAACACAGCTAGTCGTACATATCACATCCCAAGGCGGACACTTTGACAATATTTAGAAGAGGGAAAACAAGTAAAGTCTTGTCTAGGGCGAAAGACTATACTTACAAATGCCCAAGAAGCAGAATTAGTTTAACGTATTATCCGTCTTTCGCAAATTGGATATCCACTTACTGCAAGGGTACTTTGTAAGTGTGTATATCAGTTTACAGAACTCAATAATATCCCAAATCCTTTTCAAGAAAGCAAAGGAATTGCTGGTCGTTATTGGCTACGTGGTTTTATGAAGCGCAATCCTCAAATCAGACCTAGGAAAGCACAAAACTTAAATCCGGCTAGGGCACAAAAACTTAATAAATTTATTGTAAAAGATCATTTTACTAAGCTGGAAGGTATTTTAAGAGAAATGCACATACTTAATAAGCCCGAACGGATATATAATGTAGACGACAAAGGTTGCAGGTTAACACTTCACCACCAGCAGAAAGTTTTGGCGCAAAAAGGGGCTAGAAGAGTACATGTTGTTGCAAACGAACATGGAGAAAGTGTTACCATTGTTTCTTGTGGTCATGCTCTCGGTACAGCAATCCCTCCAATGGTACTTTTTAAGGGTAAACGTAGTAAGCCAGAATGGGTTGACTTACTACCTCCAGGTGCTGTTGTTCAAATGACTGCAAAAGGTAGCATGAATATTGAAACGTTTTGAGTTTGGCTTCAACACTTTTCAAAATTCAAGGTTGCTGGTCCATGTATTATCATATTTGATGGTGCAAGATGCCATTTGGATCACACTATTGTAGAAACTGCCGAAAGATACGAAATTACTCTATACTGTTTACCTAGTAATACTACTCACGAGCTCCAACCAATGGACAAAGCTGTATTTAGAGCCTTTGAATATTACTGGGATGATGAAGTTATGAAATATTATTCTATGTATAAGGATCGTGTTATTACCAAACAGAGATTTGGGGCAATTTTTTCTACAGTTTGGGACAAAACAATGACACCATCTAATATAAAATCGGCGTTTTCTTCAACGGGAATTTATTCATTCAACCCAGAAGCTATCCCAGAGATAGCGTTTGCCCCTAGTACTATTACATACCAACATCAGGAAGATAAAGAGAATGTGACATTATCAGAAACTAACGCTTGTAATAAAGCAGATGATTTATCCATGCCATCAACTTCAGGCATTCAACAAAAATATTACCGTTGTCATTCTACTTTGGGATTACAACCGAAAAATAGCTCAAAAGAAGTATGTGTGGTCACTGATGTCTGTGTACTGAAGTAGTAACTCTTGTCGTCCCTCTACTTCGGATTTTCAACCGAAGAATCGCCCGGAAAAACCATTTCTAAACATTGATAGTAGCAACTCTGACTTATCCTTTAGTTTGCATGATTCTAGCAGTGATGAAGTTATTGATTCAGAAGACGATCACAGTGATTTACATCCAAAATACTTCATTCACAATTATGCTCGAAACACCTGAAAATGCAGCAATAAAGAACGATAACAAAAAGCCTAGAAAACCAGCTATCAACAGTCGAGCCCAAGTTGTTACTAAAGATTTATTCGGTAGATGTATTGGAAAAAGTGATTCAGAAAATATTGAAGCCAATACGCATACTACATATGGTAAAAGAGTCTCGTCAATGCTACGAACATTACCCAATCCAAAAAAACAAACTTAAGACCTTGCGTGCTAAGAAAAGGGGAACAAAAAAACAAGAATCTTGGTTCTGCAAATTATGCAAGCAAGATAGGATGGTAGATATGTAGGAGACTGTGTAGCGTATGTAGCACTTATATCCACGAAGAGTGCATGGGTCTCATAGCTAAAGACAAAATTGATACGTTCTTATGCCCTGATTGTGAAAAAGAAGACAATATTAAGTTTCTGTACTGTATTTGCTTAACATCTAATAAAACTAAAAAAATCTGAAACTATTTTATTCTATTTTGTGTTAAGCTTCATAATTAGATATAAAAATTTACTTTCTGTAGAGTGGCCATATTAGCTACACCATGTTGGTAATATGGCCAATAGCAGTATTTTTTTAAGTCATAAATATCATATTTTTATCACTTTTTGAAAAATTATACAATAAATATATATTTAGATAACCCATGTAACTGTAATAACAGTTACTTTTTAAAAAAATTATATTTGGCCACAAATACGGACAAAAGTTCTTAAGGTGGCCATATTACCTGCACATACCTTATTTTTAAAAAGTCGAAGCGGTCTGTATTTTTATTTCATCTCGCCAATCTAAAAATAGAAATATACGTTTATTACGGCGGAATGTTTGTGGTCTTTAAGATGATTTGATTATAACCTACAATGCCTTTTAATTACACATAATTAATTATCCTGCATTTTTTAAAATCTACTTCCACCAATTCCCGCTCCGCAATAAAACAATCTCGGGAAAATTGTTCACATAAATACAATATGTGCGAACAACAGCAGCTCACAATTAGTCGTACTAAAAGTGGATAAACTGTGGGAAGGAATGTAAAGAATGCGAACTCTTTGTCTAACCTTAAGTCAAGCGTGGTGACCGTCACCGGAAGATGATGTTTTAAAGGAAATTAAAAATGACGTACGTCCTTTAGTTTATATATATTGTAAAAAAGCCATGGTAGCGTTTTTCATAACTGTAGCCGTTCTAGTTCAATAGGTGATGCTTAACTTCCATATGATGTTAGAAATTCTTCTTTTTTAACTGTAAGATAATCGAAAAGTATAGTTTTGGATAAAGGGAGAACCTATTTTATCTAGATATTTATATTAAAGTGCACACCGTGACAGATATAGATTGAAATTATCAATGTAGTTTATTTATGTTTATATACTATATTGTAATACTCTTTTTGGTTAACCAGGCCATATAAAGTAAAAAATATATAAAGAATAATAAGAAAATGTAACTTATCTTTCACACACAATACAAAAAATCCAAAACGCTAATTGAATATCTTTATATATGTAGAACACCATAATTATTGTATAAATACACAATAATTAATAATATTTTTCATTATATTTAGATATAGATACCTAATCTCTCTCTCTCTTTCTCTCTCTCTCTCTCTCTCTCTCTCTCTCTCTCTCTTCAATCCTAACCCCCCAGGGGGAGTGTAGTGGTCGACGTGATGTCGTGTATTGTCCGTCTCCAGAGATTTCTGTCTCTGGTCATTTCTTTTAATTCATGCATAGGTCTTTGGCATATTCCTGTAATTTGATCTATCCATCTTGTTGGGGATCTTCCTAGTGATCTTCGGCCTTCTACCTTTCCTTTTATTATGAGTCTTTCCATGTTTTCTGTGTTTGCTCTCATAACATGCCCAAAATATTTTAATTGTTGGAGATGGACTTTACTAGCGAGTCGTTGGCTAACTTTTAGCTCTCTTAAAATTTGTTCTACGGTCGGTCCAAGGAATTCGTAACATTCGTCTCCAACAGAACATTTCAGTGGCCTCTATCTTTCTTCTCTCCGATTATCTCAGAGTCCAAGATTCACATCCGTAGGTCAGTATTGGGAATATTAAGCAGTTGATCAACCTCATCTTTATCGCTCTTGAAATTTAACAGTCCTTCCATATTTTGGTCATTTTTGCTGTGGCAACTTTTGCTAGATCACTTCTACGTTGAATCTCTTCTTGTAATGACCCTGTGTTTGTGATTAATGATCCCAGATATAAGTATGAGCTCACAACCTCGAACCGGTCAATTGTGGTTATGTGTGGATGATTGTTGTGTAGTCTATCCGCTATCATGATCTTTGTCTTTGATATGTTTAATTGCAGACCAAATATTTGACTTTCGTTTTCGATCAGTCGTATAAGTTCTATCAGCTCTGCTTGACTATTTGCAAGAAGGGCTGTGTCATCTGCGAAACGTAGGTTGTTTAGTTTATGACCATTTATTGGATGTCCTTTTCCCATCCTTCAAGTGCTCTTCGCGTAATATACTCCCCATATATGTTGAATAATTGTGGAGATAGTATACATCCTTGTCTGACACCCCGTTCTGGATGAAACTCGTTCGAAAGTGTGTCAAGTACTTTAACTAATCCAGTAGTGTGTTCATATAGTTCAGTTATAAGCGTAATTAGATGTTGTGGTACTCCTACTTCTTTTAGTATTCGCCATAAGTGTCTCCACTTGACCCTGTCGAACGCTTTACGGTAATCTATAAAACAGATGTATAGTGGGATGTTGAATTCCCTAGATTTCTCGATTATTTGTCTTATATTCAGCAGGTGTTCTCGAATGCCTCTACCTTTGGTAAATCCAGTTTGCTCTATAGATACCTAATATAAGGCTTATGAAAAAGTAGACCCAACGAGTCTGTTGCGAGTAGTATGCGCCTACCTACAGGACTGTATCTGCGGCGGCCTTGTGGACTATCACGGGTTGTGTTCCTCTACATGTGTTAGCAGTAGAAAAGAGACATCCTTATGAGAAAAGAGAGCATTTGACAACAGCTATAAAAAAAGAAGAAAGGGAAAGATCAATGGTAAGATGGCAAGAAGAGTGGAACAACAAGGAAGATGTTGCCCAGTGGACCAAGATGCCGATCCCGAGCCTAACTGACTGGGTAGATTGTCTGTTTTAGGGCGTAACTTCATAGGTTCAGAAGGACAGATACAAATAAAAGCCTATACTGTGAATATTTCGACATTGTTACTCACACAATGCTGGAGTGTAATAGATGCACTGTGGAGAGAAACAGAATGTATAAAGAAATAGGTATACACCCTGTGACTGTAAGAGAGATGATGTGAAGATGACGGAAAGAACGGAGGGATGGAATAGTGTTCACAATTACATTCGTGCAGTTATTAAAAAAAGAAGAAGAAAAGAAACACTAACCCGGCCAACGACAGAGATAAGATGTAATTACTATTTTAATGAGAATAAGCCGCAACTGAAGGTTAAAATACGTTTATTGACGTTTGAATCTTTGATCTTTGATCTTGCACTGATAACTTGTTTCTACTCCAACAAATATTAGAAAAAAGAATAGCGGTTGGTACCAAAGTACATCTAGCCTTCATCGACCTAGAAAAGGCGTATGATACAGTTCCAAGACTTAAATTGTTGAAAGCTTTACAACAACTCGAGTCCATACCTTTTAGGAATAATCATAGAGGTATACAGGGATAACACTACTTACCTAAAAATCGGAAATAGACTATCAGAGCCAATAAAAGTAAATAAAGGACTAAAACAAGTAGTAGATGTAGTATGTCACCTTTACTGCTTAGATTATATATTGAGGCAGCCCTCCAAAATTGGAAAAACCACTGCTAGGGAACAGGAACCCCATAGGAAATGACGTACTGTTCTTTCTAAACTTTGCGGATGACCAAGTCGTCCTAGCTCAAGATACTTATAATCTAGAATTTATTATAAAGCGTCTAAACAGAAGATATTTAAAATGGAGGTTACAAGTCAGCATGAAGAAAACCGTATATTTAGTTATCAATTCAGATGCAAGGTTTGAAGTGTTGAGAGACGAGGATGTGGAAATCAAACAAGTGGAAAAATTTAAATATTTGGGTGCACTCATTGCTAAGAACGGCTTGGAAAAAAACGAAATTAAACACCAAATGAATCAGGGATGTGAAATTGTAAGGTGTCTGAACTCCTTATGGTGGGATCGCAAAATTTCCAAAAGAAACAAAAAAAGAATAGGGCAAACCATGGTTGAATCAGTTCTTTGTTCTAGCTCTGAAGTATGGACAATTAATGCAGACCTGAGGAGAAGATTGTTGGCAGTTGAAATGGATTATTTGAGAAGTGCTAGAATATCAAGGCAGGAAAGAAAAACCAATGAATCTATAAGAAATGACATGAATGCTACAGAAATAGTTATTAACAGAATAAAAAGAAGAGGTTCAAAATGGTTTGGACACCTATTGAGAATGTCTGAGGAACGCTGGCCCCAAAAACTTCCCAAATGGAAGCCCCCTGGAAGAAGAAAAAGAGGTAGACCTCGACGCTCATGGAATGATGGAATTAGAAGAGCGGTGGAATCGAGAGGTTTAGAGGAGGAGCATGCTTTGGACCGGGAGGATTGGCGAAGGAGAACGGGAATACGCTGGACGGGAATACTGGAATTGGTTTGGTGAACTCCTGTACAAATTGTTCGTGTAATACACGTAGATCAATGGTGAGCTATGGATGTGAAACTTGGGTTTTGACTCAAAAATCTGTTAATCTGTCTTCAATCAGCATACCCATGTAATTACGATGAAAGAAAACAGGCTTTAAAAAAAACTGTTGAATGCAAGAATGTAGGGAAAGAGACCTATTATAAGACCGAGAAATCTCCTTGGCAGTCGATCGTGAAGGAGATTGGTCGCAGACCGTAACAGATGGAGAGGTTTAGTGAGGGGGGCCAGGGCCCGAATTGGACTGTACAGCCCTAAGATGAATGGAATACACGTCGGTCAAGGATTTTCGGTATCAGCGATAGTGGTGAATTTCCTTCACCGCTGGATTTTTTCTTCAATGAACTATTCTGATAGTTTTTATTACTCAGTGCCCCGTCAGGATCGTCTATATACATTTTTAAGGCTAATCGTAGGTTTAAAAGACTTTTAATAAACTAACAAATAATAAGTAACTTAATTAGCAACTGTACTCGTTAGTATTACAATATTTTTAATATATTGAGGTTTAAAAAAGTTTCGCCTTTTAAAGTTCGGATTCAAAAATTGCTTTTCTGAATAGCTTTTTAGCTGTGCTCCAAAATCTGTTAAAACGGGAATAATAAAAAAACTAATCGCTATCAGTTCTCGTACGATTCTACAGAAACAAATAAAATAACAATTCAAATATTTTATTTTCTTCATACTTTAAGGTAGGTTATTTTGACTGTATGCATAAATTTATCGAAAATGTGATTTGCATAAGAATAATTATTACAAATATACTATTAAGGTAAAAGACAATAACTAAAGGTAAACAAAAAATAACAACAATACTCGATTGTTATTTTTTATTACATATATAAATATCCTACTTTTAAAAATACATACTGCTGTTTGTCAGTCTTCCGAGAAATCTAATGACAAGAAATTAACTCAAGAAGATTAATCTAGTGAAATATTTACAAATATCGTCGTTTTTTTATTATAATCATCGATTTTACTGAACTTTTCCTTCTCAATTGAGAAACATAATAAATACACTGGGGTGCAAAATTAACCGAATACTCAAATTTTCCCTAAAAACTGGCGTTTAAACAAGTTTTAAATGTTCTCAATTGCGTATTTAATAATAAACAAAATTTAAAAGTCAAATTTACATATTACAACTTAAAAATTTTACACAGAAAAAGCAATAAACAATTAAAAAATTTTGAAAATCTGCAAAGAAACAATATTTTTTTTAAATATAAACATTTTTTATGGAAAACGATATTTAGTAGAGTGTATTACCTACTCGAACCCTAATTACGGCTCTCCTTTGATCAGGAATACTTCGGATTAAGGCAGCAAAATCTGTTTGAGGGATTTGTTCACATTCGTCACGAACTGCTTTCTCCAATTCATTTTTGGTTTCAAACTCACCATGGTTATGTCGAATACGTCGTCCCATAATATCCCATACATGCTCTATTACATTTAACTCCTTGGAGGACATGGTAATAAACGAATCCCAACTTCATCCAAATAATTCCGTATTATTCTTGCGATGTGCGGACGAGCATTATCTTGCATCAGACGAAAATTTTCTCCAACAAATGGAGCAAATGGCACTACATGATCTTCCAAAAATTGCTGAATATACCGTTGAACATTCAAATTGCCCCCTTAAATTCAAGTAACAAGTTCTGTATAAGCCTCTAGGGAAATGCCTGCCCACACCATTATACCACCCCCACCAAATTGAATTCTCGGAGTAAAATAACATTGCTGATAACGTTCCCCAACTCTTCTCCATATACTAGGCCGTCCATCTGATAAGTATCTGTTAAATCTTGATTCATCCATGAAAAGCAAAGCAATTCAATCGTTAACACCCCAATTAAGATGTTCGTGAGCGAAGTGTAAACGTTACCTCCGATGATCTGCTGTTAACAGAGGTCCCGTGACAGGTATTCTGGACCCTAATTCATATTCATTTAAGCATCTTTGAACGGTATAAATGGAAAGTGTGTTTCTATGGACATCATTTAATCGTTGAACACGTACTGGTGCTGATAATGTACGATCGCGTAACGCCTGTAACCTAAGAAAGCGGTCTTTAACTTGATTTGTGGTTCGTCGTCTACCTTGACCTGGCCTCCTGGTGTATCTGTATTTGTAGAGTAGGGAGGGCGAGTTAAGTTTCATAGCACTTAGGCCACAATTGACTCACTGTGCATCCTCCCAAGGAGCTGTCACCCTTAGCTTATTGTCCATCCTAGGCCATTTCTAGGAAGGTGGACAAGTCACCAGGAGACATCTCTCTTATGTGAGCAGGTGTGGGCCAGAACTCGTCGAACGCGTACTCTCGTATTAACGATAACTCTGGGCATTCACAAAAGGACATGCTCTACAGTTTCGTCTTCTCGTTCACACTTCCTACATAGAGGTGTGTCTGCTAGCCCCAGTGTGTGAAGGTGTTTGCTTAGTTGACGATGACCAGTTAAAAAACAAACTGCCAAACGTAGATTTTTCCTGGTCATTCCCAAGTGCTTATTTGATGTTGACTCTTCAAGGTTACTTAGTGTAACCCTGGCAAGTTTACATCCTTTCCCTTCTTCCCATCTTTTTACGGTTTGCGTATGGAAGTGACATTTGACAATTTCCGCGATTGTTGTAGTTGACCAACCAAAAAGATCCCCAGGTCCTAAGAGTCTTAGGCCTGCCGCCTTCCTAGATATTTGGTCAGCAATGCGGTTGCCTTTATTCCTATTGTGTCCTTTAACCCACCTCAGGATGATGATATTGCCATCCGAAGCTTGAGTTAGTGACTCGTGACACTCCATTACTAAACCTGATGTGACACGTGGTATATTCAAGGTTAGTAGCGCTTGTCTGCTATCTGTACAAATCATTATAGTTTTCCCTGCTATATCTCTTTGGGTTATCTCTTTTGTGACTATGGAGATACCACTCAGTTCTGTCTGAACTACTCTGGCATTTTTGCCCATACCCCACTGTATTCTTATTTATATTATTAGTTTCAGTGATCTGGAGTATATCCCGCATCCTGAGTCTTCTTTCATTTTGGAGCCATCGGTGTATATGCAATATGCATTTGGCACGTTTGTCTCCATACACTGTCTTGTTTTAAATTTGTAGGGTTTGTTAAAGACAAACTTTGGTTCAATGAGTCGCAGCCTGCCTGTAGTACTGGTAACGCATCCAGCTCACCCCGCCAGAAACGAGTTCTCAATTGTCCCATTCCTACATTGAGGTTTGCACCAGCTGAGCGCAGTCGCAGCATTGCCACTAGAGCCACCTCTTTGACATATATATCTAGAGGCGTGATGCCAATGATCAACTCCATTGCAGCAGTTGTTGTTGTTTTCGTAGCACCTGTTCTATTTATGCAAGCCATCCGCTGAATATGGTTTAGTTTGTTAATCGCTGTTGCCTGTAGCACTTTTGGTACCCAAGCAATAGCTCCGTAAGTTAGCATTGGCCTAATGACAGCGGTGTAGACCCAGGCGATCAACCTGGTCATGAGGCCCCAGGTGCGTCCGACCGTTCGTTGACACTGTTCATAGGCAATATATGCTCTTTTAGCTCTACCATCTAAGTGTGAGTTCCATGTTAACTTCCTGTCAAGGGTAATACCAAGGTACTTCACCTCGTCAGAAAAATTTAGACTGTAGTTTAGAATCCTTGGGGGTATTAAGCCGGTGATTCTTCTTTTCCTGGTAAAGGGGACCATCTCGGTTTTCTTAGGATTTATAGATAATGAGTGTTCCTTGCACCATGTTTCTATTAGTCGAAGAGCAACTTGTGATCTCTCACATAGTGTGTTCTCAAACTTACCGCTTTGCAGGACAGCAATATCGTCTGCATAGGCTATTGTGTAAAAATCGTTGCTGTTGAGTTGGTCAACCAGGGTGTCTAGAACTATGTTCCAGAGTAGTGGTGATAGCACCCCTCCCTATGGACACCCCCTCGTAACCATGCCTCTAACAGAAACGTCTTCTACATTTATGCTTATTGCTCTACTAGAGAGCATACGTAATATCCCTTCGCTTATGGCCAGGAGAACATTCCTGACGTTGAGCTCTTGGGTGATAGTTAGGAATCTGGTTTTATCAAACGCTCCCTTAATGTCTATGAATATACCTAGGGTGGGTTCTTTATTATCCAGCGATTTTTCAATGTTGGCAGTGAATAAAATTAAAATAGCTATGATGGTAATCAACGTTCTGAAAGGACATGGTACATAAAGAAGAAGAAGATCTTTCAATTTTTCCCACTACATGATGCAGTGCAGAATCGGTAGATCTTCCCGAAGTATATGCATGTTGATTTGGGTAAAGTGGGTTATGGACCAGAACTTCATCCGTTATGTACCTCTCGCATAGCCTTTCAACAGAAAGGATGTTAGGCTAATTGGTAGGAAAGCCTTTGGTAGGGTGTAGTCCATCCTACCTGGTTTTGGTATGAAGACCACACGTACCTCTCTCCTCCTGGTGTATTGTCCTGCTTCCCGAAATCTTTGTATTGCATCAAACACTGTATTTCGAGAAATTCCTAAATCATTTGCGATATAATCCTGTAAATCCATCATCCTGTAAAGCAACAGCTCGTGCTACTTCTTCTGGCGTCATAATTTTTTTAATGCAAGTATTAAACGGGAGACAATACAAAAACCTACGGCCGAACTTATCATCAGGTACAGTACCACAATAAACTTAAATTAATACTAAGCCACTATTTCACATTAATAAAAAAAACGTATATGTAAAAGTGTTTTTGTATGCACACATCTAATCAGGTTAAGGCATAAAATGCAATTCAAACAAATTAAACAAGTTTTGATCTAAACAACAATAAAAAAAACAAAAAACTCTGAGTGTCCGGTTAATTTTACACCCCAGTAAATAATCTTAATTTTATTAAGCAAAATGGATTCGGCAACGTGGCGCGGAGTTGAAGATTTTTGTTTTATTTTCTGTCTGCGATAAACCCGAAATTCGAGAGTTGCAACGGGAAATAATTCAATACCTTGTAGTGAGAATTGAGATAACTGAATAAGGTAACAACTGTGCAAAAATAAACACCGAAAACTGCAAAAAAAAAACAATAACAAAGTGAATAATCGGATAAGGGAAAAAAGCGAGGTTAACTGATAAGAACTAACACTGGGAAGGAAGCTACGTTTAAGTGAATCGCGACGTTGCCAATGTGTGCAAAGTTTCGTGTTTGCCACGGAATACAAAATTAGTCGAGACTTCGAATAGGGGATTCAACAGGAAGTGGTAGATACTGTTTCTTCCGAGCTGTTGAAGCGAGAGATAGTTTCTGGCGCCAATCAGAGTTGAAAGTAATCCGCGAAGTGACCAAAAAAAAAAAAAAAGGAAAAGCATACAAGGATGGAAAAATATCTACAAGGTAAAACGTATATGGACAGTGACGATACAACAACAGATGAAGGAGCAAAAAGAAAGAATAGAGGAGAGGATGATGAACAAGAGGAAGAGAGATCCAGAAAAAATAAAAAACTAACAAGAACCCCTCAGAAGACAGGAGGAAAAGAGGATGGAGCAAAACTTGATAAATTGCTAGAAATGATGAGCAACCTAACCAGCGACATTAGACAAATAAAAGAAGACCAAATGGAATACAAGGAGGTAGTTGAACATCTAATAAGGGAAAACAAGGAACTAAAGAATGATAATAAAATTCTAAAAGAGGAAAACATACAGATTAAGAAAGAATTAAGGGAAATACGAGACAACATAGAAATTATAGAAAAACAGAGAAGGCGAAATAATGTGGTAATGAACGGGCTAGCAATTGATACGCAGGATCAGCTGGTATTGAAGGAAGCAATTGGCAATTTTATAAAAGATCACCTTGCAGTAGAGGCCAAAATAAAGACGGCCCACAAACTAGGTCCAAAAACGTGCCTAATTGAAATGGAGAACCAACAAGAAAAGATAAAAGTTATGAAGAATAAAGCAAAGTTAAAGGACGTCAAAAAGGAAAAGGTATACATCAACGATGACACAACGGTGAGAGAGAGAGAAATTCAAAAAATAATAAGAAAAATTGCACAAGAGGAAAGAAACAAAGGAAACGAAGTCAAAATAGGAGCAAGGAAAATGATGATAAATGGTGTTGAATGGAAGTGGAATAGCAAGGAAGATAAAATGGAAATAACAAACTCAAAAAACTAGAAAACGGCTATGATAGTAAAAATACGAAGACGAACAACGCAAGGAACAAGGACATGAATACCGGTAACATTGTCATAGGAAAGGGTGATTTAAAGATAAAAAATACAAAAAAGGGAATAGAAACACATATCCAAAAGATCACTTAATGGTAGGAACGTGGAACGCAAGGGGTACTTTTGAGGAAGGAAAACTGAAACACTTAACTAAAGAAATTGAAAAGTTTAAATTTGACGTAGTGGCACTACAAGAAACAAAGCAACTGGGTCAGGAAATGCTGGAAATTGAAAATAGCTTATTTTTTAATAGTGGAGGCAGAAACAGAATATTAGGCACAGGATTTTGGTAAATAAAGCGTTAAAAGCATCAATTGTAGAGTTTAAACCAATATCTGATCGTCTATGTTGTCTAAGAATAAGAGGAAAATATCAAAAAATCACATTCATTAACATTCACTCACCGTCAGAAGAAAAAGATATTGAAGTAAAAGAGGATTTCTACTGTGAAGTTAATAGGGTATTTGAAAGTATTCCAAGATATGACATTAAAGTAGTACTGGGGGACGCAAATGCAAAGATAGGAAAAAAAGAAATATATAGAACAACTATAGGAAAATTTAGCAAACACGAGGAAACTAATGAGAACGGGCAGTTTTTGATAGATTTTGCCAAAGAAAAAAATATGCTAATAATGAGTACATATTTCGAGAGAAAAAGCATCTACAAAGCAACATGGCGATCCCCAAATGGAAAAACATTAAATCAAATTGACCATGTACTAATAGAGAGAGAAGACCGAAAATGTATAAAGAACGTGCGAACATACAGAGGACCAGACGCTGACTCGGATCACTTCATGTTAGGAATTAAAATGGCTCAACTGATACCGGAAGAAAAAAATCGCAAAAGAAAAAATAAGAACACAAATAAACCAGTGCGGCTTGTAACGCAAGAAGAACAAGAAATGTATAGAAAAGGTATCGATAGAAAATTAAATGAAATACACCTAGAAGGGCACATAGACAAGGACTGGGACAAAATTCAGCAGATTATCAGTAACACAGCTAAAGAATGCAATAAAAATATAACTAAAAAGAAAAAGGATTGGTTTGACGAAGAATGCCAGAAGGAAATTGAAGAAAGAAGTAAACTAAGGATGGATATGATCAAAAGTGATACGGAAGAAACAAGAAACAGATATGAAAAACAAAGAAAAATCGTAAAAAAAGTTTTGAGAATGAAAAAGAGAAAGTACATTTAAAATCAGCTGAAAGAAATAGAAGAAAATTACAAAAATCGAGAAATTAGAAATTTATACCAGGGAGTAAAAAATGAAAAAAGAGGATACTAACAAAAAACAATATTTTACAAAGATAAAGAGGGAAACGCCATTAGTGGAGAAAATGAAATAGCCGCTAGATGGAAAGAATACTTCGATGAATTGCTAAATGACGAAAACAGGATAGAACAGCAACAGCCTATAAGAACGGAGAAACATAGGAACCAAATAAATAAGACAGAAGAAACACCCCCTACCAGAAACGAGATAAAGGAAATAATAAAGAAATTAAAAAATAACAAGAGTCCAGGAAGTGATAATATAACTGCAGAGATGTTCAAATATGGAGGGAAAACGCTAGAGGAGCAAATGTTCAAATTAATAAAGGAGATTTGGATTAAAGAACAACTACCACAAGAATGAACAGATGCAATTATATGCCCACTTTATAAGAAAGGCGATAGGACAGATTGTCAAAATTACAGAGGGATATCACTTTTGAATACTGCATACAAAATTCTTGCAGCGTGTATAAAGGACAAATTGGCAGGAGTGATAGAAAACATTGTCGGCGAGTACCAATGTTGCTTCAGACCTGGTAGAAGTACAACAGATCAGATATTTACGCTCAGAGAATTGCAAGCGGAAAGTTATCAACACAATCTGCCGACAAGGGTCCTCTTTATTGATTTCAAACAAGCGTACGATAGAATAAAACGGAACCAAATGAGCAAAGCACTAGAAGAATTGGGTATCAGTAGAAAACTTATAAGAATGATACAAATAACGTTGTCCAAGACTGAGAGCAGAGTTAAAATAAATAATATAATGTCGGAAAAATTTGAAGTCAGTGAAGGAGTAAGGCAAGGAGATCCCTTATCATCGATACTATTCAGCTTGTGTTTGGAGAAGGTCATACGAGATGCAAATGTCAACAGAGAGGGATTGTTATACCAAAGAAAGCACCAATGTCTAGCCTTTGCAGACGATGTAGTAATACTGGCTCGAAGCAAATGGGAGCTACAAGTAGTAAAGAGGCTAGATAGAGAGGCAAAGAAAATAGGCTTAGCCATCAACGAAAGTAAGACAAAATACATGGAATGGATAGATGACAGTGAACAAAAAGGAGGAAATCTAAAAATAGAAGTAGAGGGTGAAAAAGCATATATATTTGAAGTAGTGGAAAGATTTACATACCTGGGGTCGATGTTCACATGCAAACCAAATATTAGAGAGGAGCTCCAATCAAGAATAATGGCAGGAAACCGATGCGTGTACTCCTTAAACAGGCTATTAAAAAGTAAACAGATATCTAGGAATGCCAAAATAAGGATTTACAAAACAGTTATACAACCAGTGGTAACCTACGCCAGTGAAGTGTGGACACTGAACAAAGGCGAAACAGGTATGCTCGAAATATGGGAAAGAAAGGTTTTGAGAAAGATATTTGGAGGCAAGATAGTAGACAATACATGGAAAAGAAGAACAAATAAAGAATTAGAAGATATGTACAAGAATCCTAGTATAGTGGGAGTAGTAAAGGCTCAGAGACTCAGGTGGCTAGGGCACATAGAAAGAATGCCAAATTCTCGAGTACCAAAAATGATTCTGATGCATACAATGGGTACAAAAAAAAGAAGAGGAAGGCCGAGAAGTAGATGGAAGCAAGAAGTAGAAAGAGACCTAGAAACACTGGGAATAGAAAGATGGAAGGACAAGGCTAATAATAGGAAGAAATGGAAAACAATAACAGCTCAAGCCATGGGCCTACTAGGCTCGTAGTGCTATTATATATATATATATATATATATATATATATATATATATATATATATATTAAGCAAATAATATAAATTATATAATTTGCCTTTTTATCGTTTACTAAGCAGAACGAGCTAGATTCAGCACATGCCTGAGTTAGCTACCTATTTATAAACAATTAAATAGATAAATATAAATAAAAGTAAATAACAATAAATAAATTCAAAGGAGTTGATAAAACTAAAATTTTATTCTCACGTAATAAATTTTAAATACTGTACATTCAATTTTCTAAATATAATCTAGTGTTAATTCGTATAGCTATAATTATCGGTAGTAATGATATACATGCCACACCTTTGTTCGTTAAAAGTAGTTCAAGTTTTTCGATGATTTTGTTGCGATTTTTTTATAAATATCAGGGGGCGTAGCTCAGATGGTAGAGCGCTCGCTTAGCATGCGAGAGGTACCGGGATCGATGCCCGGTGCCTCCAAATTTTTAAATAATTTTTAATATATTTTCCAAAATTTGTAATTTAATAAATGAAAGTAAATGATTTTAAAACACTGACATTTTATAAAAAGAAAGTTAAGATTACGTATTTTGGTAACACAAAAAGACAATTAGTTTTGATCGTTTAGCGATTTTGCTTATTTTTATAATCCTTTTGCCGATTATACTTATGACGATTTTATTAGGTAAGATAACATATTTGATTTGAATGTGTTAAGTATTAGGCCACATTTTCACTATTATTTATCATTTTGGTTAGTATTCTTTGTATTTAGAATAAGTAAGTCATTGAGATTTTTAAAATGATGTTTGATATCGCCTATATATAGGTATACCCGCCAAAAAGTATTGCATCACTTATAAAATTACAAATATTTCTGACAGCATTTGGTTAATTTAAATTATTTCTTTCTGGTCATTAAGAATATTAAGGCTAGAATAAATATTAAAAAGAAATTTGTAAATACAGCGTACTGTTTAAGAAAAAAAAATGTTCATCGCTATTTTGTCTGGTTTTTATATTTTCGGTCTTTATTTTACTTTTGTAAAAAGTATACCGTTTGCATTTAATTTAACATTTCGTATTAAATATTTTTTCCAAGTATAAAAAAAAATATACTTGGAAAAATCAGAATGACGACACGCATATGTAACAATAACAACAATAAAAATAAAAAAGAAGAATACACCACAAAGGTAAAAGTCGAGAGTCTGCAGAATGAATCAACAAAACTTCTATACCAAAAGAGAGTCAAAGATAAACTCGACAACGTGCACATCGTAGAAAGTGATGGAATTGAAGAAAGCTGGGCGAAAATTAAAGCAAGCATCCTAGATTCAGCAAAAGAAGCTGTAGGAGAAAGGAAAACCCTTAAAAATAAATATTTCCAAATGAGGAAAACTCCGTGGTTCTGCGCAGAAGTAAAGAAAAATGCAAAGAAAAAAGAAAGCTTACTTAAGATACATGTCTAACAAAACACCACAAGAATACAACAATTACAAAAAGATAAGAAACGAAACAATAGCACTAGTAAGAAAAATTAAAAACGAACACTGGGAACGCTTCTCAAAAGAAATGGAACACGACTTTTACGGTCTACAAAAGGAAATATGGCGTTTCATAAGAGGCCAAAGATCAGAGATGAAAGACTTAATCGAACCAAAACACATAGATAACGACACATGGATTGAATACCTAAAGAAGCTTTATAATGATGAAGAGCAAATGATGTTAGAACCAGAAACACCAGAAATCATTACAAACGAAGAAGTCGAGATAACCGTACAAGAAGTAAAACAAACATTAGAAAAACTGAAGAACAGAAAAGCTGCAGGTAAAGATGGAATTCCAAATTAATTATTGAAATATGGTGGAGAAGCATTAACAGAACAGCTAACAGCACTAATTAACAAAATCATCAAACATAATAAAATACCTGAAGAGTGGAAGAAAAGCGAGCTTATCCTACTATACAAAAAAAGGAGATAAAAACAACCTGAAAACTACAGAGGTATCAACTTATTAAACACCACTTTGAAGCTTACATCCAAAATATTGCAAGGCCAAATAAATCAGAGAATTACCTTAGCGGATGAACAGCAGGGTTTTCGCACAGGAAGATCGTGCACAGATGCAGTATTCATCATAAAACAGATTACCGAGAAAGCACTAGAGTATAACAGACCAGCATTCATATGTCTAATAGACCTGAAGAAAGCGTTCAATAAAGTAAAGCTTAAAGATGTAATTCACCTTCTTTACGATAGAGAAATTCCACTAAATGTTATAAAAACAATAGAGAACATTTACCAGAATAACAATATGGAAGTCAGAATAGATGACCAGCTTACAGATCCAACAGATATGGGCAATGGAATAAGACAAGGAGACTCGCTTAGTCCAACGCTATTCAATCTAATCATGGATGAAATCATCAATACTATTAATAAAGGAAGAGGATACAAAATGGGGAACAAAGAAATCAGAATACTCTGCTATGCAGATGATGCGGCCCTAATTGCATCCAATGAAGACGATCTACAAAGACTAACTCATAAATTCAACACAAGGGCAAAGGACTTTAATATGGTGATCTCTACACAGAAAATTAAAACAATTGTAATCAGTAAAGAACCAATTAGATGTAAACTGGAAATCGACGGTAACAGCATTGAGCAAGTAATGGAGACAAATTACCTAGGAATTACTAGGAGATGTGGAGAAGGAAGTGAAAAATCAAGTACAAGAGGCTAATAAAATAGCAGGTTGTCTTAATAACACGATATGGCGCAATCCCCACATTAATACCGACGTGAAATCAAGAATTTACAAAGCAACAATAAGACCAATAATGACATACACTTCAGAGACAAGACCGGATATCTCCAAAACTCAGCAACTACTAGAAACAGCGGAGATGCGTTTACTGAGGAGAATTACAGGAAACACACTGAGGGATCGAATGAGGAGTGAAGAGATCAGAAGAAAATGCAATATACCAAAAATAAATGAGTGGACACTGAACAGAAAAAAGAAATGGAACGAACACATAAACAGAATGGAAGAGATCCGATTAGTCAGAATAGCGAGGGACAAATCACCAAAAGGTAGAGGAAGTATCAGGCGACCACGCAAAAGATGGAGTGATAACCTCCAATAGAGGCATTAATCGACATTGAACAAGCATTTTGCTTATAAAAAAGAAGAAGAAGAAGAAGTATTAAATATTTAATATGGAAGGTCATGACAATATAAATTTAAACTTAACGAGAGATCAAGTGGTTAGAATAATTTCCCTCATTGAAGACCGTAGGAGTCTGAGATATGTGGTAAATTTAGTTGGTGTAAATTAGTCAACAGTATTACGAGTAGTAGTAAGGTATCGAGAGACTGATCTTTATGAAAGACGAGCCGTAACAGGTCGGCCAAGAGCAACTAAGCATATGGACAATAGATTTTTAGTCCTTCAGGCTTTGCTTCGAATACATGTGACTCCAAGCCAACTTCAACATTACTTAGCCGAGACTAGAAATCTACGTGTGTCCTCAGAAACTGTTAGGCACGTCTTAAGACAGTCTGACATTAGGGCCAGAGTAGCTGCCACACTGCTTCGAGACTTACAAGGGAACACCCTATAGCACGTCGAACATTTGCAAGAGAGCACATCAATTGGATTATCGACGACTGGGGTAACATACTCTTTACGGATGAGTCAAGATTTTGTTTATACACTTCGGATCGAAAAATACCAGTTTATAGATGGAATGGCAAGCGTTATTTTCAATGCAACCTAAGACCGGCGACAAACTTTGGGGGAGGATCTATTATGCCCTGGGCGGAATATCTCTTTGGGGTCAATCTGAATTGGTACAACTGGATGGAGGATCCTTAACTGCTGATAGGAACATTAGAAAAATTATGGAGATGCATGTTGTTTCTTATGCCACATTTATTGGTAATGACTCTGTTTTAATGAATGACAATGCACGCCCACACGTCGCAAGAACCGTTACCGAGTACCTTCAAGAGGTAAATGTACAAGTTTTGAATTTTCCAGCGTACAGCCCGGACTTAAATCCAATAGAACATGTTTGGGACCATCTTTATAGAAGGGTGAGATCTGGTAACGTGACGCCAGCTAATCGTCAGGATCTGCAACTGTTGTTATTCATAGAATGGAATAATATCGAGCAAGATTATCTAAGAAGATTAATTAGAAGTATGCCTCAACGTTGTCTAGATGTTATAAGAGCTAGAGGAGGCAATACGTCGTACTAAATTATCATTACTTTTGAGTTTTATTTTTTTTATTCAATGCTGTTTGTGCGCTTACTTCTAATTTATGAAATAAATTAAATAAAACCTTTGTTTTTCGTACAATCTGCATTCTTCTTTTAATACTTGTTACGTAGTTGAAAAACAAAAGAAAAACAACAGTAAAAAATCCATGTTTTATATTATTTTTAATACAAAATTTGCAGTTTCATAGGTGATGCGATACTTTTTTGGCGGAGTATATACATTATATATATATATATATATATATATATATATATATATATATATATATATATATATGTATATATATATATATATATATATATATATATATATTTTTAATATATATTTTTTAGTGGATTCTCTTGGGCTTAGGTCAAAAAAAAAATTTAGTTTGATACTAAGACATTTTTATATATATATTTTTTCCGACTTTTCGGCAGGAAATCCATGCCTTTTTCAAGAAATAATATTGACAAGCATGTAAAAAATCGGTATTAACAAGTAGACGTCACAATTAAAATAATATTAAAATATAGGACATACCCACTAAGTCACTACATGTAAATTTTTTTACATTTTACAAACAAAAAATAAATGTTCAAATAATATCAAAAACCTTTAACAATAGGTAAAGTTTTTTGTTTCTTGGTTTTTTAAGGTACTACAAATAGTACGGTTAAATATTTAAAAAGTTTAAATTATACATCAACCTATTTTGTTACAGTCAATTAATGTGAGAGAGATACTATCTTGTTAAAAGAAAAATTGTAAAAATCTCATAAACTAATCACTTTAACCCAAATGTATTATAGATTTTTAAAATCAGTACAAAAAGTATACAAATATAAAACAAAAAAGGGAGACGTAATTTAAAAGAAATAACGGGACGGTACGGGGGTGAGAGGGTGCATTTTTCAGCAACCTTAAATATGATATAATGTCTCCCCCTTTAAATATTAATTGACGTGTTTTTGCGTTTTTCCTAAAAATTACAAGTTCCAAAGTTATTTAAGGCGGTTAGTTTTATCCGAAAAGCACTGTATATATAGTGTATATATACTGTATATTTAGTGTATAATTTTTTGCATATTAGAACCTCACCAATTTAATTGGATTTATTTTTAAACATACTTTATACCGTAACGTTGTGCAACCGTTATTACATACTTAACTGTTTTGAAGAAATATACGTAAAAACTGCATATTATATTGCTCTTTATATTAAATAATAATTTTTCGTTTTTAACATTTAGATTTTTCTAAGGATGTCTCCAACGCGAATGTAAATGAGTGTTCAACTCACACGATACACCAATGCTTTTCATTTTATGAAATATTTTGTGGGCGAGTGTATAATTTGAAAGAGAAACATCTGCTAGTCGCGTGTCCATTTGGCCAGCAGCCCGGTACTTAAAAAGGGATTGTGAATGCGTTTTAAGCAAATCGTACATATGATAAATGCTATTCCTGGATCAGTGCGTGATTCATTACCATTTTACAATACAAGGTGTGACTTTTTTATAAGCCTAAATAAGAACTGATATGTCAGCGGTATCATTAAAAAAGTGGAGGTAATTACCATGAAAATGTGTATAATACAAGCCAAGCGAAATAGGAAATATGTAGATATAAATCTGCAATATTAAGTTAATTAAATTACTTACAGCGAACCCCTAACAGAAGTGAAAATTAAGATCTACTATGATGTTTATTTAGAATACTAAGTTAGCATGATAAAAATAGACAGCAAATAATTATTCTTCTTCTTCACCTTATCTTATTTTAGATGAAAAGTTTGTTTAATTTTTCTTCACTACAATTCATGCTGATGGTACGTTCCAGATAACTTCACCTCTCTTTGGATTCCCTTTATATATGTTTTTCCTTGACGATTTATCACGGACATAGTGCACACATATTGTCTTTATTTGTTAGTTTGGTAATTTAACTATATCTTTTATCAATCATCAAAACAAAAAAAAATCATATAAATTTAAGGAGGACAGGCTCTGATAGGGGCTGCACGTAGGTTCGTGGGCTTAAGCTAACTGTTGTTTATGTAAATGAATGGGATCTTCCTAATAAGGAACTCTCCGTTGAATGAAGGTACTCCCTATAAACGGGCTAGGCCTGGTAAATGCGAAGTATAGAAAGATTTGAAACGACTACGCTAAAGCAGTTTCTATCAGCACTTAGCTGTCTATAGTATCTGCGAACCTCTCCTAGGTAGTCGAGAGACTAGGAATGGATAAACTGCTTCAGCGACCATGAAGCAGCCTACCCAAGCTAAGGTGTGAAGTAATCGGCCGATAACTATATGGTCACATGGTTAAATCTGATCGTGAACGATACCCCTAGACAAACTCAATTGTATAAAACCTTCTTCCGATAATTGGGGGCTCTGTCAGGGGCGACCAACCTTTCCCTAGTTACTGGTGGGAATAGAATGAAAAATGTTCACGTCAGCCTGAAGCCGCAGTTGAGGATGGACAGCCATTTTCACCTCCAATCTCTTTTAAGTCGAGGCTGGACCAAAACGTTTACCTCAGCCTGAAACCGAAGTTGAGGTTGGACAGCAATGTTCATCTTAAATTTCGGCTCAAACGGAGACTGGACAAGGACCACCCCAAAGAAATTGGCCAAAGCGCCGCAGAATTTGTGACGTCGAGGCAAAACGAAGGAAACACACTAAAAAGCATCCGCGGGAGTAGCTCATCCCTCTCCAGCCCCTCACAAAACAAAGGTGAAGGTGCCCACATCCAAGGCTAATAACGGTTCCACATCCGGTGTGAAGCGCCTTCACCCAAGTATCTCCAAGGAGGGACGCCGTGGAAGCTTAAGAAGTCATACAGTGGTGGAAACGTCGCTGCCCCTTCCCATATCTTCGCGAAAGCTGCCTTAAAACAATTAATGTTGAGTATCATAGCTTTATATAAATAATCTCAACGACTAGTACCTAAGTTGCACTGACATTTTGTGATATATTGTAAATATTTACACATTCTTCTAATTACAGTGTCTTGAAAAAGGAATTAAACAAGTCCGAAAGCTAGACCAAAAGTTAAAAGAGTGTTTCTGTAACATCTGACTGCAGTCCTAATAAACTTTGTCGTTTGTATATATATATATATATATATATATATTATATTCAGGGATTCTACAGTATTCACTGCCTTCCCTCGCTCAACCGTTTTCATCTCTCTCGTCCCATTCTCCATCGTTTTCATCTCTCTCGTCCCATTCTCCATCGTTTAGACCTCTCTTACTCATGGCGTCGTCTATTTCGTTCCTCCAAGATCTTCGGGGTCGTCCTCTTTTCCTCCTTCCTATTCTTCATACATGTTCATACCACTTTAGTCTTTTTTGTTCTATATATGTTAGTATGTCTGTTTCTATTGATGTTCTTTGCTTTATTTCGTCATTACTTCTTCTATCCATTCTTGATACTGTGCAGCATCTTCGCAGGCATTCCATTTTGGTTGCTACTATCTCTCTGCTGCTTTTCTTATTTATAATTCAATTTTCAGCCCCATAAGTCATACTTTGCACTAATGTTTTATAAATCTGTGTTTTTGTCTTCATATTTAGGTGTCTATAATAGAATATAAAAATAGAAATAAAAATAGAAATACAAATAGAAAAAACTAACGAATATAACCGTCCCTTGGCATTGATATTTGTAGACTTTAAAAAGGCCTTTGATACAGTGGAACTACCGTCCATCTTAAGAGCACTACAAGATTGCAGGATCGACCACAGATATTGTAATATAATTAAAAATATAGTCAACCATAAGTCTATATTCTGCAACTAATAAAATAAAGATAAAAAGGGGAGTCAGGCAAGGTGATACCATGTCACCAAAGCTGTTCATTACCGTTCTTGAGTATGCATTTAAAAAACTAACATGACAACAGAAAGGAATATCCATCGATGGTGAAAGATTAAACCATCTACGTTTTGCGGACGATATCGTGCTTCTGTCAGATAATCTGGGAGAGATCAAAGACATGCTCCAAGAACAGAATGACATACTCCAAGAAATTGGGCTGGAGATAAATTTCGAGAAAACCAAAATGATAACCAATATGTTTCCCAGCGAAGAGATACAGATCAATAAAAACAAGGTAGAATTAATCGATAAATACACATACTTGGGTCATGAAATTAGAATAACCAGAGACAACCAAACCTGCGAGCTAAATAGACGAATCATGTTGGGATGGGCGGCATATGGACGGATGAGAGACATTTTTAAAACAAATATCCCAATTCACCTGAAAAGGTAGGCATTTAACCAATGCATCTTACCATTCTTGACCTACGGAGCAGAGACCTTAACTTTAACGAAAGCTACTGCCGAAAAACTGAGGGTAACACAAAGGCGAATTTAGAGATCAATGCTGGGCCTGACCTTGAAACATCGCGTAAGAAATGAGGAGATACGCCGACGAACTGGCGTAGACGATATTATACTGCGAATCAATAAACAAAAGTGGAGGTGGGCTGGACATGTTGCTAGAATAGAAGACAGAAGATGGACGAAGAGATTATTGGAGTGGAGACCAAGAGCCAACAGGCGAAGTCGAGGCAGACCACCCAACCGATGGACCGACGACCTAAGGAGAATAGAAACAAACTGGATTGCAGCAGCTAGAGATAGAGAGAACTGGAGACGTTTGGAGGAGGCCTATATCCAACAATGGATGTGAAAATTCGGCTGGATGATGATGATGATGATGATCCCACCATACTCAATTAAGTTGTCGGATTGCTGTTCTGGTTTGTCCTAATCTTTGTGTAATTTCTTCCTCTGTTTTTGCCTTTTTCGTGATTATATACCCCAAGTATTTGAATTAATCCTTTCCTTTGATTGTTACGTTGTCATCAATCTGTAGATCTTCTATGTTTTCTTCACTTGTAGATAGGTACTCTGTTGTTAGTTGGGCCATGCTCAACTATTTGCCCAACAGAAAGATCAACTTTTTTGAAATGTTGTGCATCGTGAGCAAGGTTGGAATTCTTTTGAAAGATTTAAAAAAATATTTTTTTTTTGAAAGAAGCTGGTTGAAACTGTATCGTAACCTGTAAAGTCATGTATAATAAAATATGCTTCAGAACAGATAGTATGTGATTCAAACTTTTCGAAGAATATACGGCTTTGGCTTTACTTCGTCGGGCCGGTTTTAGAAAGATAACTTTAGAGTGAGAGCAGTGATGAATTGAGTTTATGAATTTTTTGCAATAAGCAAAATAATTTGCAAATATTTGCAATAATTTGCAAATAGTAAGAAGAAATTATTAATATTAATAAAGATATTTTTAATTTTGAAACTGAATTGGGTTACTTAGGTGTGATGCTTAATTAAATTCCGTTACATCCTTATCTTTCAGAAGAAAAACTTTCTGAGTGCTGTTTGTTTTCAATCAACTACATAAACTGTTTCTTAATATTGTTCTGAAGCTATTTTAAAGGAGAACGATTTCCGAAATGAAAATTGAAATGTCAATAAACGTATTTTTATCTTTAATTGAGGCTTATTCCCAGTTAAATAGTAATTAATTTACATAAACTGTTTTTACTCTTACCTTCCAAGAGAAGAACATTTTTCGTGTCATCATTAACTGATTACTGTACATACATACATTATTTACGTTAACTATTTACATATATTTTTGGTATATATTTCCTTATATTTAGTAACAAAAAAAGTTCAGTATCAATATAATTGTTCCTGTTTTCACAGATCACTTAATTCACTGTGTTTCTGGAATGTAAGCGTATAGTCTATTTTCATGCACCTCCTTGATCTTATCGTTATCTAGCTTAATTTTCCAGTTAACCTTATTTAGCTCTGATATAGTGAAAGAACCTGCATAAAGACTATCAAACTTACAATTCTCTTCTCATTTGACCAGGACTGTCGCTCTTTTTTGTACTTTAATAAAAAGGTTTTAGCTCTCTCGTGTGCGAATTGTAGTTTATTGCGTAACTCATTGTACCTAGTAGGCATCTATGTTGTAACATGGCTGAACGCCTCGTGTAAGATCTTCAGGTAAGTTTACTTTCCTTCCACACAGCAATTCAAACGGTGTATATCCATGATACGCGTTAGATGTTGTGTTGTAACAGTATGTAAACATTCTACAACACACGTCCCAATTTTCTCTGTCTTCATCTATGAATGATCTCACGTACTCGTTTAATGTTCTATGTGGTTTCTCACAACTTTCAATCGATTGTGGGTAGTACGCCGTTGAGAAGTTGTGCTCTATCTTTAGCATTTTTGTAAGTTCGTGTATTACTCTGTGTCTTGGTCTGTTCTGATTTGTTTCATTAGTCCGTATGTTGGCGAGCTATTGTCTTGGCTTCTTTGTTGCACACTGGTATACTCACTGCGTATTTTGTCAGCTTACATAGCATTGTGATACAGTATCTATTGACTTTAGGGACCTACTTACTATCTACTTACTTCTAGGGAACAGACCTATCGTGTCTATGTACATTATGTCCCACGGTTTTGAAGACATGTAGTTGTTTCGGTTTGTTAATTTGACATTTATGACATTGTTTAATGTATTTTCTTACGTCTTTTTCCATGTTTCTCTATTTGAATCTTGCCTTTAGTTTCTTTATTAGCCTATTATTTTCTACATGACCCCAAACATCGGGTGGTTATGATATTCCTCCATTATCCTACGTTTGTCTTTGTCGTTCTCTATTGTTTCTGGTACTTCGCATATGTATATTTCTATTGGATTTACTAAACGAAATTGGGTTAGTTTAGATCTGATGCTTAATTAAATCCCATCACAGTAAGTTTAGTGCTTTTTAATGCTTCATTTTCTCGCCTAAATGATCCATCTCTTAACGATTTTTTTCTTATTAGCTATCAGATTTCCTTCTTTGTCTTTGTTTAATTTTTTTGCACTATTGACCTTTATACACTGCGTGTCAGCCAAATCAAATAAGTTAGCTAATAAATAAATGAGGGATTATTCGAAAAAAACGGTCGAATAAGTCGATTAGTATTTATAGTTGCGCATTTTTTTCATAAAAACTTTTTATACGGGCTGTATCAGATAACGGTGGCCAATACCAACTTGCTTATTTTAAATAGAACACCCTGTATATTAATTAATTTTACGATTCCTCAGATCATTTTAGACATTTTTTAAATACAATTTCCTCTACCTATCTTTGACTGTTTCGGAAATATTAAGTAAAATGCAAAAATTCACATTTAGAAAAAAAAATATTTATTTGTCGTAAGTAACTACCACTATCTTAATAGTTCTTGCCCATTTAGGTCTTGGTAATGATAAAGTAAGCAAAAACTATTTAAGCATTTCTTTTTATTGATATGTTAAAAAAAACAAAAACAAAAACAAAAAAAAAACAAAAAATTGTTGACTTTGGTTTAAAACGCCAATGTTTTATTGTTCCATAACAGAAGTAGTTGTCAGTGCTATAGACGTTTGGATTTCATTCAGAAGAATGGTTCATTTAACAGAAATGCACAAAATTACAATTATATAGATGATTGGCTATGGAGATAAGACACGGACGCAAATGGAAGTAGCTGGTTTATTTCACGAAGCATTTCCTGATTTGCCTCACATATCTCAAGGGACAATGAGTAAAATAGAGAAGCAATTCCATGTAGGTAGGTAAAAAAAGAAGCTGCCAATGCAATAAGTGAGGGTACCAAATTGGCTATTGTGCTTGAGTTTGAGGAACACCCACATTCATCTGTTCGAAAAGCAGCCCCAGTACTCGATATTAGCTATTCATCGGTTATTCGAATACTACAAGAAAACAAAATGCATCTCTATAAAATTATACATACTTAGGAGCTCATTGAAGATGATTTTGACAGGAGAACGTATTTTTGTGAACAAATGATGGCAATTTTATATAATAAATATGATATGGTTTCAACAAGATGGAGCACCACCCCACTACCAAATCCATGTCTGGCAGTACCTCAACCAAATATTTTCCAAATCGGTAGATAAGGAGACGAGGATCGATGAAATGGCCACCACAATCCCCCGATTTGACGCCATTGGACTTTTTCTTATAAGGATATGTGAAAAGTATTGTATACAAAACTAAACCCACTGACTTAGCTGACTTACGGAGACGAATAAGGCTTGCGATTAGATCGATCACATCTGAAATGTTGAGTAACGTTAGAAATAATTTCTATTCACGGTTAGGGTGTTGCCAAGACGTTCTTGGGGAGCATTTTGAACATCTCTTATACATTGACATTATTGTTTAGATTTGTATTATTTAGAAGTTCTTGAATATGTTGTAGCCAATTTCCGCAAATAGATAATTTTCTTTTCTAAATGTGAATTTTTCCATTTTACTTAATATTTCCGAAACAGTCAAAGATAGGTAAAATACATTGTATTTAAAAAATGCCTAAAATGATCTGAGGAGTCTAAAAATAAATTAATATACAGGGTGTTCTATTTAAAATAAGCAAGTTGGTATTGGCCACCATTATCTACTACACCCTGCATAAAAAGTTTTTATAAATACTAATCGACGTGTTCGACTGCTTTTTCGAATACTTTTACATTTAATTCATAGCTAATTTATTCCATTTGGACTGACACACAGTGTATAAAAGTTCTTGTTTCGTTCTGATTTCTTAGGGCTTCCAATTCTTGCAAGTATTTTAGTCTCTTCCCTTTATTTCTCTTGAGGATATCTTTCTTATCTCGACGACATTTTTACGTAGGTATTGTTGATGATTTTCTTTATGTTAACTAACAATAATAGGGAGCTTAAATCAATTACATGTTTTGACATAGAAATGCAGGGTAAAAATATAATTGGAAAGAAAACTGATTTGTTTATAACTACCATTATAAATGTCCTTGATTGAATTTATTGCATTTTTTATTAAAGAAATACCGAAAAACAGCTGTCGAAAAACATCATTTTAATTTGGTTCGAAAACTGTTTTAAATCGTAATCAAGTTTCCTTAAACGTAATTTTCTATTAAGTCTTTATTATTTACAGCGATACAAAATACCTTAGTTATGATCCATTAAGAATACCAATATCTCAAAATACCGTGAAACACGTTAATGATCAACGTATATGGTGACGTCCCACACACAACTGTTCCGTTTGACATACGATTTTTTCGATTAAAACCAATTAACCAGCAGTTTCGCAAGTTTTCTAAGGTGACCAAATAAGGGTGTTTATAATGTGCAAAGAATGTCTTTTAGGCATCGTAAATATGTGAGAAATGTTATGCGAAAATTTTTTTAAGTAGCCTTTGTGTCGCCTAATATTTTTTAATAATAATTGTAAATCGTTTAGTTTGAAGAAAAAAGAAGACTGTATTACACAACGGATGTGAAAAATTAACAAAACTATTAAAAAAATATAATCGGGTTAAAGCAAACAAAAAGATAAATAAATGAACTGTTAAAATATTATTAAAAATACTAATAGATGAGAATAATCAAATCATAACAAGTTTATATGAACAGTTAGTATAGGATGTTGGAATGTACAGAGTACAAATATTAAATACTCAGACACTTTTATGGAACTAAAACAATGAAAAATGGACATAACGGTACTTACAAAAATAAAGAAAAAGGAGTCAACGAAACCAAATAATGAGAATATTGTCAACACCACACTGCTTACAAAATACTAGCAAATATTCTCTAGAAAGACTACAAGTTTACACAGTTGACATAGTTGGAAAATACCAGGCCAGAATTACTCCAGAAAAATCAACAATTAACAGGTACAATACCAATCAATGCGCGAGTTTGGTATACCAGAAAAACTTATCCGATTAACGAGAGTGACAATGTCTAACTTAAAAGCCAGCGTTAGAATACAGGCAGAAAATTCTCGATCCTATAAGATAAAGGATCGACTCAGACAAGGGGATGCCCTGGCTTGCCTCCTATTTCTAATATAATCTAATATCAGCATAAGCTGATAACATTGACATAATAGGGTGTAGTAAGCAAGATGTTGAGCAATATTTTCTAGAATTGGAAACGGCGGCGAAACAGGTCGGTCTAGTCAACGAATACAAAACCAAGTACATGTTGATTATCAAGGATCGTATAGTAAATGAGAAACGGGAAACAGCATTTGGAAGTCATATCTTTGAACGTGTTGACAGCTTCACATTCCTTGGCTCGCTAGTGACTACTACCAATAAAACAAGCGAATAAATTAAAAGACGAATAAACCTTAGTAATAGGGCATAGTATGGACTCCAAAAACAATTCCACTTTAGAAATATCCAAAGAACAACTGAAATTATTATATACAAAACACTGCCGGGGCTAGTACTCACATACGGAGTGGAAACATGGACTCTAACGCAGAAGGATGAAAGGCTTCTGGACATATTCGAGCGTAAGATACTCCGCAAAATATTTGGAGCTATAAACGATCAACGGCAGTGGCGCAAAATATTTAATTTCGAATTGTACCAACTCCTTAATTAACCAGATGTGATAATCTTCATTAAAACACAGCGACTTAGATGGGCCGGAACATAATACGAATGCCTGACAACATGAATGCTAAAAAACTAACGACAGTAACACCTATAGGAAGAAGAAGCAGAGGCCGACCATGAATTAGGTGGTTAGATGGAGTTAAGACTGATTTAGGAATATTAGAGATCAGAAGATGGCAACACATTGCCAGAAACCGAACAGAATGGAGACTAATCTTAGAGCAGGCCAGGATCTACAGAGGATTGTCGAGCCAAAGATGATGATGACGATGTTCATTACCACAGTGGAATAAATAAAGACCAAAGCAGAAAGGGGAGGTTTTTCCCTCTCCGTTTCCATCTCTCTCTCTGTTCTACCATTATCCATCGTTTAGGCCTCTATTACTCATGGCGTCATTTACTTCGTTCCTCCAGGATCTTCGGGTCGTCCTCTTTTCCCCCTTCCTATGGGGCCCCATTCGGTTATTCTCTTTATCCATATGCTGTCGCTAGTTCTTCTTACATGTTCATACCAATTTAATCTTTTTTGTTCTATATATGTTAGTATGTCTGTTTCCATTGATGTTCTTTGCTTTATTTCGTCCCTATCCATTTTTGTTACTCTGCAGCATCTTCACAGAGTTTGTTTTTCTTATCAGAAAACGGACATGGCTAATGCGACTAACACAGCCCTGCGTTGCATTAGTGGATCAGAGAGAACGATCTACAGCTAGCGCCTCAGAAAAATGAGGTGTTAGTTCTCAAGGGAGCCGGGAAAAATCCTCTCTTCGCTTTATAGTGGAAGGTGTGGAGGTTGCACCGGTTAAATCGATTAAGTATCTGGGAGTCTGGTTGTCGGAAGAACTAAGATTCGGATTACACATCCAAAAGACAGGACATTGGAGACCCAGGTAGCACCATAAGAAATGTGCTAAATGGAGTTTTCCAGTCGGTGGTAACCTACGCTGCCTCCGTGTGGTGTAGCGTACTAAACACTGCAAAATACGCAAAGCTGGTGGAGGCTTCGCAAAGGCGAATGCTCCTTAGGGTATCTAGCGCATATAGGACAGTTTCAAATAAGGCTCTATATGTCATTGGATATCGATTATGTTTACAATGTTTCTTTCATCCAGCCCGAAACCCATTTGCCTCTCAAAATCTCCCTCTCATTTGCCCATCTCTGGCAGTTAAAAATGTGGTCGGGAGCGTCCGGTTTTCCTACAAACAGTACAGTCTCTCGAGGCAGATTTGCTTATTCTATTAGAGATGCCATGGTATCTTGTTACGTGACATAGATGTCCAAAAAAGATTTCCCCCACCGTTAGAATTCAGTGGATACCTTCTTAGGCTCTTACGGCAATCTTAGGAATCTGGCAATACGGCAATTAAAAAAAAGGTTAGCATTAAGATACAAAAGAATAACACCGTTAAGCTAGTTCCTACCAGATGTCTTTGACCATATACGAATTACTGGAAGACTATATTCTGGTATGTAATGATGAATAAAAAACAATAATTTTAATGTCTTTAATTATAGAAAACATAAAAAAAATAAGAGATGCTTAAGAAAAGCAACGGAATATTTTAAGACATGGATTGTCAGATACAGTATATTTTAAATCATGGTCTTGCAAATGACGTAGCCGAATAGTGTTATTAATCTCTGGATATCGGCCTGTAGTATTATTCTTCTTTTAATGGAAGAAGCTAGAGTTGAGCGGAAACATGTTGGCCAAGTAAGTAAAATTCATTGGGGGGAACAGATGCTTTTTGGGGACCTCATGACCTGAATTTGTCTATATTATTTTAATCAAATGGACGAAATATTCTCGCTTAGATTTATTCTCACCAGATTGATGGTAGAAGAGGCTTCTTGAGACTCCATAGATGTTTCAGTCGTTTCTTTTCTTTCTCAATTTCTGTTGAAAATTAATCCTGCAGGATCTGCAATAAAAAAATATATAAATGATTATTTTTAATTAGTTGTTTCAACAAACGTGTTTCTACTTTTCAGATAGCCCTAAGTAAATGAGTGGAATGAAGTGATAAATGGATTAGAAACCCTCTGAAATTTTCCTAATTGTATTGGAGCACTGGATGGAAAGCATTGATTGATTCAGTGCTTCTCCAATTTCCGTTCTCAATACTTTAACTACAAAGGAACATTTAACGTTACACTGCTGGGACTGGTGGATCATATCTATAATTTTACATTTATTAACATTAGCAGTTACAGCAGCAGTTCACATGGTGGTATATTTGCCAAGTCTTCTTTTCAAAAAGCCAATGACAAGAATGTATTGAATTAACTCGACAGATTTGTTATATAAGAAGATGATGCATTTCCTCTCAAGACATATTTTCGACGGAACTGATTAACTGTTACCCAGAAAGTATTTAAATAGACATTAAAGGGCGATACGTGTAGTAAAAAATGCGTTTGGAATCATGTCAGTCCATTTTCGTGTATTCCCCAAGATCCCCAACATTACTAGTAAAGCAGTAAAAGCTGTATGTGTTTTTCATAACTGGATACGAAAAATGGGAAATTTTACAACAGTTACAGCAGATATTGGGGATAATGAAATAATAAGAATAATTCCTGGACATTGTCGCAGTGTGAACTCAAATTGTCTAGTTGATTTAAGTGCAACTTTGCAGCGTAACTATTTGCCTGAAGCTCGTCAAAGTAGAGAAAACTTTGCTAACTATTTTATAGAGGCAGGGGCAGTCGATTGGCAGTGCAGAATGATAAACTAGAGAAACACTCAAAAAATACATTAGCATCTTTTAAGTCTTATTATGTATAAAAAGTAAGGGAAAAATAAAACTTACCAAATTAGATTCGGACTCATTTTCTTCCACATTATATCTTAAAAAGCTATCAACTACGGAAAACCAGACCAGTTTTGGTTTATACACATTACGGGCTGCCGTTCCAGTTCTCAAAGGCTTCTTTATGTTAGCAACGTCTTAATGATATGTACAACCTTACACCTACAGCTTATGTTTAACACACCAGTACACCTTATTCTTCCAAAAAATTTAATATATCAAATTGTCGGCGGCTCATTTTACTATTTTTGCATTATAATTACTTTTTCTACTCTCTTACTAGTAAATTGTATATTACCTACTATTTGGATGCTAAGTAAATGCATCATAACAGATACTGACACGTAATGACTAGCACGTAATAAAAAAACATAGATAAAATTACACCTAGATTGGTAACATGGATAGGCAATGTCAAATCACGTTCGGATTTAGCGCCCATACGCCCATTCGTTTGGTGGCGCTGCTAGTCTCGTTTCTACGAGGAGGGAGTGTGCTGTGGTCAAATCAAAAGTTGAATTTAGACAAATACGGCGCCATATTTGTATTTGTTTTATTTTTTATAATTTATTTTATAGTTTAAATTTTTTTATATAAGTAGTGCAAAAAGGTAAAATGATTTTTTATTATGTAATCGAACACATTACATGGAATAACAATGTAGTGACGAAGAACTGAACAAACAAGATGTATTCCAGATTGTATGGATACTAGGCAAGCACACTACTACTGGCAAGCAATACTGTTTTTCAAGTCCAGGATATGGATATGTTTGATAAATGGGTGAATGCTGTTAAAAGCCCTAATTAGAGAATGCTGCAACAGAAACTGTTTATAACAATTTTCGTGTATTCGCTAGTCATTTTAAAGAGGACGATATAATTAATGTTAGACATACCGGTATTACGAAAACAGCCCTTCTGAGTTTGTTTTTACCAGCACCAGGTAAGACTCTTATGCCAATATATGTATGTATGTGACCTTTTACTTATAAAATTAGTTAATTATAAATAACCTAAAATTATATATTATAAAATCAGTCTTACTTGCTTACTATTTGAATTATTTTGTAGGTGGTGGTTCAACAACTATCTTAAAAATCATCACCTTAGAGAGAGTTCGACATAATTTCTACAGGTGTGCGCATTTCAAAGTTTGATTAGATTAGCAGACCATAACTACAGTATCATATGGAGAGGTCTATGAGCTTGCCTGTTAAGTGCGAGGAGGGATCTGTCTCTCTCTTGTGAGTGAGATTGGTCTTAGAGTACCATATTCATGGTTTGTCTCATCTATGTACTTTTAATGTTCTATTTTGTAGAACAACCTAAATCTAAATGTATTAAATATGTCTCTGAATAAATATATAAATATTAGTAGAAAAGAGTTACTGGTAACATAGAGTTTGGAAACGTAACTTTGTAAAATACTTCATGTTTTTATTGTAACCAGGTAATACTTTACATATTTTTTTATTTTTAATGTTATTTTTCCATCTTTATAGTGCTGGATCTTAGAATCTTAGAGCTAACTGTTGGGTTTAAAGGTTTAAATATGACTAAAATATTATCATATAAATGTATATAAAGTTCTTTCTAGAACTAAATCATTTAATTTTTCTGTTTCCAACTTAGCGTTCTTTTCTGTCTTTCTGTGAGTAGAACGCCAGACAGTAAGAGTTCTCACTGACCGCTGGTAGTGTGTGTTATTAGATTAGGATGTAAGTACTACAAAGAACTCAGAATGTCTGACGGTCTGTTGCTTATTAGGCTTTAATTTGACATTAGAATTCCAAAAAAAAAAATTTTTAATTACTGACAAGTTCTTGTCACAACATTTAGAACACTAAATTATACTACATTTACCCGTCCCTATTTGTGAACAAAATATTGCAACTATCTTGGTTTATTTTTAGCTCCAGCTGATTTACAGCTAGATTGAAAATCTGAATTTTCCAATCTTGGTTCATAATTATCATCAGGTTTTTGAACAGGTAAATTTTCTGTCACATCTGGCATTAATTTAGTAGTGGAATTCTTTAATGTGTTATTTGGACTTCATCTTCATCATTATCGTGATTCAATAATATAACAATTCAATAGTAAACTTCTTATATAGTACAGGGCTCCTGGTAAAGCAGTTTTTTTATTTAGTGATGTCTAAATATTTGGTTTTCAATGCTAGATTCACCAATTTCTATATAACTCATTGTATCTTTCAACTAAACCATTTCCTTCATGGTTATATGGTGTTGTTCTACTTGAATATTCTGAAAATAATTCCTTGAAATATTAGAGTGTAGATAATTAATAAATTCTTGTGAAGTAAAGCTAGTTCTCCTTGTCAGATTTTATATATGCCAGCATTCTATATAAACAAAATAGTGATTTAATCTGTGATTGGTTTGAATTGCTTTCCTACCAGATAATGTCTGCTTTTTTTTAATACTTCAACGCATTTGCATGTTTTCATTCTGAATCTGCGAGAGTACGTGTGAAAAAAGCAATTGGTTTTCCCCATTGATTGCTTCGCTTATGTAATTATAGACCAAATTTATTACAAGCATGTACTTATCTTTGTCTTCTAGGGATTTATCTTTAGATTCATTGCTTTGTAAAAAAATCTTGAATGTTATATACCAATGTTTGAATTCTTTGCAAATTATGAGAATAAAATTGTAGTAAAAGGCCTTTTGCAGAATTAGGCTTCTATTTACATAAAACTTGACATACTAAGACAAAACAATTATTTAAATACTGACCAGTTCTTGCCACAACATTAAGAAAACTAAATTATAGTACACTTGGCTTGTATTATTAATATTTCTTGTAACACATATAACATTTCTTGTAATATTTTTATAAATAAAGATTTTATTCTATATTTTATTCTTTAATTTTTTTAACCACTTTGGCATTTTAATGTAATGTAAAATAAATATAGTCTCAACATAACAAGAAAACCCAAAAAGTATACGAAAAATATTTATTATCGTATAGGATAAGGATTTTTCTTGTTATTTTAGGATTATATCGATTTTCCTTTACTTTAAAATGGATTCACAATCCTAGGTAATATTACTAAACTTTTGAATTTCGCGCCATATATTTATAGTTAGGCGCCCGGTTACTAGGTGATGCGCCAATCATTGTTTTACTCGTCAACACGGAAGTTTCAATGCTAGGTGGTAGTGTGCTATGATAATAGTATATTACATAACGAGAGTTGTAAGAAGCTTATTACATGCGAGTAAAAAAGTTGCGCGCGAGCCGCGTAGCGGCGAGCGCAGTAATTTTACAAGCATGTAATAAGCTTACAACTCAAGTTGTGTACTATACTTTTTCTACGATTATTTTCGTTTATAAAAATAAAAATTAAATTACCACTATATTTACACTGACAGATTAATAATTTTTAATCTGTCAAAATAACGTCTGTTAATTCGTTTCCATGGTAACTCGACCAACTGACTTACGAGGCTTATGTGATATTACACATTTTTATAAAACTGAAGCGTAATTTTTTTTATTACGTGCTAGTCATTACGTGTCAGTATCTGTTATGATGCATTTACTTAGCATCCAAATAGTATGTAATATACAATTTACTAGTAAGAGAGTAGAAAAAAAAAATTACGCTTCAGTTTTATAAAAATGTGTAATATCACATAAGCCTCGTAAGTCAGTTGGTCGAGTTACCATGGAAACGAATTAACGACGTTATTTTGACAGATTAAAATTATTAATCTGTCAGTGTAAATATAGTGGTAATTTAATTTTTATTTTTATAAACGAAAATAATGGTAGAAAAAGTATAGTACACAACTTAAGTTGTAAGCTTATTATATGCTTGTAAAATTACTGCTCTAGCCGCTACGCGGCTCGCGCGCAACTTTTTTACTCGCATGTAATAAGCTTCTTACAACCCTCGTTATGTAATATACGATTGTATAACTATTTTTAATACTCAAATACACTTTAATACTTGCAAAAATCACGTATCACGTTTAATTTGTATACACAAACTACGACAAACTTTGCCTACTATCTAACCAAGCGGGACAGTGCGAGAGTACTTTCGTGACAGTGTGATGTTACTATCGAGTTATTTACATGATGATAGTTCGCCATAGTTCATGTGACATTTACTATCATGATAGCAACTATCACGACAACTATCACCGTGAAAATGAGGGTTAAGACAATTATTAAAATGTCGAAATTTTCACAATTATCAGTTTTCTTTGTTTACGTAGACGCACTAACAGAAGAAGATAATAAATTATATTTCAATTAATACAGGCTATAAATAATTTACAGATACAGACTGTTGATACTATAAGATTAATAATCATTGTTTGCAATAGTGTAACAAATGTAACGGTACTTTATTATGAATTTAATTTACTGCAGATTTATATGAGTAAAGTAGCCTTGGGGATAAATATATGCAATTATATTTATCATTAAAGTGATAGATTTGCTACATAATTATGTATTTATGTTAGTTGATTTTTAGTGCATTAGTAATGAAACTATGAAAACTTATTAATTAATTAATCTGTTATAAAATAAAACAATCAAGTAGTGTAAAAAACGTTAATATAAAAAATAAAGTACTGCTACGTACTATACAAGAACTATCTAATACAGTATATAGTACAATTTTGTCTTCATCGTCTATTTTAATTGATGTCATTTTCGTGCGCATTTACTGGGTGACTTAATTAAAACAATCCACCTGAAATATCCTCACTTTTCCGAAAAATCTCTAGACACAATTTTCAGTAATTTCAATTCTCTTTACAAGAATACAGGAATTAAGTTCCAACCCATTTACGTCCATCTATCTAATCAGAAAAAATGATCTATTTTTTGACATAGGTCTTCACTTCTACCTCTATCGTTTCCTATCCTGGATTAATTTTATGGGTCTTGGTCCAACATTGTTTTATGTCATCATGAACCATTTGTCATCTTCCTCTTTATTGCTTGTAATTTAATGACGCTCATTGTCTTCTTTTTCACTTACCATCATGGCTATTATGATCTTACATGCTTCTGCTCTGAATAGTTCGATTGATCAGTACATTCATACCATTCCCTCAAGTTACACAGCCATGATTATTTTCCATCCTATACTTCCCCTGGATCTTGGCCTACGCATGATATGCCCCAGGAATTGGGTTTCGCGTTTTCATGATTTCTTTTATTTTCATTATTTTTACTCATCCCAGATACCTACGGTATCAAAAGAATTGAGCTCTGGTGGGACTCTTTCCGTGTTATCCAGCCCTTGGTGACTTGGTATGTTGGAGTACCTCCCAACAATTTTCGTACACATCTAGACGTCGCGAGGAGTACAGCTTTCTGAATGCCTTATAGTGATATTTAATTAGACCCAGCTGTTTTATGTTCTCTAGGAGGTTTTTGAGAATAACAACAGTAGTAAATAGAATAGTAGGTACTGTCTGGGTACTTTATATTCTATTTCTAGATCTCTGTACTTGGCGATCTTTTCGTTGTATTTAACACCTAAATTATTGGTGTTGGTATCGCCACATCAATAAGTGTTGTTTACCTAGTAAGTTTATTAACTAGTAAGAGATCCGGTCTATTATGCGTCACTGGTTGGTCTGTAAGCACAGTGCGGTCCAAGTATAGCTTATAGTTGTCATTTTCAAGTATTCTGTCAGGGACGTATTGATAATAAGGAAGATGGTCGGTTTGGAGAAGTCCCAGTTTGTCAGCTAGTTTTTGGTGAATAATCTTTCCTACTGAGTCATGGCGTTCTTTATAATCAGTACCGACAAATGCCTGGTAGCCACCGGTAAGATTTTGGATGGTTTCTTGAGCTTGGCATCCATATCGGCATTTGTCATTTTGGACTTGAGGATCTTTAACACTACATTTTAGGTAACTTTTAGTTGGACTAACCTGATCCTAAATAACAAGTAGGAAACCCTCAGCCTCGGGAAATATCTTTCCTGATGTCAACCAATAGTTCGACGCTGTATTATCGACATATTCTTGGCTGATCTCATTGAGATGCCGCCCATGCAGAGGTTAAGTCATCCAGGTGCGTATTTTTTCCTACTGTCAGGTGGTTTATGCGCATTTCTTGTTCCCTCAGTTTAAGCGGCTTTGTATCATCTACTGCGCAAATTGCTCGATGTAAAGTAGATGTCTCAGCCTGTACCTGAAAATAAGTTCTTAAATTAGCAATTTGTTTATCCAATTGCTCACCTATATCCATAAGTCCTCTTCCCCTTTGATACCGCGGTAATGTTGTTCGCTCTACTGCACTGCGTGGATGATATTTTTGCGCCTTTGTGAGAAATGTTCTTACTTTCCGCTGAAGACCCCCTATACTGTTTGACCATTATATTATACCAAATAAGTAGCTCGTCGCAGAACAGGCGTAGTGGTAGTGGTATTATTATTATTATTATTATTAATGGACATAAATCGTCAATATCATCTAGAAAATATTTTTCAAAATATAAACCCAAGCTTGATAAAAATCATCAATCCACTGATATTATAAAATAATTTGTAAAGAGTGCTGCATAGAAGGGTTGTTGCACACAAACATAGTGGTTAAACCAACAGATTAAACACAACAGCCCTAGCCAAAATTTTTTCTAAAAAGTAACCATTCTTTTGATTATGAAAATTTTCAGACAAAAATATACATTTTGAAAAAAGAACAAAATTACATCAAAAGATACATATTAGAGATTGATGATTCACATAAAAAATATTTAAATTCTATCAATAATAAGACTGAAATCAAAGATTTACTTGCCTCATTATAAATATTGCGTCGGTGCATGATCTTTCCGACCTAAAACCTTGTTGTACTTCTTCTAACATCTGCTAAGATGAGTCATCTTACGTCGATTATTTTCGATATATTATGTATATCTCTGTTGGTTATAACGTAATCTATCATAGATATTTGTTCACGGGTGTTATTAGATTTATTATATATATATATATATATATATATTATATATATATATTTGTGTTGGTTTTTTATGGTCAAAAATGTGTTGTTTATTCTATTCTATCTGATTCTGAAAGACTATTTTATCAGCTTTCGAGATCTGAAAGGATTTTTAATCTAAAACCGATTCGGCTCTGAGCGCTAAAATTCTGGATTTATTAGCTTTATTGCTCACCACCTCGCTAGTGTGTATTAGTAGGACCTAAATAAAACAAAAGTATTAATTCTAATTTATTTATTTTTCCAACCATATTAGATTGAAAAAAAAATGAATGTGAGTCTCTCGCGATGACCGATGCAAGATTGCTAGCACTCCAATAATTGTTGTAATAGTTAAGACGGGAATAGGTAGGTATATTATTCCGATCATTTTTTCCTTGCCCGCGATCGACTGACCTAGGAGCCGCGATCGATTGGTCGATCGCGATCGACGGGTTGGCCTCCCCTGCTGTAGGCTTTCATCTGTGTATGCCCAACTTCTAGAAATTTTTGTTCTAAAATCATGTTATTGTTTACAGCCGTGCATAGCAATACAATTAGATATTACACAACTTCGGTTTTGATAGGTACAACCATTGCTATATTTGGTTTGTCTGATTCATCTTGCACTTTTTCGGTTTTGTTCCATAAATAACAATAGCCATCTCTAATAATTAAATTTAAAAAGGCAATTCGTCAATTAGGTTTTGAAACCTGAATATATATATATATATATATATATATATATATAATATATATATATATATATATATATATATATATATATATATATATATATATTGAATACTAGACTTGAACCGATACCGAATTGAAAGAAATGATGATCGCTCTTATGAACGAAGTTAAAGAAGTACGAAAAGACCAGCAAATCTTTCAAGAATAAATTTGCAATTTAAAAAAAGATAATCGTGAGTTGAAGGGAAAGGTAAATTTCCTGGGAAGCAGGATCGAAAAGATGGATAAAAAAATTCGGAAACAAAACATTGTGATCAAAGGACACGATTTCAAAGAAAATGAGGAACTGCGAAAGAAGCAGCCGACTCAGTATTATCAGGAAACAGATAATGTGAACAAACGGATTGGTATGATGAGGATTGTAAGAAAGCCATTGGTGGCCGAAATAAAGCTAGAATAAACAGCATAATAAGAAATAATGAAGGGAGTAAAAAAGCTTATGCCGCAAAACGACGGAAACCAAAAATATCTGTAGAAGGAAGAAGCGGTCAAGTTTAGAGCAGAAACTGGTTCGTATTGAAGAAGATTTTTTAAATAAACAAGTCAGGAATTTCTACCAAGAAATAAAACGAGACCGAACCCAGTACAAAACCACATCAAGATATTATAAAGAATGAGAGGAGAATCTGGTAGGTGGAACAGATGAAAAATTAAGAAGGTCGGCCAATTATTTCGAGAACATATTATGTACGGTCGACCAAGATGAAAAAGAACAAACACAACTACAACATGAAGAAGTAAGGGACCCAGATGTAAATAAAGAAGTACCTACCAAGGAAGAAATTATAGAGATCATAAAAAAAATTTAAAAAACAACAAAGCACCTGGTGAAAATCGTATCATTGCTGAGTTTCTAAAAGAAGGTGGCGAAATGGTGATTTAAATGGTGATTTGGATGGACAGTTTCATTTAGGCATTCAGTGATAGAAAGGTACCAAATTTTGTTAATATAATTTAATTATTGTAAGAATTTTCAAATTAGACTAATTTAAAAATAGATAATTTAAAAAGTACTTACAAACTAATTCTTTGAAAACCACGATAAAAACCCTATACTCATATATTTTATTTTACAACACTCATTGCTCACACACAAACAAAACATCATAGCAATATGATTGTTTTCTCGTATATTATTTGATGTGTATTACAATCAAATTATTGGTCAGGTCACATTACAAATAAACTAAAAGATTAATATTCTACTGGTAACAAATAAAACTATTAGTGAACTTTAGTACAGGAAGGAGGAAGACACTAATTTCGAAATGTTTACACGCCTTAGAGGACCACGCTTATCATAGTAATCAAGAACAAATACAATCGATCAAATTTAATAATCATACCAGATAGAATTATCAATATGCTGAATATGGCAATGTAGGTTCCGGTCAGCAAAACACCTTTCCGGTACTTATACGTACGGTACATTATACATATATGACAACGACCTTTGTCAACCTCGAGTTTCCGGCTTCGGCCATGAGAACTTAAGAATAGCGCATTTTAATATTATTGAAGTCGATGTTTTATATATCTAAGGTGAGCTGATATTAAAAACTAATTATAATAATTTTAGTTGAATTCAGGTCATAAATTATAGCATCCATTTATATTATTATCTAACTATTTTTTTCACAATTTGCTGTAGCAAATTCACAGTAGCTTTTGAAATGTACATTTTGATTTTCTTTTTAAATCTATAGCGATTTATTTCTAACCTAATACCAACCTAAGATCCGTGTATTTTATATCTTCCATTTAGTTTAGCTTTTTATCATCTTTGAATTTTTATACCTCTTATCCCAAACCAGAGATTACATGCCATAAGTCAGTTCAGTTCAAATCTGATTAAAGTCTTATATTTTCCAAATTACAGTTGATATAGTAACAAATCACAAATATTTTAATATGTAAAACTGATAAAAAAAATATAATGCTGTCCCACCAGGAATTCAATTCATCAACATAGGTAGATCTATAGAGAGGAAAAAATGTTCACAAAGTCTTATTTATTCTATTTTTAAAATTACGAATCATACAACAGTTATAAATTATATCATTCATGTATGGGAATAATTTAGAAGAAATTCTATCTTTCAGTACTTTATGTTTTTTGCCAAATGGAGGTATATTCAAATAATATTCCTTTTGCCTCTAGAAGATCTAATATATCAAAACCCCTGTTCGCTAAATAAAATGGTTCTTCTTCTAAAAGTCCTAAAATTCCACATTTGACTGTAATTTTTTCTATCTGAAATACTGCCTCCATAAACATCAGATACATATATAATTTCATCTTTTTCAGATCATGGAATTAATATTCTAAAGTAATCGGTTCCATAATAAATATGTAGAATATGTTGCCTGTTGTATAATAGGGTCATTGCGTCGATCTATTGGAATTTCGGTACAGTCCAGAATAATTTTGTACTGGTCTTCTGAAGTTGTTTCAATGTTCCAAAAGTTAATTTTTTTAAGCAAATGTAAAGATGCTTGGTCCACTTAACAAATATTTTTTGGACAGTTCGAATTTCTACTGCAAAAAAATGCTTTAATGTAGAATAAAACAAATTAAGTCTATATTTCATAAGCGTTATTAACAGTTCATTTTCCACTGAAAGAGCACTGTGAATTTTAATGTATAATTTTCCAAACTTTTCAACAAAAAATGTAAATAATTTTTATTAAAAACTAGTAAATCGTTTCTTCTGACAAAAAGTCCTAAGCAATTAATTGACTTCTACTCCATGTTATCATGGTCATTCAGTTCTTCACTGGTCCTTCAGTCCTCTTTAACTTTCTTTTTGGCAAATTTACTGAAGGTGATGCATCTTTTTTAAGGATCTTTCATTGTCCTAAAAAAACAAGACAATGACAATGCAAGAAATTAGGATAAGTATTTTTTAACTCACCCAAACTTGTAATGGTATAACCTTCATTTGAAAAGTATCTGGAACAGATTTTTGTGTGCTTTCTGATACTTTTTGAACACCTGATAGCCAACAAGCATCGTTTTTGTAAAGCTTTATTTAGGGGGAATTTATGAAACTTAACAATGTTAGTTTTATTGGAAAATGAATTGCATTGTGCCAGCAATTGTAAAGCATACTGTAAAGTTTTAGTAAAAGTGCCCAAATAATTAAAATGTCCTAAATAACTTATTAAATCTGAATCACTTACATAATTGTATACCAACTAGGAACCGAGTACTACCAAACAATGTAAATAAATGGCAGAATAAAATAAGGTTATGTTTTAATACCAAACCGTGATGTCAACGCCACCTACATGCATGTGATCTATTATGTTTACTCCTCTATCTATATACAGTATCGTCATATTGTGTTTGATCTATTTCAACTTAATGAGGCGTCATTGTTAGATTCGTTATTATTAACAACGCCTTTTAATGAACATAATACATTCTACACATTCTATAAGGTGTATTACCTATTATTTTGTTTTTATAGTTTGGGATGTGACTTCGATAGTAATTTTATTCCACACTGTTATAAGTCTACAGTTTGTTCTATAATTCAATTCTTCTTCTTCAGGTGCTATCTCCGTTACGGAGGTGAGCAATCATCATGGCTATTTTAATTTTTAAGGCAGTAGCTCTAAATAGTTGTTTTGAACTGCACTCAAACCGTTCTCTCAGGTTCTTAAACCATGAAATTCATCTTCCGATGCTTCTTCTACCATCTATCTTTCCTTGCATTCTGAGTCGCAGGATGCCATACTACTCGCCCGGATCACATGTTTAGGATACTGTAGCTTTCTTTCTGTAACTGTAAGTTCAACTTCCTTCTCTTTACCTATTCTCTCAGCACTTCACTGTTCGTAACTCTTTGTACCCAAGACACCCCTTATAATTCTTCTATAGGTCCACACTTCAAAGGAGTTAAGTCGTCTCATTGTGTCTAGATTTAACGTCCGTGTTTAATTCGATATTTTGTATTAATATTATATTGTCGTTAAGGTGCCCCCTTCTACACTAAGATGGTAACTTCTACAATATACAAAAAAGGAAGAAATTACTATAATAATGGGTGATTTAAATGCAAAGATAGGAAAAGGCCAAGTCGACAATATAACAGGTGATTATGGTTTAGGAATAAGGAATGCTAGAGGCAACAGATTCAATTTTGTCAAAAAGAAAATATGGCGATTATAAACACAAGGTTTCGGTTACCACCCCATAGACTGTATACCTGGAGGTCACCAGAGGATAATGAACAAAATTACATTTAAAATCAGATCGACTTTATTCTAAGCAATCTATGGTTTAGAAATTCCATTGTAAGCATTAAAACTTTTCCTGGAGCAGATAATAAAATCCAAAAGGTGAATACTCAGTTACTCAAGCAAGATAAATAAAATCCGTGCTGAGGCTTTAACTTATATCAATCAAGAAATGAAGAAATTAACATATGAAATGAAAAACACAGAGAATGTGAATATTATGGCAAAATCAAAGATTCTGTTATAAAAATACAGAAAAAACTCTACAAAAAAAACACAAAGCCAAAAAACTTGGATGACTCAAGAAATGCTGGAAATCATGGAACTAGGAAGAAAATATAGAAACAAATACCCAAATAAGTACAGAGAAAAACATAAATTATTAAGGAACAAAATAAAAGAGGCTAAGGATAAATGGATGATAAAAACATGCATCGAAGTGGAAGAATTGCAGAAAATGCATGATCAATATAATTTACATAAAAAAGTGAGTTAATTATCTGGAAAATTACGAACAAATATACCTAACCGATTAATTGACAAGTACAATAAACCTATTAATAACTCAATTGAAATAAAACAAGTATGGATTAAATACATTGAAGATCTTTTCATAGAGATAAGAACCGAACACAAATTGATAACGAGGAAGCCATAATAATATTAAAATCTGAAGTCTTTTTCTTCTTCTTCTTTTTATATAGACATGACTCTGTCTGTTTTTCAATGTGCCTCCAGTAAGTTGTCATTCCATCGTTTTCGTGGTCTTCCTACTGATCGTCTTCCTATTGGGGAACCGCCTCTTGCCATCTTTACTGCTCTATTTATTGTCATTCGGCTTATATGATCGTTCGATCGATCGACTCTTCTATTTCTTACACAGATTTTGATGGTCTCCACCTTGCATCTATGTCGTATATCTGTACTTCTAGCTCTGTCCCATAGTCTCTTACCATCAATTTTCCTAAGTGTTTGCATCTCTGCTGTTTCTAACATCCTTTTTGTCCTCTCTGTGTCAGTTGTTTCTGACGCGTATGTCATTATTGGTCTGGTGACTGTTTCTGTAAATTCTGCCTTTCTTCTGTTTTTTCCCGATATTTTTATTTCTCCATATTGTTTCATTTAGGCAGCCTAAGACTCTGTTTGCTCTATTCACTTGATCTTCCACATCGGTTTCGAGCTCTCCGTAGCTAGATAATGTGAGGCCTAAATATTTAAACTCCATCACTTGTTCTAACCTCTAATCTTCCGGTTCCAATTTACATGTTAGTAAATTTGCTGTTGTAACCATGCATTTTGTATTTGTTGGGGAAATAAACATGTTAAATTTTCTGGCGGATATATAAAATTGGTGCTGCATACGTTGTAAATTATCTTCACTTTGGGATAGTAGTATTGCGTCGTCTACATTGCAGATTATTTTAAGTTGTTTTTATCCCATTTGGTATCCTTTTTTTGTTCTTACTTTTTTTATTATCTCATCCATAATCAGGTTGAACAATAGAGGTCCCATTGCTAGATTCAATACGGTTGGTTAGTTCTTCTTCTGAAGAAAATCTGAAATCCAACATGCTATAACCAACTCAAAATCTGGCAGTGCCCATGGGCCAGATGAAGTTCATATTGAGCTGATTTAACTTATAGATAAGGACAATTTAAGTGCAATAATTGTACTCTTTAACAACATATATAAATCTAGTGAGATACAAAATGGCTGCTATCGACCTTTGTTCCGCTACCAAAAACCAAGAACCCCAAACACTGTAATGACTATGCATTAATCAGCTCAATGTCACACTTATTAAAAACACTTTTAAAGATTATATATATGCAAGAATATTCAGAAAGTGCGAAGCGGATATGAGTAATAGACAGTTTGGCGTTTGTAACGGCTTCGGAATAGTGAAAGCTCTGTATAGTTTCACAACTCTTCCCAAAAAATGTAGAGACCACGAAAACCAGATCTGTTCGTTGGTTTTTAGGGCTATGAGAAAGCTTTCGCCAGTGTTAAACATAACATTCTCATGGAATGTCTAAAGGGAGAAGGAATCGACAAAAATGACGTTAACATAGTGAGAAATCTCTATTGAAACCAACAAGCTGTGGTAACATGAAGAGTGAGACAGTGCTATGTACTTTCACCATTACTATTTAATATTTATTCCGAAGAGTTATTTAAACAAGCATTTAAAAATTACAAAAAGGATCAAGATAAATGGTGAAAATACAAATAACATCCGTTATGCTGACGATAAAGTCATTATCGCTGAAAGTGAGACAGACCTGCAGACATTACTAAAAACAATTTGTGATACTGGGGAACAGTTTGGTTTAACAATAAACATAAACAAAAACAAAAACCATGGTTATCAGTAAGAGGGGCAAAGTCATTACAAGGATCCAGATAAAAAATGAAGATATTGAGCAAGTAGACAAAATAAAATACTTAGGAGTTTGGATTACGGAAAATCTGAATTCGAAATCAGATATTCGCTTAAGAATAGAGCAATCAAGAGCAGCCTTTTTGAAGATGAGGAAATTTCTAAGTAATCAAAGACTCAATCTGCAAATCCGATATGGTGTCGAAGCCTTTACTATTAATGTTGACTTAATGAGAAAACTGGAAGCTTTGAGATGTGGCTTTTTAGGACAATTTTGAAGATACCATGGACCGAGCATATTACGAACGAAATGGTGTTGCATGGAACATAATGGAAAAAAACAGAGAACTTTTGACCACGATTAAAAGCACGAGTTGTTGCAGCTGATTATGAAGGGTAAAATCGAAGGAAAAAGGGGTCCTGCTAGACGACAAATATCCTGACTGAAAAACATTCGTGACTGGACCGGGTTAAATACACAGACGCTCTTAAGAAAAGCAGAAGATAGAGACGATTGGTTATAGCCAACGTTCATTAGTGAAGACGGTACTAGAAAAAGAAGAAGGTGGTCCCTTGGCTCCTTATTAACAGTTATCTGTTTCTTTTTCTTCTATTGGGATCTACAAACAAAAAATGTACAAGGAACACAAAAATGTTTTCTTATATATACTTAATTCAGATTGATATGATTTTAAAAAGTAACTTCTTGATTTTTGATTGTCTTTTGTAATTCAGCTGAAATTATTAATTTGGAAATTTTATATAGATACTATGTTCATCAATTTCTGTTGTAAAAATTATATTTTTTGTTCTTAAAATCCATTTGTACTCTTGTCCATGGAGATGCATATGATAGATTTTATCAAGAGGACAAATATTTTTGCAGTTATAATGATAGATAGAATGAAAGATAATGCTCTGAGGCGCATTACTATCGTATTTTACATTAACGTATAAAATCGGAGACCAGACAAAATGTGATATATCTGGAGTGAAATAAGAGTAAAATAAATATTCCACAGAGTAATACTACGTGGTTGAAGCCTAGCACTGGTTGAGATACCTTGCATGTAGATCAAAAATAACTATAATACTGCTCTAACGTGTAAACTGTTATGTGGTTATTAAAAAGAGTCTTCTATTATTACGTTTAAAGTTTCCCTTTTTTTATTGTATAATGGCTTTGCCATAGCTAATTAGCCAGACTATTTTCGATAGTTACAATTTTTGAATTTATTACCTAAGCCTATTTATAATCTAAATTTGCAGGGAGTAATATGTAATATGTTCGTATACACATTCAATTTTTGACATATTTTTAATTTTTAATTTTAATACCTAAAACTACTTATAATTTAAATTTACAGGACGTTATGTATACATTTTAATATCTGCTTATTATTTGAGAAAATAATTGTATTCAAATTGACAGGCAATGGACAATTTAGCTCATTTAGTTTTTCATACATCATTTTGATATTTTGTCTGTACTGTCCACACACAATATAAGGTACTGTAGATCTCCCACTTTACCACAGCAGCAATATGGCTAATCAGTGACACCTATGTGTGTTTGTAACAGGAGTGAGTGCGTGGTTTGATCTTATTCTGTTTATTGTTTTTATAAATAACCTATTTGTCTCATTTTTAGACCATCTCTCATTAGGAATTAGTGGTTGGCAAGTTCTAAAGTTTATTCCAGTTGTACTTTGGTTGTATAAACGTTGTCATCTTTGTTTGCAATTGTTTATACTAATATTATCAATGTCTTTTACTGGTAAAAGTATGTTGTTTATATGATGTTTGGTTAATGCTGCAGATTTAGCTAATTTGTCGACTTCTCCATTTCCTAATATTCCACAGTGTCCTTTTACCCAATAAATAATAATCGATCTACCGGCGTAAATAATACCATAATGTAACCTCTTTATTTCTATCTCAATATGTGGTTTTTTGTGGTTTTGATAGAAGTGAGTTTGTCCACCATGCTTCTACAATCGGCCAGGAAGATAATGGAAGGTCTCAATCCATATAATATGTTTCTATTATCTTGGAGAAGAGAGAATTAGGTGGTTGAGTATAAATTGGTGGTATTTTATTTTGATACAATTGTTCTTCAAATATTGTTACTTTCCTGTAACTTTCAACGTATATGGAAGTTTTTTTGTTACGCCAATATTTGTGGCTTAAGTCTAATATATTCAAGTTACGAATATTTTTTAAATAGCTGAAGTTTTTTAATATAGCTTTAGCTATAAACTTATCTTTACAAAACTGTCGTAGTGTAAGGGGTGGCTCTTTAGCTTCAATTTCAATAATAGTAATAGGGAGAAATTTTAAGTAACCAAGACATAGCCTCAAACATATATTCTTTTGGGTTTAAATTTTGTTAAGATGTCTTGTTGACGCAGACCCATATAAATGACAACTATAGTCGAAAATTGGTCGAATCATTGAGCGATAGAATACCAATGTAATATTCGGGTTAGCTCCCCAACTGGTTTTACAAAATGCTCTAAGGGTATTCATGGAGTTTTCGGATGGAGAAGTTTGACATTTTTTTGAAAAAAAAAAACAAATTTCAGTCTTTGTAGTTGATATTAATAAGCCTAGAGAATAGTAATAATTTTTTATACAATCTAGTGTATCGAGTTGAAGCCTACAAACGTCTAGGGTAGTATGGGAGGTATACAATACATCATCTGCAAACTGTAATATATTATAGTGTGGAGGGACTATCTGTTTTATATCTATAATACCACCCTGTGGTATACCTATATTCGTTAACCTTGGCGCTAAAAGTTTCTCAGTTATTTTTAAGTAAGTCCATCTATTCTTGTACAAATATATAATGAAATAAATCTAAAATTTTAACTGACATTCCAAGATATAACATTTTCTCATGTAGAATATATAAATTTATGTTATCAAATGCAGTGGTTACATCTATAAATGCTGCAGCTGTTGATTCTTGATTTGTGAAATTAACCTGAACAGACGAAACAAGTGAAGTGAGAGCATTTTGTGTGGACCTGGATTTCCGGAAGCCATATTGAAATCTGTGAAGTATATCTTCGGATTCAAGCCAGTATTCAAGCCGATTTTTGATTAATCTCTCTAGAGTTTTTAGTATATAAGAACTTACAGATATAGGTCTGTAAGACTCAACGTTGTTATCTGGCTTTTCTGGTTTATAGAAATAGAGGGTGCCTACCCTCCATAGAGGGTAGGCACTAGCAGAAGAAGAAGAAGTACTTTCTTCCAGACGTCGCTGATTGGACCGGAAGTTAGGGCTGTCGCAGTAGTTTATCCAACTTTGGTTTTTTCTAATTTTAAAAATTTTCTTTGCTAATGCATCAAATTGTTTGTATTCAATTAAATTATAAATATAGGGATTTGTTTTATAACGTCTATGTGCTGTTTTACGGTTATTTTCAGCAGTTTCGCAGTCATTATCCCACCATGGTTTTGGAATCTTTTCTGTAGGATATTTTTAATTTTTTGATACTTTTATAATAGCAATGAATGCGGATTTGGTTATTTCATTAACTAATTCCTCATAAGTTTGAGGAAGTTTTTCTGAAGAAAAGTTGGAAAAGTTTGTCTTCATATTTATTTAAACCAATATGCTCATTCCTTTTTTATTATTTTTAATATATGAATAATTTTAGTAATGTTTTCATTTTTCATGTCTTATTGTCTTTTTGCATTAAAATATTCTCTTTTACTTTCATTTTCAATGCGTGCTTCTGCTAATATATGTGCATATAATGTATGTCACCTCTTCTTATGTTAGTATCTTCAATTTATACTAGTGTGTAAATATAAGAGACACTTAATTAAAAAATATTTATAAATATTACGTTTAACATAAAATTTTGTTACTGGTAAACGTACTCGCGCCCGTTTTTTACTAAAAAGCAAAATAACCGGTTCAAACGGAAATTGCTATTCCAACATAGACACTGAAATTAAGCATTATAACGCTATCACTTTTTTTATTAAGATACTGGTCAGTCGAATATAAGTATAATTTACATCACTAACATGATGAACAACCAATTATAGAGTGTTTTTATGTATGTAGTTTTTTAATGATATACACAGTGGATCTTGACAGTCAAATATTAAAGTGTCTTAAGTAGATTTATGAATTAGAACTCCCTGCATATTCTAAGAACTTACTGAGTATTATCCAAAAATAAACTGGAAGTCTACACATTTAATAAAATAAAAAGTTAAGCCCTATAATGTCATTTCATTTTAACTTAATGGTAATGCGAGCATATTACTACCACAGATCGAAGAGAGGAAGAGAATACCATATTTCTTTTGCCAATGTGATTCCACAATGGCTTTTAATCCATGCCAACTTAACAGTTTTGCCTTGTTGCTGAAGTTCTATAATTTTATTTATTATATATAATTCAACGTAATTTACTTTTGATTTAGGATTTATAGCACTAATTTTACTTACAGCACTTTTGTTGTCACTATAAATTATAAACTTTGAATGATCTATATTAGATAAATATTTTAGTGCTTCCACTATCGCTATTAATTCAGCTGTGTATATACTCATGATGGAATTGAGTTTAAACATTTTACTGTTTTTATTATTGTCATCCCAGTATGCACATCCCACACCTTCGATACTTTTGGATGCATCTGTATATAGTATATAATAATCTTTGAACAATTGTGAACTGTCAGATATAAACATTAATTTTCTTAAAGATAAAGGTAAATTGCTGTAGTCCCTTAAGAAGTATACCTGAACTTGTTCTAGAGTATTAAAGTCAATATTGTAATTTGGGTTTATGTCATATTTATATAGTTGTTTATCATATATTGTCATTTTTGAATATAAATCTACTATATTTAGAGTTTTCTTTTTTATCCAATATTTTTCTGTTAAGTCTGCTAAGAACAAGCGGTGTATTTTGAATATTAAACTTGACTTTTTCTCGTACAATCTTACTAAAAGTCTGATGCCAAGTTTTTTTCGTCTTATATCCATTGGCATTTCACAGCATTCGACTTGTAAGTTACTAATGGGTGTACTTATTAGGGCTCCTATACACAATCTAAGGCATTTATTAACGATTTTGTCTATTTTGTTTAAATGACACTGTGATGCGTCACTGTATAATATTGATCCATAGTCGATTATAGCTCTTATATTATTTTTAAATAATAACAAAGAAATATTTGGATCTGCTCCCCATCGTAAGTGTGACACGAATCGAAGAAGATTTATTCCCTTTTCTGTTTTTTTAACTATATTGTCTATATGTTCTTTCCAGAGAAGCTGTCTATCAAGAATAATGCCCAAATATTTAACATATTTTTGCACTGGATAGGAGACATTGTTTATTAAGATGTAGTTGGGTATCTCTTTTCGTTTTCTTGAAAAAATACATAATTTAGTTTTCGAATCAGAGATATTTAGTCCATGTAAATCACTCCATGTTTTAATATGATTGACTCCTTCTTCAATGGATTTGACTGCATTTTCTATTTTAATGTGTTCTTGATAAATGACTATATCATCTGCAAATTGTAAAATTCTTGTGGAGTTTAAATTTTTTACTAGATCAGCAGTGTAAATTAAATATAACAATGGGCTTAATATTCCTCCTTGAGGTAAACCATCCATCGCTAGCCTTGGACCAATTGTGTTACAATTTACCGATATATAAATTTTTCGACAGTCATATAGTTTTATTATTTTTTGACAGAAACATTCGGGAAGACCTATTTGTGTCATTTTGTTGTACAGTATAATTAAATTAACGTTGTCGTATGCTGATTCCACATCTAATAAAAGAGCTGTTACTGAAGAATTTGACGTAAACGCTAAATTTATATCTGTTACCAAGTGGCTCACTGCTTCCACAGTAGAATGATTTTTACGAAATCCAAATTGTGTTTGTGATAGTTTATTATTTTTTTCCAACCATCTTTCGAGCCTAAGTTTTATCATTCTTTCCAGTGTTTTTGTTATGCAGGAGCTTAATGAAATACCTCTATAAGATTCTGCCGAATCAGAATTTCGATTTGCTTTAAGTATGGGAATCACCCTGTACTCTCTCCAACTATCTGGAATATCTTCTGATTGCCATATTTGATTAAAAATTTTTAATAGTGTTTCTTTTCCTTTTTGATGTAAATTTGCCAACATAATATAATGTATATTATCTAATCCCGGAGACGTGTTTTTCTTGTTCTTAAGACTTATTTCTAATTCGTATAAACTAAATGGCACTGAAAGTGGATGATTAGAGTTTTTACTTTCCATTTCATTAATTTTTGAAAATATATTATCTGGACATAATTTTCTCAAAAACTCCTCAACCCATTCTCCTTCGGTCACTGGATTTATTTGTGGTTTAAAGATGTTTTGTAAACGTTTGACTTGATTCCACATATTTTTTATTGGTGTATTTTTGTTTAAATTTTCACAAAAAATTTTCCATGCATTACGCTTACTTTTTAATATAACTTTTTTCGTTTCTGCTACACACTTATTATAATTTATATAATTTTGTATATTGGACTGTAACTTAAACTTGCGTAAAGCAAGTTGTTGTGCTTGAATAACCTTTTTACAATTGTCATTCCACCAAGTTTTCCTAAATCGTGGACTAGTCCCTGTTCTTTTCTCCGGTATGCATATTTTACAATATTCGTTTAATTTATTTAAAAATTGTTGGTAATCTAAATTATTATCGCATTCCATGAAATTATCAGTGATAGAAGAGAAAAGAGACCAGTCCGCTTTATTTATATTCCATTGGAATTTTGTGTTTACACATTCCGCTTTATTAACATTAATATTTGACTTTATAACAATAGCAAAATGATTTGATCCTAAAGTATTGTCCACAACATCCCAATCGAAACAATGACTAATATTTGCTGAGCATATTGTAAGGTCTATGGCCGATTTATTAATACTATTAGGTTTACGCATCAAAGTTTCTTTGCCGTTATTTAAAAGTACGAGATTACAGTCCTCAATAGCTTCTAACAGATTTTTTCCTATAGTGTCTACAGTACTACAACCCCAAACATAATTGTGGCTATTAAAATCACCACCAATTATAAAAGGCTTCTCCATACTATTAAAAAACTTTTTCCATTCATTTACCGTAATTTTGAGATTTGGTTTTACATAAATAGAATAAATGTTAATCTTATTACCGGTTTTAATTTTTATTGATATGCTATTACACATTACGTCATTGATTGGATGAAAAGTAGGAGAATTATCAAAATTAATTTTTTTTTTCAATAGTATGGCCACACCACCATATCCATCATCCCTATCATTCCTAAAGATATTATAACCAGTAAAGTTAATAAAGCTACTTTTCTTTAACCATGTTTCTGATATTAGTCCTATATCTATTTTATTGTCATATAAAAAATTTTCTAAATAACCCTTATTTGTTTTAATTGACCTTGCATTCCATTGAAGAAATGATATGCTAGCCATCACGATTTAATAATAATTGTAAAATATTGTTCTTCAGTAATTCTAACGTTTTTTCATCTAAATTGTGATTAATCTGATTTAAAGTTGTTGAAATAAAGTTTACTATAATTTCTCCTATATTACTTTGATTATCGTTTTGTATTTGTGTTTTATTATGATAAATAGGGCTGTTAAAAGTATAACAAGGCTGACTTTGTACTTTTGGAGTTTGCAAGATTTTTCTGTGCGCTTCCATTATCTCTCTGTCTACGTTACTAGAATTAATACTATTTGATCGTTTTCGTTTATAGATTGTATATTTATTGGAAGTACTTTCTTGTTCTTTACTTACTGTTGAATAATATTTTCTATATTTATTATTAGCTTCGTAATATGTTATATTTTCAGTATTCATAATCTTTTTAATATACTCCTGTTTTTCCCTTTCCGTACAATTTGCTCCCTTGTCAGTAGGGCTATGTTTTCCTTTGCACAATACACAAAATAGATTGTTAGGATTGGAACAATTTGATTTATTATGTTCTTCACCACATCTTTCACACCTATCTTTTCCCCTACATTGAACACGTATATGCCCAAATCTCAAGCACTTTAAACATTGTAGCATTCTGGGTGTGTAATTTTCAACCTCGTATATCATTTTTTCTATTACTACGTTGGTAGGTATAGACTGACCTTTAAACGTTACTATTACAGTTCCAGTTTTTACATAGATAGTTGATCCATTTTCTTGTACCACTTTCCGCATTATTCTTTTTACATGTAAGACTTCAAACCTCATTCCAAACCTAGGTTGAATTAATGATAACAAATCATCCTCTTCTATCTCTTTATCTACAGATTTTATAACACCTTTTCTTTGGGTAAAAAACGTTGGAATATATGCCTCGTACTGTTTGTTTTTTAAATTATCAGATTCAATTAATTTATTAGCACTAGTAAAATTATTAAGTTCTACCTTAATTTTATTCCTACCAACTACCGTGATTTGTGTGATATTATTTTCAATTTCAGGAACTGAACGTAAAATTAATCGGGCCGTGCCTATCCTGTGTAATTTGCCGATATTACCGTTTTTATTTTCTATATGGACTATGTATGGTGCACTATCTCCTAATTTATATCTATTATTTAATCTTAAATTTATAACTTTATTTAAATTTGGATTACCTGATCTATCTATTTTATTAAATTGTGTCAAAGCATCGTTATTAAAATCAAATTGGTTACTTACCTCGTTAGTGCTAATTGTTTGGTTTTTTTCGTTTGTTACCTTATTTATTGTTATGTTATTATTTTTTTTTTAATTCTTCAAATTCCATCGTCCTATCTTCTCCAAATTCTACATAAAATTTCCCTCTATCTGGAGGCTTCGGTGGAATTTCTTCCATGTCGTTTTTTTTTTTAATTAAACTACCTATACACGAAATATACACTTTTTTCCAGACCACTAGTTTAATGTGTCTTTATCACTGCAAGTGATACGGTGAAAGTGAAGAAAAAACCTTTAAAATTGATATTTTTTGTAAGAGCTTCAAAATAATGCGCCTTTCGATTTGACGTTTATTTGACAGATGTATGAAAAATTAATTATGAAACTTAAACTTATAAACTCGAATAAATATACAAAACAGTACATAAAAGCAAAAATTTCACCGTACAGTAATTTGACTTAATTTGACGATCTGAACGGCAGCAAACAAATAATTTGACGATCTGAACGACAACAAACAAATCGGTAGTTCAATTCACACTGATTAACATAGAAAGTAACAGGAAGTTGTAGACAAAACACGACACAGTAACAGCTGCCGATATAACTTGTGACCATCGACCCTTTTTTTATTACTCGATATTGTGATTCAACAAGTACGGCTATAAAAGTAAGCCCCAATCAAAATTTTGCCTCGGTTAACCGAGGGGCTCGGATAACCAAGGCTCGGATAATCGAGAGTCTACTGTACTTACTCTAGAGCTCTAGATTCCAGCAAGGAATCTTATAAAGATTCTGAGCTGATTACTGCGTGTTTTCCGCATACTTTAGCTTTATAAGCACATTTTATTTTTTGCTCTTATTTATAAATGCTCTTAATTCACATAATAGTCGATTCATGTTTATTTGTCTAGATAAACAAACAGTGTAAAAATTGTTATATATTATTCAAATATTAATTATTCTTTTTCACTATGCATTTTTCTATTTTTATTTGAAAATGACAATATCAAAAGCCTTGATCATTTTCTCAGCAGTAAAAGTTTCCATATATTTCGAACACAAAAGACAATAGCTGCGAAATAATTACTGAAATTAGAACCAAAACGGATGTTTAAAGAGAATGGGACCTTTTACGCTTATATTTGCATTTGTCCATGAGAATCTTGTGAATCAAGTTGACAAGAATAGGTTACCAATTAAATGATAGTAGTTGTCTCATCATTCACTTACAAATATTTAACAATGATGGAAGGAAGTTAGTTAATATGTTTCTTTTGACATTATCGAATAGATACACATTAAATTCTTTTAGCTAGCCGATGTAATTAATAACAATATTAATATTCCAATTTGTTATATATATATATATATATATATATATATATATATATATATATATATATATATATATATATATAACAATTTATTGTGTTGGAATATCGGGTATGCGGTCTGTTATTATTAAAAAAAAACTCTTTTTTCTTTTAATCCTCTATATTTCGCTGATTTTTTTTCAGCTTCATCAGGAGACAACTAAAAAATTTGAATAAAAGTTATATAAAAATCAGTTTGAATAAAAAGTGACTCACTTACAGATTTAGAGTGGAAAGTATTTAAACAAGTTGAACATAATTTGTTCAAAACAGTACTGACAGTTTTTGTTAAAAGTACCTAGGTCACTAGTAATTAAATGTAAAAATATAAAAACAGAGCAAACAAAAACAACGAAACAATTAAAACACAATAAAATTACACATTAAAAATATACAGGGTGATTTAAAATATAATTGTTAACAGAAAAATTATTTAGACATACTAAGAATATTACAGTAGATATTGCTCAACTGTCCCGTGTCTGCCTTGTAATTTACTGCATAGTTTTCTCTATTTATATGACACATTTCCAAAAACAATCTTTTTTTGTAATTATTTTCTTGCTGTAAAACCATGACATTTGAGTAATCAAATTGATGGCCAGTTTTTAAGTGATGGTCAACTGCCGCACATGTGTTCTTCCATTTTGTGCAGTCACTTTGTGTTGGGTGACCCTTTGTTTTAGCCATTGAGAAGTTTGGCCAACATAACAGCTCTGGCAATCCAAACAAGGCAGTTTGTAGATAACATTAGTTTTGTTTAAAGTTGGTGTCTTGTCTTTTACTTTAGAAAACAGTTGTCGGTTTTGTAATAAATTATATTGTACAATTTTTATGTTGGTAAATTGTTTAAATAAACTAGTCACAGAAGGTGTTAACTGTTTTATTAATGGTAGTTTTTTATATTGTGTTGTTTGCACTGCTCCGATATCAGTGGGACCGTCAAAAATGTCAGAGTTAAATATCAATTTTTTAAGGATATATTTTGGGTATCCATTATTTTGAAAGATGTTTAACAGCAAATTTAAGTTTTTGTTTATGAATTTATCGTCACTAATATGCATATCACTAATATGCATTCATAAACAAAAACTTAAATTTGGTGTTAAACATCTTTCAAAATAATGGATACCCAAAACAATATCCTTAAAAAATTGATATTTAACTCTGACATTTTTGACGGTCCCACTGATATCGGAGAAGTGCAAACAACACAATATAAAAAACTACCATTAATAAAACAGTTAACACCTTCTGTGACTAGTTTATTTAAACAATTTACCAACATAAAAATTGTCCAATATAATTTATTACAAAACCGACAACTGTTTTTCTAAAGTAAAAGACAAGACACCAACTTTAAACAAAACTAATGTTATCTACAAACTGCCTTGTTTGGATTGCCAGAGCTGTTATGTTGGCCAAACTTCTCAATGGCTAAAACAAAGGGTCACCCAACACAAAAGTGACTGCACAAAACGGAAGAACACATGTGCGGCAGTTGACCATCACTTAAAAACTGGCCATCAATTTGATTACTCAAATGTCAGGGTTTTACAGCAAGAAAATAATTACAAAAAAAGATTGTTTTTGGAAATGTGTCATATAAATAGAGAAAACTATGCAGTAAATTACAAGGCAGACACGGGACAGTTGAGCAATATCTACTGTAATATTCTTAGTATGTCTAAATAATTTTTCTGTTAACAATTATATTTTAAATCACCCTGTATATTTTTAATGTGTAATTTTATTGTGTTTTAATTGTTTCGTTGTTCTTGTTTGCTGTGTTTTTATATTTTTACATTTAATTACTAGTGACCTAAGTACTTTTAACAAAAACTGTCAGTACTGTTTTGAACAAATTATTTTCAACTTGTTTAAATACTTTCCACTCTAAATCTGTAAGTGAGTCACTTTTTATTCAAACTGATTTTTATATAACTTTTATTCAAATTTTTAGTTGTCTCCTGATGAAGCTGACAAAAAATCAGCGAAATATAGAGGATTAAAAGAAAAAGAGTTTTTTTTTAATAATAACAGACCGCATACCCGATATTCCAACACAATAAATTGTTTTTTACGTTTCGGTCGATAATCTTACCAGTTTTGCTATATATATATATATATATTATATATATATATATATATATATATATATATATATTATATATATATATATATATATATATATATATATATATTTATACCGGGTGGTGAATCGCCAAACGGGCCATAGGTAACTCAATGGGAAATTCTAAATTGTATAATTCCTGCTTCCTTAATTATTTTACATCAAAAGTTATAAGAAACTTTTTATAGAGGAGTGAAATCTGCATTAAAAACAAGTGGTAAAATTGTTCTACGAATTAAGCGTACTCCAAAATTTTGCAAAAATATAATATATATTTCAGACCACCCCTGACACAGGCCACAGGCGGCACAAGAATGTGTATGACATGTTGCGTTTGATCATATTGATGTTTCTGACAATATTTAAATTTTGAATAATTGTCAATATGTTTATTTTATGATTAAATTATAAACAACCAATTTTCGCAAATAGTACTACTACTAGTTGATAATAAATAGTATTTTATAAATAAAAAATTATATTGTTTGTTAATTGAAAAATGTATTATATTCTTGCAAAAATTTTGGAATACGTTTAATACGTAGAACAATTTTAACATTTATTTTCGATACATATTTCAGTCCTCTACAAATAGTTTTTCTTGACTTTTGGTATAAAATAATTAGGGAAGCAGGAATTCAACAATTTGGAACTTGGAATATATAGGAAAGTTTATTGCTAGTAAATATTAAAAGCTCGCAAAACAGGAAAACCAACAAAAAAATAGGTATATTGATGGAACGCAACCATAAATACGTATTTCTGACTATTTGGTTAACATCAGTACTTTGCAGCTAACTTAGAAAAGGAGTATGTTAACTTGGGAAAGGATCGCTACAGGAGCAATGCGACCAATTTGTGGCATTAGAGTTAGAATTTTTAAGTGATTACAAAGTCTGGAGTGCTTCACTGGCTGTTGGTATTTGCTCCCGAATATTTTATGGAAGTTACTTGTTCTATTATTTGTTCCTTTGCATACAAATATAGGTTTGTTGGTATCTTTGAAAATACTAGAATTTTAGTTTTGGAAAATTTAGATGTAAACCGAAGAATTTGCTTTGACGAATTAACGAATTTGTTATTATATTTTGTAGATCTTGTGCGTTGCTTGCTCTTAGTACGGTATCATCAGAGTGCCTGATGTTGTCTATGCTGGTTCCGTTAATCTTGATTTCATCTTGAAACTGGTCTAATGCTTCTTCGAATATTGATTCCGAATACAGATTAAATAACCTTGGGCGAAGGGCCAAGGTCACCTCGTCAGAAAAGATTAAGCCCGTGATTCTTCTTTTTCTGGTGAAGAGGACCATCTCTGTCTTCTTTGGATTTATATATAGTGAGTGTTCCTTGCACCATGTTTTTATTAGTCGGAGAGTAACTTGAAATCTCTCACATAGTGTGTTCTCAAACTTACTGATTTGCAGGACAGCAATATCGTCTGGATAGGCTATTGTATAGAAACTGTTGCTAGTAAGTTGGTCAACCAGGGTGTCTAGAACCACAGAATAGTAAACAAACAGAATGCCCACTCTCCACGGAAAATTAAGTACGCGCATCTCCTTCGCGCAGACGTTCCGCCATGTTTTACGAGGATTTTAAAGGGAACCAGTGTTGTTTATGTGGTGTGCATGAAAAAAAAACCAGGTTTATTTGACTTACGGCAATCATAGACATACTATACAATTAATATACAATTAAATTAACAGTTTTAAATATAATAACATAAATATAATATAATTAAACATAAATGTAAACAATTGCATAACCTCACAAATCATATGTTTGTGTCCTCCTAAAACATGGCGCGCGTGCTGAAAAACTTCAAAGGCGGCATCTAAGAGTGGCCCTTCTGATTGTTTATTATTCTGTGCTAGAACTATGTTCCAGAGGAGTGGTAATAGCATCCCTCCCTGTGGACACCCCCTCGTAACCATGCCTCTAACAGAAATGTCTTTTACATTTATGCTTATTGCTATATTAGAGAGCATACTGAATATCCAGCTTACGGCCAGGGCCATTCTTGACATTGAGCTGTTGGGTGAGGGTTAATGTAGTTTTATTAAACGTTCCCTTAATGTCTATGAATATAGAATTTGGTAGGGTGTAGTCCATTCTACCTGGTTTTGGTATTCCTTCTCCTTCCTAAGAAAATATCTCAGAGCCAAAGAGGCTCTGAATATTCCCACAAGATGCGGGAGAAGGATATCTAGTCCCTACGGCAGGATAAATGCCGTGAGGGCCTTGTGATTTAAAAGGGGTGAAGTACAATATGGCCCATCTTACCTTTTTCTCATTATTCATTGTTCTCGCGAGATGTCAGTCATTCAGTAAGGGTATGATTCCTTCGTTCATCCAGTTTGGTGCTGTTAAGGTGCTAGAACCAGTGAAGTGTGTTTTTATCAGAATTTTAACACTTTCGCAAAGGTTAGAAGTTTTGCTTCCATCTTTCTTCGTTAATGTGCCGATATGCAGATGTGTTTCTTTTGAGAGAGTGCTTTTTGTAGCCTGGAACCCTGCAGAAAATCTTCGATTTCCTCATAGGAGGTTCTCCAAGCAGTTTTTTGTCTTTGTCGGTAGACTTTCTTAAACTCTCTGAGGTTTAATTAATAAGAATCCCAATCCTCTTTGAGTTTAATGCGTTTTGCTCTATAAAAAGCTGTTATTGCTGTCTTCCCAAGGTGTTCCAGTTTAGTGCACCACCGAGAGTTGGTTTTGCGACTTTCCTGGACCATCGTTATTGGCCGGATTTTTTATAAGCATAGCTTATTTTGTTCTGGATAGATACCGTATACCTTTCCAATTCTAAATGAATTTATAGAGCTGAAGCCTTTTCATTTCGTAGAGCATCTCCTAAGAGTCGGTTGTAGAGCTCTACGTCCTTCCTCCTAGGGTTGCGAGATTTTATAAGGCTTTTTTCCAGACTAATATTATAGATTAGCCAGCGATGGTCAGACAGAGAGATGCCAGTTCTGAATTTTATTCGATATTTCAGCTGTTGCTAGCATGGTATCTATGACTGTTTGGCTACAAACATTAATAAAGGTAAGTTTGGTGCCTCTATTTAAGATATACAAATCTTTTCTAATAATATTGTCATAAAGAGACTTACCTCGAACATTGTTATCTGTGCTGACCCTGCTAAAATAAAACTGAATATAAAAATATCTATAGGAGGGGTAGTAAAACTCAGTCTTCGCATCTAAATTTATACTTTCAATTTAAATAATTTTCATAGCCGCACAATTATTTAATGAATGCTCTTATTGCTGCAAACTGTCTTATTACTACTAACTCTTAGGGCGAGCGCCCACCAAAGTGGCGTGGCAGTGGCAAGTAGCAAGTAGCACGCGTCTAGCATAATGTAACCAATCCTAACGAATGATTAGAATAAATGACGTTACTGTCATTTTGGTGTAAATTGAATCATGCGTTTTCATTGGTTACATTATGCTAGACGCGTGCTACTTGCTACTTGCCACTGCCACGCCACTTTGGTGGGCGCTCGCCCTTACGGTAAATTTTATAACTATTTAAAGATAAAGCTTTTAAAAATAACAAGATCAATTGTCGAACTTCCACAGTAATGTATTAAAACATTTTAATTAAAATTTTGTTTAAATATTTTAATTCTTTAAAGATATTTTAGGGATAATTTTTCGACTGTTCTAACAACTATTCAAATTTCGTCATTTTGTGTCATGTGGAACAATTTCACCCAATCATGTCAACATTAGACTGATAATTGCATTCAGTGCAATTTTCAATCCCTGTGACAACACGATCGAGGTTGACAACTTCATCCAAATAAATTTCAAAATGTCACGTTTCGGCAATGAGAATGTTCAAAGTATAAATGCGCTAATCAAAGAAAAAATTTAAAAAGTGGTGTAGAAGAACAACAATTGCTAAAAATTACTGGTCATGGCAATCAGAATTCTATAAAACCATACTTGAATCTCGATCAAGAACACCACAACAAGATTATAAATTTTATGCGTGGTAATAGATCTTCTATAGTAGAGAACAGCAACGAATCTAATGTTAACTTAAATTTTAATAATTGTACTTTCACTAACTGTACTTTTAATAAATAAATGTTTCGTTATGTTGAGTAATGATTTTTTTTTTTCGAAAAATTATCCGCCGAATATCCCTCGGACATTGATGAATGCCTCATAATTTCATGACAAATTTCTCAAGCTAGTTGCTTGGTAACAGCACTCAGCCTTCGGCTTCGTGCTGTTACCAAGGAACGAGCTTTCGATTGTCATGACATTATCTCGTCTGTTATCAATGTCCTAGGGATATTACTACTGAAAATAAATTTACCAACGGAACGCCTAAAACTACACATATAAAAACTAACTAATATAATTCTGTAAAATATAAAGAGACGAAACATGCTGCCCGCCTTGAACTACTGAACTTCAAAATTATGTTCATGTCATGTGCCATCGATGATCTAGCTGATCGGAAGTGGGCACAATTTCTTAATGCAACGTTTGTATTCTCCAGTTTTGGTTTTTAGAGTTACCGCACTCTGACAATGCTTTCCTTACCAGGTTGCACTGATGTGATGCGTCCAGCTGACCATTGTAACGGTGGCAAATTGTTTTTAAGAATGGCAGAATTGCATCGACCTCTATTCCATTATCAGTAGCATTAACATTATTGTTGCTGATCAGTTGATAAAGATATTCTTTATACCATCGTTTTTAGAAGTGCTGCTTCAATTTCTGGGCATGCTGCTACGCTGATAATTTAGTTGATGACATATCCGAAAAGTCAGTCTCCGGGAGCACCAATAAAAAAATGTCCAGTGGTAAGGGAAAGAAGGTCATTAGGGTTAGACGACATAGAAGAAATAAAATAGGAATTTAATATCGCCTGTATTTCAATAACGAAGGTTTCTAGCTATTTGTATATCAGTTTCCCAAATTCCTCCAAATTGGGGATATTTGGGCGGTATAAAATGGTATTTTTTATCTATATATCTAATAGCGTTATCAGAAAATATTTCGGCACATTTTCCTGGTCTAGCGCAAAAACGGCGGAAGCTACCTAAAAAGTAAGCCTTTCAGCTTACTAGTTCCAAATGTCACTTAGGTCACAAGGTAGTCAAGCCGCTTACTAATTCCAAATGAACAACTTGTGTAGACATGCCATACATGGTGGCTTATACTTTAAATCGTCTACGATTGCGGAACTTCTTTTCCTTAATAAACAAAGGACCGCAATAATTAACTCCAGTTTTAAAAAAAGGTCGAGAAGAAGTTACCCGGTATTCGGAAAGAAGGCCATTTTATGATTAGCTGGGCGTTTTACGCGAACACAAAGAACGCATCGATGAAACATTTTTTTAGTTTACGTTACGTCTATCTAACGGCTAATAGATTTGGCGCACGGAGTACAAGGTGGCTTGTAAACCAGCATGTTTTAATTTTACGTGTTCTTCACGCGTAATTAATCTAGTAATGTAATGATTATCTGGCACCAAAATTGGATGCTTTTGCGACTCAGATAACGAGGATCGATCAAGCCCATTCTTAAAATTTCGTTATTATCTAGGAATGGATTCAAAGGCAACAATTTGTCACTACCTATAACGAAACCTTTGTTTTGTAAAAAATAAATTTCTTTTAAAAATTCAGAGCATTGCGTCATCTTAATTAGTTTAATTAATAAAGCGCTTAACAGAAGCGTTAAGAAAAATATTCGAAAAGACCTCAGAGTTTATAGAACAAACCAGATTCTTGAAACCATAGAAAACAATAAGAACATGAAAGTACTAAAAACATGTAAATCTACTGGCAGGAATAAAATCATAAACATAAAAGACGACCGTGGAACATTGTGCTCGCATAAGGAAGAGATCGTTAGAGAAATCCGAAAATTTTATGAGAAGCTGTATACTTCTACTATTCCGAACCCCGGTATACCAACAAAACATATTTTAAATGTGGGCTCAGAGGCCTTCCCTGAAATAATAACATCAGAAATTAGAGCCGCCCTAAAACAAATGAAAAATGGGAAAACACCAGGAGAAGATAAAATTACTTCAGAGATGCTAAAAATGGGAGGCACTGCATTAGAAGAGGCAATAAGAGCATTACTTAATAAATGCCTATTGGAAGGACAAATACCGAAGACATGAAAAAATGCGGAAGTCATTCTACTCCATAAAAAAGGGGACGCCGCAAATATAGAAAACTACCGACCAATAAGCTTATTGTCACACCTTTACAAACTACTAACCCGAATAATAACAAATAGATTGACAGCTAAACTAGATGCATAGCAACCAGTGGAGTAAGCAGGTTTTCGTAAGGGTTTTAGCACTATCGATCACTTGCAAACAATTCCAAGTTTCCAATTCCGACCATTATTGAAAAAACAATAGAGTACAACATACCACTGCATCTGGCATTTGTCGATTATCACAAAGCATTCGACAGTATCGAGAAATGGGCTTTCTTAACAGCATTGGACGACGCCAGAGTAGATTCAAGATATGCTGCCCTCCTTAAGAATATATACGATGATGCTACTTTTCACGTAAAAATAGATAATGATCTGAAAACTATGAAAATAGACCTTGGCAAAGGTGTAAGACAGGGCGACACCATCTCACCCAAGTTATTTACTTTGGCATTAGAAAATGTTTTCAAACAACTAAATTGGGCCGAAAATGGATTAAAAATAGATGGAGTATATCTTAACCACTTGCGTTTTGCAGACGACATAGTACTATTAAGTACAGATATCCATGAACTAAAATCAATGCTACAAGATTTAAATCACAAATTTAATCAAATATGATTAAAAATGAATCTCGACAAAACAAAGATATTAAGAAAAAGCCTAGAAAACATCACGATAGATAACATCAATATAGAAAAGGTAGAACAATATATATATATATATATATATATATATATATATATATATATATATATATATATATATATATATATATATCTAGGACATGCAATTAAAAACGAAAAGGAAAATCAAACCCTAGAAATTAAAAGAAGGACGCAATTATCATGGGCTGATTTTGGTACGTTGAGCTTCATTTTAAAAGACAGAAAAATCCCAATTCACTTAAAACGAAAAACCTATGACAGTTGTATACTACCAGTTGCAACTTGTGGATTGGAAACTATGGCAATAACAAGAAAAATGGCAGAACAATTAAGAGTAACTCAACGGGCCATGGAGAGGGCCATGTTAAATATAAGCCTCAGAGACAAAATTCCTAACACCGAAATACGTCGAAGAACTAAAGTAACCGACATCATGGGAAAAATCTCGACATTGAGATGGCAATGGGTAGTACATGTAGCAAGACAAGACACCAACAGATAGTCTCATAAAGTGACATTCTGGAGACCTCGAGAAACAAAAAGAAGCGTGGGAAGACCTAAAAAGAGAAAGATAGACGATATAACTGCTGTAGCTGGAAAGCAGTTGATGAGAATTGCAAAAGATAGGGAAGCATGGAAGCAATTGGAGGAGGCCTATGTCTAACATTGGATAAATGAAGGCTGAAGAAGAAGAAGAAGAATTAGTAAATATTGCGAATCGATCAACTCTTGAGTATTTAGTTCGTTTAAATTTCTCTTAACTTTTTTCTTCAATTAAGCGTTGAATATAAATCGACGAACATAGGCAATCACGCCTATTAATTTATGCATCGAGCTGTATTTTTTCAAAATATTATTATTTAATAAAACTTGCATACAATTTATCGATTGAGGCGTTACCAATTATAATTCAGGAATTTCGATTGAATCCAAAATTCCTTTCGGTCATGAAGATTGGGTTTGCGATAATCAAGACTAGCCAATTTGCAAAATGTTATTTTCTAAAAATTCTGAAGGAAGCTGACCGCGCGATAAACAATTCGTAGGATTGTACAAAGACAAAACATGCCGCCAATGACGCCGACTAGTCAATCTTTGTATTTCTGCAACCCCTTTGGCGACAAATTTTAGTGTGAAGAAGATATGGATGGGTATTTATTCAGTGAAGAATGATTGCCGAGTCCGACCAAAAATAAGTACTTCTGACTTCCAGTAAAAGAGACTGCTGAAGCCTGGAATATAGCCGAGCGAGAAGTACAGCGCCGCATAACTATAATCGCGGTAAAGATATTGAGCTGATGGGCGCTACTTGAGATTTTGCACAAACCAATCGCACAAAAATATTTTCTTCAGCATCAACAAAACGACAATAAAGACAGGCGCCGTAATCCTTTTCGCTGGAGTCGCGTTATCCATGAAGTTGGAAATTGATAGGATTTGATATTGTAATACAACGAGAATTTAAAATTAATTACTATTTAACTGGGAATAAGCCACAATTAAAGATAAAAATACGTTTATTGACGTTTCAATTTTCACTTCGGAAATCGTTCTCAAAATACAAACAGTAAATTAAACAAATTTTGTTTTTTGTTACATATTGAAAAATTTTTCTAATAATTTAATTTTATCTGACTCATTTATATTGACAATTCAGACATACATATATTTTAAAGTAGACGACTTTAAAATGATATGGCCAATATTGTTGAGTTGCGCTCCTGGAACGACTTTACTTATAAGATAGTTCATTCGATTACATGAAATCAACTTTAACTTGAGAATATATATTGTGGCTAAACACCCCGTACGGGGTTACGCCGCTTAAGCTCTCTAGATCTATTTTACGAGGTAGATCAGTCCTCATTTTCTTTATTTAATTTTTCTTGTTATTTTTCTCCACTGTTTCCTATCTCTGGTTTTTTCTCTCCATTGTCGTACGCCGCCCTGTTGAGATCGTTTGTTACTTCTTGTAGCCATGTAGATCTTGGTCTTCCACGTCTTCGTTTACCAGCTGGTGTCCATTCCAATATTGAGAATATTGTCGTAGATGGTCCTGATCTCCATATATGTCCTAGCCATTTTGCCCTTTGCTGTTTTATCTTACAAATTATATCCTCTTTAATTTCGATTAGTTTAACTTGAGAATATCCGCCAGAAAAAATCATAGCATGTAATTCGTCTTTAAAAAGACAAACACATGGTATGATGACAGTAAAATTCTCCTGTTAGTGATTCCATAGTAAATTATGAGGAAAAAACCAGGAGAAAAACCTCATAATACTATCCCGACATTGTAAGTATTTGTTCGTGAATTTAGTTTACCTTCAACAAACATCAAAATTCTGATTTTATATGTTACGTTATTTAAAAAACATAAATGATGTATCCTCTATATGTTACTGACTTACTAATACTGGTATTTTCTTATTAATAACTTCCTCTTTCAATATTGGTAACCAGATCCTACTACATTCTGCCGAGGAATTTGCGACACAATTGGCCTCATTTAGCATAATTAGAGCCGCTTCTTTGATTTTTCTTTTTTACCATCCGTTTCTTTTAGGACTACATTTGAATTATTCCATTGAACCCTATGTTCATTATCCCATGCGTGTTTACATATTTGAGATCTATCAAATTCTCTATTTTTAATATAATATTGATGTTCACTTATTCAAACATTTAATGACCTTGATGATTCATCTAAATAAAACTGATCGCATTCACAAGGTATTTTATAAATGCAATTCTTTGTCCTTTCTTGTTCATTGTTAGGTTTGGTTTTGGACAAAATAGATCTCAACGTGTTTCACAACAAATTCAACGTATTCAACAAATGTTTCTCCTCCAAGAACGAATTTTCGTTAGAACAAGTAATTTTGGCTCTATCGTATAAGGGTTTAATTATTCCCTTTTTTACATTAATATTGTGATTTGATTTGAAATTTAAATATCTATTGGTGTGTGTTGGTTTTCTATACACCTGAGGCTCATATCCAGTATCGTTCTTAGAGATTAAAACATCCAGGAAAGGTAGCGTGTTATTACATTCCTTTTCCATGGTAAATGTTATTGTCTCTTCTTTATCGTTTATATCATTTAGGAATGTGTCCAACAACTCTGATCCATGAGGCCATATTGAGAATACATCATCTACATACCTCCACCATACTGTGGGTTTGAAATTTTGTTTAGAAATGATATTTGTTTCAAAATCTTCCATAAATATATCGGCTAAGAATGGAGATAAACTAGAGCCCATTGCTAGACCAAAATTTTGTTTATAGAATTCATTATTTAGTAGAAAATATGTATTATCAGTACATAATGTTAATAACTCCATTATAGCCGATATGTTTAGTCTTGTTCTAGTTGCCAATGAATCATCACTCTCTAATTTTGTCTTGACTATACTTAAAGTATTATTTAATGGCACATTCGTAAATAAACTATTTATGTCAAAACTTACCAAAGTATTATTTGAATTAAATTCAATATTTGATAATTTATTTAAAAAATGTGTATTTTTTATGAATGTGTCATTTTTATTTGTAAATGGTTTTAAAATATTTAATAAAAATTTTGATAGTTCACTACAAGGAGAATTCATGGTACTACAAATGGGTCTAAGTGGTATATTCGTTTTATGAATTTTCGGTACTCCATAAAAATGAGGAGTCTTACTGTAATGAGGTGTAATTAATCCTCTCTGATAACTTGTTACAACATCTTTAAACTTGAATAAAGTTCTATATATTTTGTTTTCCAAAGGCTTTGTTGGATCTTTTGTTAATTTTGTATAAGGTCCGTTTATTAATAGATCTTTAATTTTATTTTTGTATTGAATTTTATCCATTATCACAGTTGCATTCCCCTTGTCTGCTGGTAGGTTGATTATGGAGTCTTGTTTTGATTTCATTATTATGCAATATTATGTATTAATATTCTGTACCTGTATTTTTGCGCATACGATAACTCTAATTTATTGTAATATACTGTTGTACGGAGTTAAGTCGTAGACTTTCACAGACGCTACCTGCAAGAAAATTGAGACTTTCGAAAGCAGGGCATTTTATTAGGAATACAAAAAGGAGAAGAACTGTTAACCACAATAAAAATAGCCAAAATTGAATAACTCGGTCACATAATAAGAAACAGCCAAATATGTTTGCTGCAATTAATTCAACAGGGAAAAGTGGAAAGAAAACGATGACCAGGAAGGCGAAGGATTTCCTGGTTGAAAAATCTACGCATGTGGCTCAGAATAACAACCTCAAATCTTTTCAAAGCAGCATTGTGCAAAATATAGATTGCTGTGATGGTCATCAACATCCGAAACGGATAGGCACTACAAAAAGAAGATGCTGCCTAGGCAGCTTATAGTTGACTATATCTGCCTTTGATGATCTGGTTTCGGTCCCCACTAGTATTGCTTATGCTGTATCGTGAAGGTCCTGGCAAACTAGGGTATTTCTAAGTATGATATACGTAATATAACAGTAAAAGATAAAATAGAAGGAAAGACAAATGGTCTAGATCTTTGGCGATATTCAGGATTTCGAAGGTTTCTGTTTAAGTACTTACGTAATTCTTTTATTCTCAGGGGGTTGTAAATCCGAGGTTAATAATCAATTTTTCTTTAAGATTTAAGGTCTTTTAACATTAATATATTGCCAAATACCGTAAAACCCACAGACGAATAAGAGCTGAGATAAGAAAAACTAAAGAGAAATGGTTCTCGTAGAGATGCAAAGAAATCGAAGAGTGCGAAAAGGTATACGACTATCACAATATGCATAATAAGATAAAGGAACTCACAACGAAGAAAAGCTACAATATTTTATCGAAAGGGCTGTGCGATGATAAAGGAAATTTACAACTAGACCGCGAAAAAATAGTTAGAATCTGGGAAACTTATGTGGAACAACTGTTTAATGATGACCGTCCTAGTGGGTATACACTGAGCAATGATGATACTGGCCCTTTTATTCTAAAATCAGAAGTGGAGAATGCTATAAAGGGTCATAAAAATAACAAAAGACCAGGCAACGATAACGTATACGGGGAAGTATTGAAAATGCTGTGCGAAACAAACAGTCAATTTCTAGACTCACTCGTCAGACTCTTTAACAATATAACAGCGGGGAGTTTCATGAAGACTAGCTAGAGTCAACTTTTGTTGTCATACCGAAAAAACCAAAAGCAAAGTCTTGTGATCAACATCGGATGATAAGTCTAATTAACCATATTTTGAAGGTATACACCAAGGTTATTTACAACAGAATAAGCAAAAAATACGAGGATAACATTGGAGATTCGCAGTTTGGGTTTCGGAATTCTCTTACGACAAGAGAAGCACTTTTTAGTCTACAGGTACTCATCCAGCGCTGCAGAGATATGAACAAAGACGTGTACATATGCTTTATAGACTAAGCAAAAGTATTCGATAACGTAAAGCACGAACAGATAATTGAAGTTCTCCATAAGATCGGAGTCGACTACAGAGACATTCGAACAATAGCGAGTCTCTATTGGGGTCAAACAGCTAAAGTGAAAGTAGGATCTACATTGACCAATAATATTGAGATCAAGAAAGGGGTACGACAGGGCTGTATCTTGTCTCCTATTCTCTTTAATATATAATCAGAAGAAGTCTTTAAGACAGCGCTGGAGGAAAGCACAGAAAGAATACAGATAAATGGAGAAATAATTAATAACATAAGGTATGCTGATGACACTGTGAATCTAGCAAGTAGCATGGAGAAACTGAGTTGCCTAATGAATAAGATACAAAAAACAAGTGAACAATACGGACTCAGACTAAATATCTCAAAAACCAAATGGATGTTAGTAAGCAAAACCCGACAACCACCAAAGCAACTGATATTAGACAAAGAAAGAATTGAACACGTGGATTCGTACATCTACTTGGGAACAACAGTTAACTCAAATTGGGATCAAGCGAAGGAAATACGTACAAGAGTAGAAAAGGCAAGAGAATCGTTCACTAGCATGAAGCAAATTTTCACCTCTAAAAGACTCACCCTACCTCTCAAAATTCGACTTCTGAAATGTTATGTATTTCCGGTTTTCTTATATGGAATGGAGGCGTGGACAATGACCGCAACATTGATGAAAAAAGTAGAGGCCTTCGAAATGTGGGCTTACCGACGTATATTACGTATATCCTGGACTGAGCACGTGACCAACGAAGAGAATAATTATAAAGAAAAGAAAGTTGAAATACTTGGGTCACGTTATGAGACATAATAAATATAGAGTACTACAGCTGATCGTTTCAGGGAAAATAGACAGCAGAAGAGGTCCAGGGAGGAGAAGACACTCGTGGCTCCAAAACTTGCGGCAATGGTTCGGATTGTGTCCCAATCCCAAGTTAACTTTATCTATTTTAACGTGGTTGCTTTGTAGTAAGACATACACATTTATGGTTGTGTTCTATCTATTTCTATCTTTTATCTATCATTTTTTGGAGCCATCCTGTTATTCCTTTTATAGACGTTTTAATCTTTCTTAGCGTGTGCGTGTAAAAACACTTGCAATAAGTTGTTTCATCTGTCTTTCCTTGTCTAAGCTCGATTCGTTTACCTCCTCCAGTGGCAGCTATCTGTATTCGTAAAGAGGCCGAACTTATCACCGACACCGTATCGGCCAAATGCATCGGTGTTATTGCTACAATACTGGGAGACGTGAGTGGTCTCTTCATTCCCTTCTCATCGCACTTTACCATGACGAACGTGACTCGCACAATTGAATTAAGCATCTGTGTATCAGAGAGAAACGAATATTAATAATTCCGTAGTAGCTTATTTCAGGCACACGCCAAGAACGATGAAACCGAGTTTACTTAAGTTTATTCTATTTATTCTCAGTAAACATTGTTATACATTATTGAGCATTCCTCTATATCTTAGGTGGCTGAAGCTTCCTCCCTGCTCCGGAATGTAAGGAGTTCTAAAAATCAAAATAAAGAATTTCGAAAAATTTAAAACTGATATTATAAATTTTTTACATTTTTAAGCTACTATGAAAATTGCTTATATGCAAGCTATGCTTTCAACAAGTATAGCTGAAATATTCCGAAGTTTATCGTTTCTTAAAAGCTTTGCATAAACAACTGTGATTACTCGGTATATTCCCATCATCGCAAGCATAAACATATAAGAACGTTCATCAGACATTTCCTTTGCATGTCATATTCCACCCATAATATCCCTCATATTCGTGGTTAAACGTCAAAGTGCACACCCCGCCATAACACAAACATCCGGTGGACTCGGATCTTTGTATTTTCAATCCACCTGACTTTGCACGTATTTTGCTTCCAACTATTCACCTGTCCAGTGTCGCTCCTACGATATCATATCATAGTGTGCGTGGTGACTGTTAAATAATTTAAATAACGTGTGATACGTGAGGTGTCGCGTGGCTAGCCAAAGATAAAGTGAGACAATTGAAAAAAGTGGCGTGCGCAATGTTTTGGTGAATAATAACTCAGTAAGCGGGGATTTACCGTTGCCGCAGTTGAGGATGCCACTAGGATTTGTGGATGAGAGTGGAAGGTGAGGCGATTATTAGTATTAGCAATATAATTATAATCATTACTCAGTTACAAAGCCAGTCGTGCTTTAACTTAGAAGTTGGAGGAAGTACTTGGATTACTGAATTAAGAAAGTTGTTTTACATAGTGTTATGTAAATCATAATAAAACATAATAACAGTGTTATAATCGATCTCGTAAAAATATCAATATAATCAATAATAATCAATCCCAATATGCATTTAACATATTAACCCCACTATTAATATTAACTTTCACCATTCTTAAACGTCTAATTTTTTCATTTTTATATACCTGAAGATTTTTAGATATACTTATTTTGTCGTCTATTGTTGTTTAATTGCAAACTAAAGTTTTGTTTTCCTTAAAAACGAATTCTTAAGGATTGATTTTCATAACTTACCAGTCACAATTGTTTATATGGTTACAATATATCTGTATATGTAGATATATGTATATATACAGTGTGTTCCAACGAAAATTTGATCCTCCAGAAACTCAAAAACCAGAGTTTCTTCAAAATTTCAAAAACTCGGTCAACTTGTATTGGGAGGAGGACGAATTTTCATGCAAAATTAAATGTAGCCCGCTACTGCCCCGCATCAGCCACAAGTTTTTGTTTAATAGAAAGTGTGGTCGAGTGGCACACCATTTGAAACGTATTTTTTTCTCTACACAACTCTTTTTTTATTTAATGAATAACTTTGAAGGAAATTTAGGATAATTTATTGGTTGAACGTCACTTATAAACAAAAACATCAAATTTTATCAAATTAACCCATTAAATGTTTGAAATGACCTCCTGTGACCTCCATACAATAATACAGTCTATTTTTAAAGCTTCTTCGTACATTTGCAAATACCTCCGGTGTCAATAATCGACGTTCTGTCACAATTATTCTTTGTCGCTACTCTGTAACATCTGCAGGCCTAGTGACGTTTATTTTTGATTTTAGGTATCCCCACAAAAAAATTCAAAGGCAAAAGATCCGGTGTTCTGGACGGCCACTCTATTGTACCCTTTCTGCCAACCGAAAGCACTGGGAAAACGTTGATTCAAAAATTGTCTTACGCATACATCATAATGTTGGAGCATCTCGTCCATTTGGAAACTCAGTTCATCATTTAAAAGATTATTATCAGATTTCAATGTGTCAGTAATCAATAAAATCTTCTAACAAATATTAATAGACAGTTTTTGTATAATTTCTGAGATTTTTGTATATGTTGTGTCTCCATGAATAAATAAGGATTGCTGTTACTCCAATAACAACAATTATGTCTATTAACTTCACCTTTCGGAAAACACGTATTGTACAATCGATGTTGGTTGTTATTTATGATTTCATTTAATTCTTCACAAAATTGAAACCGATGATCGGGGTATAAGGGTGAAATGTATGGGATTTTATAATTCAATAAGCCCTAGTTGCTGATACATCAGATTCACGAGATAGTTGTCTGATAGACTGTCGATTATCCATTTTTAAATGACTTAATACCGCCACTTTAACTGCTTCATTTCGGATTTAACGGTCTACTTCGCGCTTTGTGTTGTTAACGTCACCTTTAGCTTCAAATTTATCAGTTAAATGTTTAGCGTATTGGTCACTTACATTTTTTTCTGGGTGGCTCGTATTACACGTCCCTGACGTAGCCTTAGCACACTGAATACATATTTCCATAGTATTGCTTAAATATTGCTATTCTTTCTTCACTAGAATATCCCATTTTTGTAAGCCTCATTAATATCGCTGATTAATTAGTCGTTGACAAATCAGCGTCAAAAAAAAATACGGTCCTACAATTTTCTTAACAATTTCAGAACATACACATTTTGGGGATTCTCTTCTTCTTGTAGTGCTTATTCGTTTCGGATGTTGGCGACCATCATGGCAATCTGTATTTGGCAAACTGCTGTTCTAAAAATATTTGTGGTTGTTGTGTTGAACCATGTACGTAGGTATTTCAGCCAGAAAATATTGTGGTTAACAACTCTTTTGCTTTTTGCATTCTTAATAATAAGCAGGCCTTTAGTTACAGAATGGACTTACTTTAACTATAGAGTTAAACGTAAGCCTGGAAGTCTAAAATTATAAAATTTACCAGAAGGAGGAAATTATAGGAATTACAGGAAGGAGGAAACTAGGCCCTCTAAACTTGAATGGTATAAATTTAAATCTAGCGAGTGAAGAAAAGTATCGTGGACTGCTAAAAACAGTGTCATCCCAGATTAAGCAAAACGAAAAAACCTTTTTGCCTTGCCTTATATCTACAGCAGCTATGAACACCAGCGTAATATAATTTTTAGATGAGAATACAGTCAAATCAAAAATGAAATCAGAGATAACCTATAAATGATAACTTAATAGGACGGACATACGCTAATAGGATTGAAGTACTCCGGAAAATAAGCAGGAGTGAGCTCAGAATCGATAACAGGTTGTTCATTGTCGTAAGCTTCTTTACAATAAGTGTGAATATCTTTGACTGCTACATATCTTTTTGAGGTAACATACTTAATAGCTTTTCATTGGATGTTAGGTTTTTCATATTGTTCTTTTTAGATGAACTGATGATACTATCAAATTGGATAGCGAAACGTTTTCAATAAATAGATGAAGTAGCCATCATCTTTGTCTTTTTTCTCCAATTCTTGACCGAAAAACCCGCCACTCTTCGAGTGATCCTTATAATATATATATATATATATATATATATATATATATATATATATATTTATATATATATATATATTTATATATACATATATATATATATATATATATATATATATAATATAATATATATATATATATCTTACTAATATGTCTTTTTTTTCAAGGTTCATGGTTCTGATGTTCTTTTATATCATCTATTCTACTTAAAATGACCGTTCAGTGAATATTAAAAAACAGGTTCCATCAAGAGTATTGACATACATTATTAGCACTAACATTTTATATCTACGTTAATATTGTCTAGTTATGAAGCACCTACATGCACGCTGTTTTTGTCCTAATTGGTTCCATTTAAAGTTATGTTTGTGTGACGAAAAGTACGCACATGGAGTTTTGAATACAATGGGACGGTTTTATGGGTTCATTGTCACATTGGCCAGGTGAAAGTTAAGTGCAACAATTATTTTTTTCTGTATATTGCTATTTTGAGCTAGACTGATGATTATTCTATAATAATAACCCATGTTGGGAGGGTACACGTCAAGGTCTTGTTTAAAGCCAACAGAATATGGTGAGACCGTCTGTGACTAGTGAAGGGATACTCATCAAATGGGAAATAGAAATTTTTATCGTTCGAAATATTCTCTAAGGTCATGACCTTATATAGCAGCCGTTTTTTAACTTAAGAGGTCACATATTATGTATGATAAAAATATAAGCTTAAAATTCAGAAGTGAGATGAAGAATTTTAATAAATCTTCTAGAGTAGATAAATTTAATAGATAGATATTTTATATGTGTTTTATAGGTCTAATTAGGTGATAAAACGAAGCACTAAACCTACCAATTTTCGGCAGGAATGAAAAATGGCTTTACTTTGTTACTCTTGGGTGTTCGATGTCTCTGAATACAAATATGGTAACGACGATGGCCCTCTAGCTACCTGGTGCCCAGGGTGGACCTCGTCTCCCGGAGTATGTAAATTTCATTCTAAATCAGTCGACAGTCATACCTCGTGGGCTCAATGAATACAAATATGATAACGACAATGGTTTTTGAGCTACCTGGAATTAAATGGTGAACTCGTCTCCTGGCGTTTTATGTTATTTTAATTTAAAATCAGTCGAAAGTCATTACTTAGAGGTTTTCGCTGAGTGCGAATATAGTGACGACGATGATCCTCGAGCTTTCTGCTACCCACGGTAAACATCGTCTTCTGAAGTTTTATGATATTTTCATTCGAGATCAGTCCAAAACCATTTCTTGAGGGTTTTCAAGATCTATAAATACGAATATTATGACAGCCTAGTATCTGGAGCCCAGTGTAGACCCCCTCTCTTGGAGTTTTAGGTTATTTTTATTCGAAATCAGCTAAAAGTTATAATATTCGTATTCAAAGACTTCGAAAACTCCCCGACTAATGACTGGTGACTGATTTTGAATGAAAATAACATAAAACTCCAGGAGATGAGGTCTTCCCTAAGCACCAGGTAGCTCGAAGACCATCGTCGTTATCATATTCGTATTCATTGATCTGGAAAACCGTCGTGTAATGACTGTTCACTGATTAAGTATGAAACTAACCTACTCCAGGAGAGGAGGTTTGATAATTCTGACGAGGACAAATTTATATTTCTGAACATTAAATCCTCATTTACTTACATGATCGATATATTTTTTATTTATTTTTCTCGTTTATTGTTTAAAAGTAATGTTGTAGATGGATGTCTTCAATTTTTTAAGAAATAAAAATAATATACAATGTCGTTCACATAACTTTATTCCTACTCCGTGTCTATCTCTGTATCCTCTGTCAGCTGTCATTACACCTTGACAGAGCAACAAATTCAAATTAAAAGGCAGTAACAATAAGAAGCCTACAACTCAACCAATCCTTAGAGTAGGGAATTTTACACGTCAAAGGAGTGACCGTAACGATAACAAAAGTGAAGCCGATTGAGCACCAAACGCGTGTGCCAGTGGCCATAAGACTCAGGCCAATAAGAACAATATAAAACTACATAATTAAATTCAAAATAATAATAATAATGATTTTAGTTTAATTATCTATTTTTATTAATTTTACATAACATTATGCACACAGAAGGTTTAAACAAATGAGTCTTTTAATTTTTCGAACTTTTATACTTACTCGAAATAATCCAGGATTAGGGATTATCATCATGGCATTATCAAATTCATTTCGTTTTTTTGTTATAAAATGCAATCTTATGTTTAAATATTTATACACTATTGCTTCAATTAAAAAATATAATATATTTTTCAAATCATATATATTACATGATTTGAAGCACACCCTAAAATATGTTCTTGCAGATTACAAAAATATTGTTCAAATTGAACGCACTTGAGCATGATTTTATTTTTTAGAATAGAGATAAATTTGGGTTTACCCAAATTTTGCTCGTTTATTCTTAAAATGTTAACTATTTTTATATTATAACTTTAGTAAACTATTAACTAAATGATTTGAAGTTTACGATATTATTTTTTCATCAAAAGAAATTAACAAAATGCTTGTAAAATGAAAACAATACATCGATTTATTGCGAACCAGCCTTGTAGTGGCACGTACTAAAAAATATTACATAAAATAAAATAAAACGTGTTCAAGGTCTCAATTTTAGTTATTTCTAAAATTTTATAAAATTTTCTACCTTAAGGTATAAAAATAGACAAATTTTGTATTGTGACCCTTATTCAAGGACAAACTCTAAGCCGCTTATATAAATATTGGGACTTCCAAGAAGAACTTGCTCAGACTTTGACTTGAATACCTTAAATAACTGATAACTATTTAAAATAACAGTTATCCAAAAATAACTGCCACGGTTATAACGGCTATTTAAAAATAACCTCTAAGCAAATTACTAGTGGACTCAATAATGTAAAATTATTTTTTAAACATGAAAATGATTTAGAATAATACCATTCGAAGTCCTCCTTTTGGCTATACACTTTTTGGCAACTCAAGAAATATAGTTGGTACTGCTTGATGTACCAATTTTACTTTCCCTGTCGTAGTTCCATAAAATAAATTATTTTCAAAATGTTTCGAGCAGATTCTATGGTTTTTAGTGGGTATAAAGTTTTTAATTTTCATATTTTAAATCCAAAGACTTCTTTTTGGTTTGTCTGTTGGAAACCTATATAAAAAGTAAATTTTTTTTAAGTCATTAATTTCATTTTCGTAGTTACCATATTATATATTATAAATCCCATTATAAATTAATTTCATCATACACTACAGGTAAAATGGTACTCATTTATGTTGCTTATTTATGTTGCTGTTTACATGTGAAATTTTCGAAGTTTATAACTAAAACATGTAATTTTATTTATGTAATTACAGTTATATTAAAGTATTTTTTTTTACTGTATTTTTATCTTCGCACTGATAACAAAAATATTTATTTATCTGTGAAATGTAACTCCCGCTTCATTCTTTCTGTTGTTGCTTTTACAACCGTAAGCTGAACACATCACCATTTTAAAGAGTTAAACAATTGCTACAAAATCGCACAAAAATAATTAACAAAACGAATTGTGTCAATCCCAAAATGAGCACCAAACGAATGGCGGACCGGTTAAAATCGGCTTCACTTTCGCTTGAAGACTAGATGGCCCGTTACCACTCCTTTAACGTGTAAAATTCCCTACTCTAAGAACATAACACACAACTTCCATAAACAAAAACACAACTATTTGAAAGTACATAAACATGGCAAGAACCATAACAGTCATAAACATTTGTCATAAATTATTTTTAATAAACACAAGCATCTTTCACGAATTACTGCTCATAAACGTAATTTATCATGAGTATAAGTTCTTAATTTTAGACATAATGGGTAATAGACATGAATTGTTTAGCACAAATATAAGTTGTAGTTGATTAACATGTAAGTAATTTAGTGTGAACAAAAATGTGAATAAAATAAGAATCGTAATATAATAGGTTCTTCTTCTTCAAGTTCCGCTCCTATCGGAGATTGGAAATCATTCTGGCAATTATAATTTTGTTGGTTACGCGCCTGAATAGTTCAATTTAACTGCATCCAAACCATTCACGGATATTGCGTGGCCACGAGATTTTACGTCTTCCTACGCTTCTTCTGCTTTTCCAGTATTCCAATTTCCTGATTTTTATGGAATTTAAAACTTCACATTATTTTCGTAGTTGTTCGAGAACTTGTTCGTTTGTTTCTATCCATCCATCTATGATATTCTATAAATATATCCATTCTATAAATCCATCTATGATATTTTCAAAATACGTCGGTAATACCACATTTCGAATATTTCTAGGTTTTTAATGTTGGATTTTTTAAGTGTCCAAGCTTTAACCCTATACAAAAGGGTAGAGAAAATATAACATCGAAGCATTCTTATTCGGAGCGATATATTGATATCGCGATTACAAAAATTTTCTCATTCTATTAAAAGTTGACCGTGCAATTTCAATGCGACATCTTATAATAGGTTAAAATACGTAAATAAAATTAAGACAACATAAATAGATAAAACCCACACTGAACCATTAAGTCGTAGAGAAACACTTAGTTTAGTGTGATGATTTCATCCATAATCTGAGATAATCAGCATCAAATACATCTTTGAATGATTTATGAGTCCCCCGAAACCACTCAACATCAGAAATTAGATATCAGTCATTTGATAGTATTTTCTTAATAACATAAGGTCCCTTACATTTAGGTAATAGTTTCTTATTTACACAAAGTGTAACATCAATATTAGGAGTCATGATATAATCACAAATATAATAATTAAAGCTTGTTTCTGTCTTGAATCGTAATAAAGCTTATTGGCTTTTTGCGATTTCTCTATTTTGCCACGTGTATTATGTCGTAGTTCGTTTATATCACATTTGTCTTTGTTAATAAAGAACAGAAAATATTTTAAATAATCTTTGACATTACCTACTTGGTTCATTTCAAATAGTAGTTTAGAAGGTATCTGACCTGTACTTCTAATAACAGTGTTGTTGACAGCAAATTCAACTTCACTAATTACTTGATCCCAACATTCTGGGCCCTTGGTTATTTTTTTCTATCATTGGTATAATAAACTGATTGAACCTTTTAATTTGTCTATCGGCTCTTGGTACGCCAGTAGCTACAAGAACATGCTGAATTCCATTATCTCTTAAAAGCTCAGTAAATTGTTTGGACGTAAATGTCAAGCCCTGAACCGTGACTATTTTTAAAGATTTACTGTAAGTAAAGAAGTATGAATTTAAATACTTAATAACTTCATTACAATTCGTTGAATTGCAAGCATACATTGGTAAAGCCATCTACAATTGCAAAAATATGCTTTCATATGAAAATAAATAGAAACAGTCTCATTGGGATTTTTACTACACTCTTGCATATTTCTCCATAAATCTGTTTTATTTTTGAAAACAGAAACGTTTTCCGGAAAGCTGATTTGAATTTGGATCAATCTGTAAGTTCTTCATTTCGGCCTATATACCAGAACTTTACAGCGCCTTCAAGATTGCTTTTGTTTGTTTGGTATACAAATGCCTCTGGCCAATTGTGTAGTACGCTGTAGACTCAATTTGTTTTAACAATACTGCCGCTTGGCTGGAGTCACCTTCACCATTAAATTTTTTAATGGTTTCAGATAAATCTGGTATTATATTAAAATTTGGTACATAATTACTTATTGTGTTTGGCATGCTATTTTTTAATTGTAACATCTGAAGCATCTATGCATTCTGTTGAAGTAATGAATTAACCACGTTTACCATATTATCATCATTCGGATTCACATTCACATTATTGCTATTTCTTTGAGATGAAAGGACAGGTGGTGGTGTACCCGGCACATTGTTTTCGAGGTTATCCATTACGAAACACAAAAACAATGATTTCCTTCTTTCCTAATAATACAGGGGAACATAAGTATAACCCCACACCTGATTCTGTAGAAGGATGTCCTCATTTTTTAAAGAAATACAAATAATACACAATGTCGTTAACATAACGTTATTCCTGCTTCGTGTCTATCTGTCTATCCTCTGTCAGTTGTCATTACAGCTTGACAGAGCGTCAAACTCAAATTAAAAAAGGCTGTAACAATAAGAAGGTCTACAATGTTAACATTTGTTAATGGTAGTAATATACTTAAGCTAAATTTAGTTAGAAAAAAGTTTTAAATTTTGTCCAAAATTAATTGTTTACGCAAATATTTGGATGCTTTGTTTATATATGGAAATATCCGCTTATAAAAATAAAAAAATGAAATTTGTTTGTTCTATAAGAATATTTGAGATACCATTAATCTGTAACACTAGAAATTAAAGAAGCGTGCCTTAGTATTATTACCGATAAAATTAGGATTATTGGAAACGGAGCAATTAGTACTAATGCCATTAGTAGACGAATTACCAGAGCAGCCGAGCAAAACCAAAATTATTAAGTCGTTCAAGCCAGTCTAGAAGATCTTCAGTGGCCATGAAATTATTCATGGTTCTGAGAAGGTATGGCACACGAACTGGCCGCCATTGTGAAGAAAAAAATAAGAAACTATTGTAATTTGTAATTACGACTATATGTCGGAGCTGCTCGATGGAAATGAATAAAAGGAGATATGCTTCAGTGTTGAAGTATTTGTTTTATATTCAAAACATGAAAGGTTTTTTAATACTGGTATTATCGCTGTCGGAATACAGAGAATACAATTAAAAACCCATCGCACGGATGCTCTTAGATTTGTTAAGAGTATATAAGATAGTCAAGCAGGTAACATTTCGATGTTTCCTTTTAATCCTAATTTTATTTATTTAATTCAATATTATGTGCAGATCACAGCTAGTGAACGATATACAGTGTAGGTAAAAGTTTATGGTCGGTATGGTAAAATTTAACAGGATATCTAATACAGATATAAAATCATATTTTCAGCGAATAGACAAAGATAACAATCACATTAGTGAGACAATTAGTTTCGATCAGAGATATTTTAGATATCTCTGGTTCCGATCCTAATATACCTAAAAAAACTAGAGGTGGGTCGTTGACATTTTTTTGGAACCGTTTTTCGTAAACTGTAACTAGTTGATTGTTTACCAGTAGTTTCAAATCAGTGAGTACAGAAATAAACATATTGCTATTATCGTTTATGTGTATAAGTATTGAAGTGAAAGAAACTAACGAAGGATATATTTATAATTGAACTTAAAAAATAAATTAAACAATACAAATAGTACTTACATTTACATTACACATTATTAAATCGCGAATCGTCTAAATTGGCATTTAAAAACATAAGTTTTTTCACTTTTCTTGTTAACCGTGTTCTTCTTTTATTTAATATTAAATCAGATTTTGAACATGAGTTCACAAGAAATATATTTTGTTACAATACTACAATATTTTATGAAAATAGTGGTTAAGTTAGGATATACATGGCGATGGTTTTTCCACCACTGTAATGGACAGTCGAATATCCGTTCGAAATTTTTTGTGGATAATATATCATCAAAGCTTTAAAAGATCAAATAGGAATTATCATAGGAGAAGAAACAATTAACAATATACGGTACGCCGACGATACTGTGATTCTAGCTGAAAACATCGACGATCTGCAGGAGCTAATCAATAGAGTTGACATGGAATGCACAAATTGGGGACTGTCGATAAATATCGATAAAACTAAATACATGGTGACCAGTAAAGTGGATATCGGCGCAACCCAACTGATATTAAACCAACAACCGCTGCAGACAGTTCAGAGATTCAAATACCTTGGATGTTGGATTACCCAAAATCTAGATCCATCCTTCGAAATTCGATGTAGAATTGAACAGGCAAGAAACTCATTTCAAAAATTCAAGCCTCTATTATCCAATAACTCAATAAATTTGGAAATTCGTGAAAAGTTTACAAGATGTTACGTGTGGTCTGTACTTTTGTATGGATGTGAAACTTGGACTTTAAACGCCGATATCATGAATAAAATCGAAACGTTTGAGATGTGGTTGTATCGAAGGATACTAAAAATTCCATGGACTAGCAGAACCAGAAACGAAGAAGTTCTTCGAAGAATGGGACATCAACGAACTCTATTAAATATTATTAAGAGGCGTAAACTAGAATATCTTGGACATATAATCAAAGGACCAAGATATGAGTTCCTTCGGCTAATTCTCAACGGTAAAATTGAAGGAAAGAAATGGATAGGACGGAAGAAACTCTCTTGGTTGAGGAATTTGCGGCAGTGGACAGGTTTGACAGCGGACCAATTGCTACACGTAGCGCAAGATCGAAATCAGTATAATAATATTATAAGCATGGTTGTCGCCGACGTTCCGTAGGGATATGGCACTCTAAGAAGAAGAAGATATCATCAGACAAATACATGTCGACTTCTTTTATATCTCTCTATATCAGTTTCTTTTTTTTGTACTGGTTGATTTTCACTAGTAGAATCTTTTTTTTTTCTTTTTTTTTTATAGAAGTAACCAGCTTCTTAACTCTTCCTTTTGTTTTTTACAACTAGGTATTCTGATTAATGAGTTTCGATTTATCATTGATCTGTATTGATTTCAAATCTTTATTGATAGTTCGTCAAAGGACTTATTTATTGTAAATATTCAATTACGAATTCTTCTTCTTAGTCCTAGTATAAGAATTATTGACCTAGTATAAGAATATTACTTTTATTTTCAAAAAATGCACATTTGTAGAGAGCTTTTATGGTCCACTTTCTGACTATTGCATTGATTGAAACTTCTCCTGACGCATTTCTGTCCATTTCGACTACTTCTGCTACAAGTACTGACATACGGCCACCGCCACACAAGCGTCAAAAGGTGATTTATACTTCCATTAATAAAAATATTAGTTTAAAACAAAAGAAACAAATAGATATGGATTTACTAAACGTATGCAAAAACTCGTTTCATCCGTTTTCCATAGTTGAAGAACGAGCTTTTAAAAAGTTTGCAGGGTGGATTCCTAGATATAAACCGCCAACAAGAAAGACTTGTTCACTACTTCAGGAATGTTATATCAAAACTAAGCAAATTATTAAGCCGGGTCCAAACTATGTAACAAAACATGTACAACAAATTTGTTTTACAACTTTGTTTTGTAACTTGTTATAATATAACATAGCATCTAGACTATATAACTAAAAACAACACAACAAAATGCGCATATCTTTTAGCTGCGTGTATGGGTTAGGCAGTATATAAAATGGCATCATACATAGATTTTTGTTCAACTTCGCTTGTATCTGCTTTCACTTCTCCGGCTATTTCAGTCCATGCATCGTCTTTTTTTATTAAGGTTTTTCAAATCCATGAATGTAGGATCCCATAATACTCGTTGTCCCGAAATAGCTGGATTAAATGAGTAGTCAGTTCTTTCGACCATTCCATCGCGTAAATAAGAAATAACCCCACGTGAACAGAGCAAAGAAAAATTTAGCCAAATCACTCAAGAATCAGAATGAACAGGGCGATATGACTCCGACTCCACACAACAATGTTTTATAACTTTCTGTGATGTTTACCGATTACATAAAACTTGCTATATAACCACAAAAATGTTATACAATACTGTGTTTTATAACTTTTTTATTTAAAATTCTGTAACAAGTTACAAAACTTTGTTATTTAACATGTTTTGTTACATAGTCTGGACCCGGCTTTAGATCACAAGTTGTTAAAGAAGTAGAAAATATCTGTATTACTACTGACCTTTGGGCATCTGGAGTAACTGAGAGTTACATTGCAAAAACAGGACAATATTTAACCGGAAATTTAGAATTTAAAACGGTTTTATTAGGCTGCTGCCATTTTTCTGGAAACCATAATTCAGAAAACATCGCTTTTGACATTAGTGAAATTATTAATCAGTGGGATATAAAACGAAAAGTAAATTTTGCAGTAACTGATAATGCCTCAAATGTGGTCAAAGCTATTAAAGATGTTTTGGAATGAAAACATTTAAATTGTTTTGCTCATACGGTAAATTTATTGGTGGAGGACGCACTTAAACGCTGTCGTGTACAAATAGATAAAATAAAAAAAAAGAGGTTAGATCTTCGTAAATAGGTAAAATAAAAAGTCTTTTTTTCGACAATTCGGCAAAAAACACATTTCAAAAAAAGTACTTTATCTTCAGAAAGGCTATTAGAAAGTATCAATTACAATATAACAAAGTTATGATAAATAAATCTCAACGAAACAACTTATTTAAATTTTTTACAAGACGTTATTGATCCGTTCATCACGGACACATGGAAATATAATAATAATATTTTAGGGGATGAACTGATTTTCAGTTCATCCAAAAGATAATGTTTTAATTAACGTTGTCCAGGGCGTTGGATTGGCAGAAGGAGTCCAATAGAGTGGTCGGCCAGATCACCGAATCTTTCGCCTTTGGATTTGTTTTGTGGTGATACCTAAAATCAAAAGTATACGCTACTCCGCTTGCAGATCTTGCAGAGTTGCGACAAAGAATTGTGACAGAATGCCGATTATTGACACGGGAGGTATTTGCAAATGTACGAAGATGCTTTGAAAATATACTGCATTATTAGATGGTGGTCACAGGAGCTTATTTCGAACATTTAATTGGTTTATTTAATAAAATTTTATATTTTTTTTATTACTCTGTTTAACCAATAAATTAGTTAAATCCAAAACTATATTCAAAGTTATTCCGAAAATTAAAAAAAAAGAGGGTCGTGTCGAAAAAAATTACCTTTTAAATGATGTGCCACTTGATCACACTTGATACATAAAAAAAACAGGGGTTGATGCAGGGCAGTAGGGGGTTACATTTAAGAGCATGAAATTTGCATCAATTCGCCCCCCTGCCTGATGTGTTTTTTAAAATTGTGAAGTAACTCTTGGTTTCTAAGTTTCTACTAGTTTAAATCACCCCGTATATCATTTCTGTAATAAATTTCTGTAAATATTTTCCTACAAAATTATTTCGTAAGATTCACTCATCTACTTTGACTAACCGTTAGGTTTATCTGCATTTTCTAATCTTCCATACTAAACATTTCTGCTCCAATGCTATAGTACGAGTCTCGGTAGAACAACCCTCGCTATTTTGACTTAAGTTGTCGGTGGATGTTATCTGAAATTCTAGAATATAATTTCTTAAAGAAGTGCCGTTGGTCACAAGTAAACTATATAGTATTCTGTTGGCTTAAAATGCATCCCCAATCAAAACAGACATATTGCCATTTTTTCAGACTCCCTTTCAGCCATCCATTCAGTCGATACAATTTTAACTGACCACCCATTAGTTCAAAACATTCACAAAATCTCACTGCTCACGATGTAACAGTCTCTCCCATATGGCTGCTTTTTCATACTGGAACTACTGGTGAAGAAGCAGCAGATCATTTTGCCAAAGTAGCTACCAACCATATTACTGGAATCAACCCAATTCAACTAGTTAACGATCTCAAACTCATTTTTAAAAAGTCAGTAGATACTTGGCAAAACTTATGACAAAAGAGTAAAACAACTCATCATAAACTTAAACCGTTTATTGGTCATCTCTCCCTGGACTTCCTAACTAGAAGAGAAGCATCAACTATTAGGAGACTTCGAATCAACCAGACGTCCAACGTCTGGAACTCGTCCAACTTGCTACCATTGCAATGTTTACCTGACTGTAAAATACATTCTCACCATCTGCAAACAACTCACTAACCTATATAAAGCATTTCACTTGAAACCTTCTCTTAAGGAAATGCTCAACAACACTAATGAGATCATAAAAACTATACAGTTTCTAAAAACCGCTCAACTCTACCACGAAATTTAACCTAATAGACAATAGTTAAAGTGATATAATTATTATTTCTTTCCGTACACTATAGTTTCTAAAAGATGCCAAACTCTACCAGAAGATTTAACCTAGTAGGCATTAGTTAAAGTGATATAATTATTATTTGTTCTCATTATATATTATTATAATATATTTAATATTACTGTTCCTGTACCATTGGCCATACTTTGTCAATGTCAATTTTTTTATTAACACATTGATATTTATTTATGCATACCATTTCTAGAAGTTCTCGTTTTTTCCTAAACAAGACTTGTTCAGGACGAACATGGTTAAATTTTACTGATTTTCCTGGAGTATTACCCGATAGCATAAAGAAAAAAACTGTATCTAACTTTTAAAGAAGATCTTTTGATTAAACATATTAATTAAAACTAAATTATTTATAAAAAAAAAGGACAAAAAAGACAAAATATCCCTAATGATTGGAATATTTAAGAAAGGGGATAAACGCAAATGTTCTAATAATAGGGAAATAACTGTTATTAGCTCAGTGGGGAGGTTGTACGGTCGAATAATAAAAGAAAGAATAGAATCACAATACGAAGACATAGAAGAACAAAATGGACTTCGTGCAGGAAGATCGTGCACTGATGGTACATTCGTTCTGCACCAGGTAATGGACAAACGGAAGGCAAGGAACCTATCTATCCACTTATTGTTTGTAGATTTAAAAAAGGCATACGATACAGTATCTTTAAAAAAACTGTTTCAAACATTGACGAAAGTAGGTCTCAGTAGAGAGTATGTGGATGCTATCGCAAAGATATACAAAAATACAAGAAGTGTCGTTAAAGAAGGAAACTTTATATCTGAATTATTTCCCATAACAAAGGGAATTAAACAAGGATTTTGTCTATCTTCGACCTTATTTCAAATATATATTCAATCATGGCTAGAGCAGTGGAGGAAACAAGTATCCGGAATTGGAATAGACATAGGCGATGGTAAATGTCTAACAACTTTATTTTTCGCAGATGATCAGGTATTCGTAGCGAATGATGAGGAATATCATATGTCAAAGACAGAGTATCTTAAAATAGGAGATGATGAAGAAGATCCAGAGTTAGAAATTAGAAACACAAAAACATGCAATAAATATAAATATTTCGGATCTATAATATCTAAAGAAGGCACTACCAAAATAGACATCGAAAACAGAACATAGCAGGGAAAAAAAGCGGTTAACTTTCTAAACTCTCTACTACTGTCTAAAAATATTAGACAAGAAACGAAGTTGACAATCTATCGAACCTTGATAGAGTCTATTATGACTTATGGGGCAGAAGCTTGGCAGATCACGAAAAAAGAAAGCAAAAGAATAGAAGTAGTAGAAATTAATTTTTTTAAGGAGAGGGTGTGGTGTATACAAAAACGATCATATCAGGAATGAGGACAAATACTGTATATTCCAGTGTAGACAGAATTGAAATGAGACAACTAGTATGGTATGGCCACGTGAAGCAAATCCCTTGCAATAACTGTAATTTAGTATATGTGGGACAAACTACACGTAACCTAGGCAGTCGCCTAATCAGTCATCGTAGCGACAGTAGACTATATCCAGAAAGATCTGCACTTGCAGAACATGTAAATAAAGAACATCATATTATGAATTACGATTCAGTCAAAATTTTAGCTACTGAGTCCAATTACAATAAAAGACTTTTTTTAGAAATGGCATTCATTGCACAAAACTCAAATGCAATGAACAAACGGAGTGACATTAATCAATTGAGCACTATATACTCCTACCTATTATATTTGGATGGATCATCACAATTCAATGATGTTTCAATGACTGATTCATTGTAAAGTTTCCAGGTTTCGTTGTTTTTTCACAGTTTCACTATAAAATTCTGTTTTTCTAATACAACCTTTGTTAAAAATTTGATGTGTAATAATAGTAGTACTACATAAGACAAAGAAATAAGAAGAAGTACTGTCATTTGCCATGTCCAGGAATGACAGTTACTCTTAACCTATCATTCAACAGTTGGCCGGCACACGTGGCCGTTGAAAACTTTTTAACTGTCTTTTTCTTATGTGGTAAAGTATAATAATTTATTAAGTTTGGTCTTTGCAATTTTTATATATTTTAAATATTTTAAATTTTGACTCAATCAATGAGTGGTGCGTAAAATTGTCACCTGTAAGTGAAACATCCACGAAAGACGAACCTCACTAACGTAAGTTTTTTCTCGATTTTTACAACCATTTACTACAACTAATTTCGAGGATGCTTTACTAACAGTCGCACTTTATTTTCAGTTTTTTCTGATGATGAAAATAAACATTTTCGAAAGCTTGAAACTTAGTTAAAAGAGTACACTTATTTCACCGCTGAATAAATCCCAATAAACCTCAAAGCTCCGTTTTCTAACGTTGTCAGCAAAGACTTCTTTTCCTTTTATATATATATATATATATATATATATATATATATATATATATATATATATAAAGAAATATCGATATCAAAGCAACTTTTTATTCTTTCTCAGGTACGTATATGACTGCACTACTACTTTAGCCGGAGGAAAACTACGCAATAGTTTAAAAAATAAAACAATCTACATAAATTGAATGTTTATTATATATCCTAGATATCCTGTTATTACTAAGTGATTTTAAAACTAGAAGCACAAACCAACACGCCCTCTGTATATTCGTGCCCTACCCTTTTTATAACCTACGCCTTTGTTGATCTTCGTCCTTCTGATAAAGAAACATGCAACTGCAACTGCAGAAATAAAACTATCGATTATGACACAGACAATTAAGTTCACGGTAACATTAAATAAGACTTTCACAATCATTTTGCAACGTTGCAGTAATATGATAGGACAAAAGCACGAGAGATTCATTTCTATCATCTATTTACTTTTAATTAAACGGATAAATGGATTTTCTATAACCAGTTTTCAGATAATTGTTTCCTAGTTACGCAATATAAAGTATAATTAGAGCAAGGTTAGAATCTGTCATGGAGTAAAGATAAATTGTGTCTTTGAATAATTTAAAAACTTAGTTATGATAATTGATTCTCATCATATAAGACATATATAGACTACTTTTTGTCTATGTACCAGACTATTGAACATATAAAAATTACAATAGGCGAAATACTAAATTTATTTAAACATACTAAACAAATACAACTACTACTCATTATCATTATCTTGGGCTCGACAATCCTCTGTGGATCCTGGCTTGCTCTAAGATGAGTCGCCATTTTGTTCGGTTTCTGGCAACGTGTTGCCATTTTCTGACCTCTAGTATCTCTAAGTCGATCTCAAATCCATCTAACCACCTAATTCACGGTAGGCCTCTGCTTCTTCTTCCTATTATGTGTCCGGCCCATCTAAGTCGCGGTGTTTCAATGAACTTTACGACATCTGGTTCATTAAAGAGTTGTATTATTCGAAATTAAATCTTTTGAGCCACTGCTCTTGATTATTTATAGTTTCAAATATTGTGCAGAGTATCTTACGCTCAAATATTCCCAAAAGTCTTTCATCCTTTTGCGTTAGAGTCCATGATTAAGCCCGTATGTGAGGACAGGTCTCAGCAGTGTTTTGTATTTAATAATTTTAAACAGGTCAAAAGAAATAAGAATTAGACTTACAATCAAATTTATTCTACCACCAACGACCGGTTTCGCATACTATAATTTGCTATGCATCTTCAGGTCAACGGTACAGAGTAAACTAAATGCTGAAAATATAATAACCCGTATTAGGCTGCTGTCTCGTACAGAATATACAGCAATAATTATGCCAATATTATATATGTGTGATTATTAAATATGAATTTAAATTAATTAAATAAACATTTAGTGGAAATCGATCTAGTAAAATTGAAATTAAATAAATAAATATTACTTGCATGCCAATACAAGGATTATTATTAAATGTTTGAGAAAACATAGTTAAATAACTGTTATGGTAAACGGGTGACAGGTGATCATCGGGTTTACTGCAACTATTTAACGTATAAAGGGAAAATTCTTGAGGGGAGTTCTTAAGATATTAACAACTACCTAGGAATGTAAATATTGTGTAAATTGTTGGTTGAAAATTAAATGTGATGTGTCAAATTATTTAAAAGTTATTTATATTAATTAGAGAGGCATATTTTAAAAATGTGTGTTATTTATTAAAATTATTTATTAAGAACAGACTGTGACCATTCATGTAGAGCTCGCTACAAATTTGATCAGTTCCTGGTGCTTTATTATTTTTAAGCTTTTTAATGGTTTGGGCATCTTCAGGTCATCATCGTCATCATCATCATCATCATCATCATCATCATCATCATCATCATCATCATCAGTGGCGTTACAGCTCTTTATGAGCCAAAGCCTTCTTCAGAACAATCCTCCATTCGCCCCTGTCTCTGGACAACTCTTCTCCATGCTCTAATTCCGATAGACTTCAAATCATTTTCTAGGTTGTCTTGGTACCTAAGTCTCGGTCTTCCTCTTCTTCGTTGTCCGATCGGCCCTCTTCGGTCAAAAACTTTTCTAACTATGGCATCTTCCTCTCGTCTGATACATGACCTATCCATCTGAGGCGTGGTACCTTAATGAATTTTACAACATCAGGTTCTCCAAATCTTCTATGCAGCTCAAAATTGTAACACCTGCACCACAAACCTTGTTCTTTTATGCCTCCATATATTCGTCTTAGTATTTTTCGCTCAAAACGTTTAAGCAATTCTTGGTCACTCTGTGTTAGTGTCCAAGTTTCTGAGCCATATGTTGGCACTGGTCTTATTAGTGTTTTGTATACAGTCAGTTTAATTTTTCTAGGCATTTTTGAGGCCATCTGTCTTCTTAAACCATAGTAACACTTATTGGCGAGCACTATTCTTCTTTTGATTTCTTCACTGACGTTGTTATCTTTGGTTAGCAGCGACCCTAAGTATATGAAAGTGTCAACACCTTCCAGTTCTAGGTCATCAACTATTATTCGTGTAGGTGTCGGGTTGCTTGACCTAGTGCAACACATATATTTGGTCTTTTGAACATTTATATTTAGTCCCATTCTGTGTGCAGATGCTCTTAACGACCGAAATGCTTCAGTCATCGATTCTGTGGACTTACCTATGATGTCTATGTCATCTGCGTATCCGACAATTTGAACTGATTTGTTAAAGATAGTACCATTCGTAGTAATCTGCGACTCTCGAATTATTTTTTCTAATTCCAGGTTAAATAAGACACACGATAGTCCATCACCCTGTCTTAGTCCATTTTTGCAATGGAAGGGTCTTGAGAGATTGTTTTGGATTTTTACCATGCTCTCTGCACCTGTGAGTGTAAGTTCAGTTAACGGACAAGATCAAACGGAATGCGAAATTCTACCATAGCAAGTAGAAGTTTATTTCTATTAACGGAGTCGTATGCGGCTTTGAAGTCAACAAATATGTGGTGGGTGTCGACGCCGAACTCTAGGGTTTTTTCAAGGATCTGCCTCATTGTAAATATCTGGTCCGGTGTTGATTTATTAGGACGGAAACCGCACTGATATTCTCCCACTATTTATTCGGCGTAGGGGAGGAGTCTTTTGTACAATACGTTGGACAACATTTTATATGCCATATTGAGTAGAGTGACGTCTCTATAATTATCACACACCATCATGTCTCCCTTTTTGTGTAAAGGACACAGTACACCTAATTTCCAGTCTGTGGGTGTTTCTTTCTGTTGCCAAATTGCAGTTATCAGTTTATGCATGTGTGTCATGAGGGGGTCGCCGCCAATTTTGAAAAGTTCGGCAGGGAGATTATCCGAACCGAGAGCTTTAATATTTTTTAGTGTTGCGATGGCTTCTCTGATTTCTTCTTCGGTGGGGGGTGGTTGCCGATCATTTTCATTCGTTTGAAACATGGGATCCTCAATCTCGCCATCTTCGTGATTGCCGCTAAGCAGCTCTTCAAAATGGTCCGCCCATCTGTTTAGTTTCTGTTCTTTGTTACTAATTATGGAACCGTTCCTATCTTTACAGGCTATTATTCTGGGTTTGAATTCTTTTCTGCAGCTGTTTATCTGTTGGTAGAATTTTCGTGAGTCTTTTCCATTGTGGTGGTTAACAATTTCGTTTAGAGAGTGTTCGTATTGTTATTTCTTTTTTCTTCTAAACATTCTCTTTTCTTCTCTTCTAAGATTTTCATAATCTTCCAGAGTTAATCTCGTTCTGCGCTGCTGGAGTCTCTTATATGCTTCGTTTTTTTGTTGGTTGATATGTCTGCACTCTTCATCGAACCAATCTTCGTTTTTTTTAGCCTTAACAGGTTTTCCTATCAAGAACGCATCGGTTCAAAATTGAGGCCGTATTACTTAGGATATCTCTTTCTCCATTCTTACACCTCTCTATTTTTGGCGTAAACTCTACTCACTTGGTTTACATTTCTGTAGAACTTTTGAGTTTTGTCTTAATTTCTTAGTCATTCTATAATTTCTTACTGCTTTTCTTTAAATTGCCTTTTTTCTTCCATGGAATATTTTTTCTTCTTTTCTGAGGATCCAGTATTCCCTTTGCTCTTCTTGTGCATCTAGCTTGATTTGTCTTTAGGTATGCTCCATTTTTGTTATCTGCTGCTTCTTGGCACTTCCCGTCAAACCATTCGTTTTGTCTAACTGGTTTGGTTTTCCCCAATATTTTCGATGCCTTCTCAGTTATTATGTTTCTACATTTTGTCCACAATTCCACCACATTTTCCGCTTCCAGGCTCTCTATTTCCTCATCCATTTGTCTCATATACTTTCTCGTAACGGTTTCAATGCGCCAAGTATTAATATTAAATCTATCTTATTTCATATATATGTCCTTCTTTAGGTTTGAAATTCTTCCTCGCCATGTATCATTTAAAGTAACGTATGTTACAAAAATGTAGAAATTGACAGGTCATGTCCATAGCAAAACCTGTAAAACAGTCAAAATACGTTTCATCATACATTCTTCATGAAATTTTAAAGCTGTATAAAAAAATCCAATGATGAGAAGAATATATAAAAGAGCTATTTGGGAACAAAGAAAATAAAAGAGACAATAGAACCAAGAGGAAGAAAGGGAACTGCAATTACTAAAAGGAAAATCGAAAAATCACTAAAACATATAAAAAAATTATAAAGCCATGGGACCAGATAAAATACCTAAAAAAATCTTAAGAATACTAATAGAGAAACACATTGATATACTAGTAGAATTATTCGATTAAATATAGGGAAATTCAGAAAGAATGGCTAATATCTGTGCTTATCTCAATATCCAAAAAAGCCAACGCAAAAAATGGTAAAGAATATAGAACGATCAGTTGAATGAACTAAGATTTAAAAGTATTCTTCCGAGTAATACATGAACTTATCTACAAAAAACTAGACGATAGAATAACATGAACCTAACTGGAATTTAGAAAAACTTTGATACAAAGGCAATATTATTTACTGTACAAACACTCGTAGAACTATATCAGAAAGCCATAATTATTGGAGTAGACAATCACAAATCTAAAGAGATATGTATAAGACGAGGAGTACGACAAGGATGTGTACTGTTCCCTTCAATTCTCAATATGTGCACAAAAGAGACACTATAGGATGTAAACTAATACATATCAATTAACGGAAAACTAGTGAATAATTTTAGAATGTAGACGATACAATACTCCTCGCAGACAAAAGACAAGGCCTGCAGATTTTAGTTGATTCAACTACGTTAAACTGCGAGACATACGGAAGGAATGGCTCTGAGCAAAAAAAAAATAAAAATCATGGTTCTCAGTAAAAACATTGTACGTTACTTGTCTAGATGGGAAGCGGGAGATTGAAAGAGAAATAGAAAATTCAGGTACAAGTCGCTTCACCTTGTAAACCGGCGCTCAGGTGTTTTGAGTGACACAACGGTGAACTTTGGGACGTAAGTCTATAGATTTGGGATAGAGGTATATTTAAAAAATTGGGAATTGAAATGTATCAATACAAATGAGTGAATTTGGTACTAAAAGAAAAACGAAAAAATTAAGGTGAGTCCTTTGTCGAGGGACGGGGAAAACTCGACACTTGAGCTATGATAACATTGCCTTAAGAAAGATACGAAATATAGGCTTAACTGCTCTAAAAAACCAAAATGCATACATAGTCAAAAAAAGGAGGAAACACCCTTACCTTGTATTATCGCTCTACATTTCTGTCTGATTTACCTTCTTATTAGTTATCAGAAGAAAGGAAGATTATAGGAGAGCATTAAATAAATAATGACTACAAGTTAACAATTTTTATTACTTAAAAGCTCAGCTAGGTAAAAGTATTACGGAATGTCAACACATTGGCACATTAGCGCAGCAGATGGCAAAAAAAGAAAACAAAAAATACAAATTTAGACAAATAAGGTATTGAGCAAATACTCCTAAAATTAGATGGAATAATTTTGTAACTGGGTAAAGACGTAAGATTAATTCAAATAGCAAAATTTAACAGAACTACTTAGACTACAACTATAGTATACTATCATGATAATATCGGCATTAACATTTACTCTCTATTAAAAAAAATACATATAAACTGAACATACAAACTTTTATGTTGTACACAAAAAAAAACCAACCATCATTACGGAAAAAACATTTCTTAGGGACATACGCTAAATATATAAAAAAGTGGTACTGCACTGCATTAAATAAGGAAGTAATATAACTTATCAATAAAAGGAAGGGAAATAAATTCAGGTTTATTTCGGCGATTCACCACACAGAAAACAGACTTCAGAGCTTTTGTTACTTTCGTTCAAAATGCCACATCAGTTTTCGACCACAGCTTATGCAGACATAATATTTCTTTATGGATTCTGTAATGGGAATGGTAGGGCTGCTAGTAGAGAATATCACAGGAGATTTCCTAATCGTCGAACTCCCAGTCATCCAACATTTGGGTCAGTTTTTAATTATTTGCGAGAAAATGGCACTTTTCCTAGTGGAACAACAGAGCGACATGTAGATGAAGCGCAGGAAGATGACATTATGGACGTCGTTACTATGAACCCTACAATAAGCACTAGACAAGTAAGTCGAGAACTCAATGTTACTCAATCAAAAGTAAGTAGAGTCTTACAAAAAAATAATTTATACCCATATCACATTCAAATGGTTCAGCGACTACATGCTAGAGATGAGATCGATTTTTTGGAATTTTGTAGATGGATTAACAATAATCGACCAACGCTATACAGGACACTATTTACAGATGAAGCCCAATTTACCAGAGACGGGATAAATAATTCACGAAATTCACATGTGTGGGCAGAAGAAAATCCCCATGCTATTCGAGAACGTCGTTCTCAGTTAAGGTTTTCGGTTAACGTGTGGATTGGTGTCATAAATAACCAATTAGTAGGTCCTCACTTTTTTGATGGTCCTTTAACAGGGCAGGTCTATTTGAACTTTCTACAAAATATTTTGCCGAATTTGCTTGCCAACGCGAACGTTGCTATCCGAGGGATGTATTTTCAGCATGATGGGGCACCCTCACACTTTTTACTGGAAGTGAGACAACATCTCAATAATGTTTATGGCAACAGGTGGATAGGACGTGCAGGTCCTATTTCGTGGCCTTCAAGATCCCGTGATTTCAACCCCGTTGATTACCATATTTGGGGACGATTGAAGCAACTAGTTTACGCAGTGAATATTAATAACCGACAACAATTAATTGATAGAATTATACATTGCTGTAATACTATTAGAAACGATCCCCAGAGTATCCGTAATTCAATACGTCAATTAACAATTCGACAACAAAAATGTGTACAGGCTGCAGGGTTCCATTTTGAAAATCTATTTTGAATTATTTTTATTTTGTTACCATTATTGTATCTTTTCCAGTTCTAATTTATGGGTTTATCATAACTATGTACATATTTTTAGTTTTTTTTCTTAAATTGTTTTTCGTTATTGTTAGTAGTTACTGTTTTTTGTTGTGCAGTGACTCACTTTATCATTTCAATTAAAATGTTTGAAATTTATAACATTAGTTTAAATTAATTACCTTATAATTTGATACTTCATTATGGTTGTTCTATTTTTGGTAAGATTTGATCGATATATATAAATTGATAAAAATATATGATTGATAAAAATTTAATAAAAGTGCGACATCATTGTCGCATATGTCGTTTTCATTGGCTATTTATGTAGTTTGAAAATCACTTATTGCATTTTTAAAAATATATATACAGGGTGTAATATTTAATACGAATCCCTAAATTAATTTTTCCAAAGCCAGTCCTGGAATTTTTTAGTTTAGCTAATACCAGTCAAATGCTTTATAGTAGTGTACTGTATCATGCAAAAATTAAAAAAATCAAATGAACCGTATAAACACTACAGTAAACTGAAATAAATGGTCAATTACACAAATCACCCTGTTAATTAATAAAGAAGGGGAGTTGACATTTTTTAGTGGCCACATGATATGCTCCCTGAGGGAGTCTACATATGGTAGAAGTATGTAAAGTTCCTCATGACTCACCCTGTATATTCATAGTACTGCACTAAATTATCGATTTTCCTATCTTTCTTGCAGGCTACGTACCCAATTGCTAAAAAGAAAAACTAAAAATAGGACAAGCCTGAGCGGATTCTCTCGCAGGTATACATTTTCCCACCAGCCTAAGTGGAAAGATTTTTATTTATTGCTTGCGTAATTATCTAAGCGAAACTGAGATCAGACGAAAGAGTCGAATTTGTATATTAATTAAAAGACTCTAAAACGTTTAAGTTATCGATCTCAAAAACGCAAAAAATTAAGAATTTTTTAATGTTTTGTGATATACGGGATAAAATGAAAATGCTGCAACATAATTGAAGATAAAAACATTTTCGATTAAAGAAAAGCTTTAGAGAAAGTACCCAATTACAATTACCTAGAATATGAGCTAAATGGCAAATGGGATCGTAGCCTTGAAATAAAATAACGCATTGGGATGGCCAGATGCGCTTTCAATAAGATAAAAGTAGTATTAAGCAATGAAAAATTGGGAGCAGAAACTAGAACTACAGTATTAAGATGTTACATATTGTATGTCCTGTTTTATGGAGTTAAAGCTTGGATAATTAAGGATGTGCAAAATACAATAAACACAACACGTAACAAACACGGAAACTTTAAGAAGGATAAAAAAAAGAAAGAACTAACACCATAAAAGAACGAAAACTCATCCAACTCAACGCAACTTTGGTCGCATTGTAACCTTCAAAGTCTTGGTCTTAGGCGTTGGGCACCAATGTGTAACTATTGAACGACCCATCAGAAATAGTGTCTTCTAATGTATAACAATATAACTAGCTCTGAAAAAATGTAGAACCGTAAAATTCATAACATTCTTTGGGAGCCAATTGTTAGGTCTTGTTTAGCTCAGTCTCTCGGGTGTGAGAACCTCTTTTCTTAAAAGTAAATCTGAAAAATGAGTTTGACTAGGACAAATAAACCAAGATATTAACTTAAAAATATAAAATTGAAATTTAAATATTAAATTAAAATCAAAGTAAATCTTGCCTACAACCCAAAAAAGATTTTTAAATGATACTTATCTTCAAGTAGTTGGACAGAATTGCAGAATGTGTTTATCATTTGCTAGATATACCTTTTTATAGATAAGTAACAACTTCCCCTTCTATTTTAAAGTAAACCTGATATAACAATTAGAAGAAGCTAACTTTAACTTATAGAAACAGGAAGCAGACAGTACTTATAGATCAACAAGGGAACATGATAATGGAAACAGAGGAGAAACTAAAACATTGGCAGACATACATAGAAGAACTGTTTGACGATCAAAGGTAGCCTCATTGTGATAATTTTCCAGAGGAGACAGGTCCAGAAATAAGCAAAGAAGAAGTAATGCAAGTGGTAGAGTCATCAAAGACTATCAAAGCTCCTGGACCAGACGAGCTACCAGTGGATATACTAAAGTTGATAGACGAAGATGGAATTCATTTCTTAGTAGACTTATTTAACAAGATTTATGAAAACAGTATAATTCCTGAAGAATGGCTGAGATCAACATTTGTCCCTCTTCCCAAGAAGGCACATGCTCAGCAGTGCAGTGATCATCGCACGATCAGTCTGATGAGCCATACCTTAAAAATATTCCTCAAAATAATTCACAATAGAATTTACAGAAAATTGGAAGAAGATATAGGAGAAACTCAGTTTGGATTCCGGGAGGGATATGGAACTCGCGAAGCATTATTTGCCTTTAACATCTTGACACAGAGGTGTTTGAATGTGAATCAAGATGTATTTGCTTGTTTCATTGATTATAACAAGACGTTTGATAACGTCAAGCATGACCAACTTTTAGAGAACTTGAAAGCTAAACAGTTAGACACTCGCGATATAAGAATAATATCTACGTACTAATATATAATACTATACTGTATTATAACCAGAAGGCAGTTGCACGCATCAAAAATAGCACAACAAATGAAATTCAAATTAAAAGAGGAGTTAGACAAGGGTATGTGCTGTCACCAATGCTATTTAATCTCTATTCGGAAGAAATTATGAAGAAAGCATTGGAGAAAGAAGAGATTGGAATAAAAGTTAACGGCCAACCAATTAATAATATTAGATACGCAGATGATACGGATATAATGGCGGATACAGTAGAAGACCCGCAAGCCATTTTAAACAAGGTAGTCACAGCTAGTGAAGAGAAAGGGTTAACAATGAATGTTAAGAAGACGAAATTTATGATTATTTCAAAAAACAAAGATTGAATGCAAACCTGTACATTGACAATAACGAAATCGAACGGGTGCACAAATAAAAATACTTGGGAACAAGAGTGTTAATAACAACAATGACATCACAGAAGAAATAAAAACTAGAATTTGAAAGGCTCGAACTGCTTTTGTTAATATGAAGGACATTCTGGGAAGTCATGACATTAACCTAAACCTGAAAATGAGATGGGTTAAATGCTACATCTTTTCGATACTGCTGTACGGAGTAGAGACTTGGACTTTAAACAAGAGCAATATCGATAAACTAGAGGGCTTCGAAATGTAGATATATAGAGGAATTTTGAAAATACCTTGGACAGACAAAATAACAAATAGTGTAGTTCTTCGAAGAATGAACAAAGAACAGGAGATGTTGAGATCACCATCAAGAGAAGAAAGCTGGAATATCTTGGTCATGTGATGAGAGGGAAAAGTACCGATTGCTCCAGTTAATTATCCAAAGAAAGATTCAGGGCAAACGAAGCGTGGGAGATGACGTATATCTTGGCTGCGCAATTTAAGAGACTGGTTCCAGTGCACATCTAACCAATTATTTAAAGCAACAGCTTCAAAGATACGAATAGCAATGATGATTGCCAAACTCCGTAGCGGAGAGGGTACTTGAAGAAGAAGAAGAACTGACAGATATACTTTGTCGACTGAAGTGAGGCATAGAAATTTATACGTTCTATGTCTGCCACATAGAACAGACTAGATTCAAATATACTAAATAATCAAATCAAAAAATCAAAAATACTAAAATGAAAGATAACGTAAATATATAAATAAAATCAAAAGAAATTAAAAAAAAATCATTTAAAGAAAAACAACAAACATATGACGTTTCTAACGTTACAACTTACTATGAAATTAAGTTGATGCGATTGGTTATACAAGGGAAGATAAAAGGAAGAAGATATCGGGGAGACGACGCACGCCCTGGTTGAAAAATTAAAGCTTTAAGTTTAAATGTGAAAGTTTTAAAAATTTGGAGTAAAATAACAGAACTCTTTAGAATTGCTACGGACAGAGTAAAACGGGTAAGGATCAAAGATGTCCTTAAAGGATGAGGCTTACTAAAAAGTATTGAAAAAGACTGTAAGACTTGTACACACTTCTAAATAGGTCTAAGTGGTAAGCTGGTTTTGTATGTTTTCAATAAAATTGATAGTGTGTAAATTAATTTATTAATTAAGCTAAGTATACTTTCGACATAATAAATGTCATCATCAGAGCTATCCTAAAATAACGTTAAGTTAAGTAAATTTTTTATATAAAATACAATGATAGAAAAAACTTACGTCAATTAGGCAATAAATACTTCATAGAAGGAAAATTGTGGACAAATGACATATTAAAATTCAAAGATCGGGCTCTGTAGGCCACAGATCTTGGGTCTAACCCTTATACATATGTATAATTCACATTAAAAAGTTTTTATAAAAACATGGTTACCACATACAGTAACGACAACAGCTGTCTTTGACTTACATTTTTGAAGTAAAATGAAAATGAAATAGGAAGCTCGGATATACGGAAATAAATCCGAGAGCGACCTCTGTATTTAAATTATTAATTAAAAATTGAAAATGTCTAAAATGACGTCTGAAGGTTATTGATTATTACTTTTAGCTACTGTAGAATTTTAAATTTAAATATTTTAAATTGATTAGTTAACGTGAAGATTTAAAATATACATTTATCAAAATTATCAAAAAACAAAACTTTAAAGTTTGACCAAGTAGAAGAAAGTAGATGAAAACCAACCAAGGAGAAGTATCATTTGCTAAGTTAAGAGTTCAACAGCTATTATTGATTATCGATATTATTAATAAAATAAATAATGAAGAAGAAAATATCAAACATTCTCTATGTAGATGAAATCAATGAAAGAAAATATAAGAAATTCTCTCTTTTAAATCTCTTTTTAAAAAATAAAGGTCAAAGCTTGATCAAATGATGGTTAATTTTATACTAAGTGTATTATTAAAGAAACTTCTTAAAGATTGGATCAAACTTACAATTTAAGTTAATTTGAGTGTTGACACAGTTCTGAGGATTCCTTTTCATTTCTCTACTGATTTCAAGATCTTCTAGTAAATTCATTTTTATATAATTATTATTGGGTATACTGTGTAGGATCTTACTATCTCTATGAGGACTAAAGCCATGCTTTGAAGCATGTATATGATTCCCAAAACTAGATTTATCAATCTTAGACAGATGTTCTTTGATGCGTATATCCAAAGGTCGCATTGTTCTACCCACATAGGTCACCGGGCATTCACCACAGGATAATTTATAAATACCACTTTTTGACGATTTGTTGATTTTGTCTTTAGTGTGGGAAAAAATAGATTTGATATTTTCTTTAACTTTGAAAGAAAGTTTTAGATTAGGGATGTTTTTTAAGATTCTGGCTATATTGTCTGAGGGATAACCTAAGTACGATATTGATCGATAAATAACTGTCGAGTTAGAAATGTTATGGACAGTGTTGTATGCTAGTGATCTATTCCTTTTATTCCTTAATTTGTTGAGTATGTTATCAACCAAAGTAGGGGTGTAACCGTTACTATAAGCAAGTTGTTTAATAATTTCTAATTCTGATTTAAAATTTGAATCTGACAGAGGTAAGCTAAGTAAACGATGGATATAGCAATAAAAGGAGGCCATTTTCTGTTGAAAAGGATGATTAGAAGATCTAGGGATGGTATGGTCAGTCTGAGTTGGTTTTCTGAAGACTGAAACATTTAATTTGTTATCTATTCTAGTTAATGTTAAGTCTAGAAAATTAATAGAATTGTTGAATTCTGTTTCTAAGGTGAATTTTATAGCTGGATGTAAGTTGTTAAGTGAAACTAGGATATTGTCTGCATCTGAGGAATTTCCATCCAGATTCTAGCTAGTAAGCATCCAGCTTATTAAAAAGTATTCATCATAAAAGAAAAGAAATTAATCCTGCAAGAGTAGTTTGATTTAAGAGAAAATTATTTAAAGATTCACTAAGTATATAAAATAGCCAACGTCCTTGAAAAGGTGTTAATGGAAAAAAGTCTGCTCTTATTCTTGGACCTACATGGATAAACCTTCGATAGGCTATTCCATGACACCCTTTTTCATAAATTAAATAGAACAGTGATAGTTCATGAATTTATTGGAATAAAAACATACTAAATAAAATGAAAAATACAGCAAATATTTGATTTCACGCAAACAGCGCCTATGTATCTGTTGATACGTATTTCGACCTAATAGGTCTCATCAGAACAGTTATTCATAGGTGTTCTCAACGTGAAAGATCAATATTTTCTGTCTTTTTATTAGCTGTTTATTTATTGGCCAGTATGTCATTTGGTTTATACTTCTTTCTGACGATTTCTAAAAGAAGGTTCCCCGTCTGTTTCATTTCGGAGAAAAAGGACATTCGGTGAAAATATCTTATTTGGTCTACCTACCTTATTCGGTATATTCTTCGATGGATTTATACCTTAAAGATTTCTAGTTTTTCTACTAGTGTTTCTATAACATTCCAGCTCTTTAGTCCATTCAGCGATCTGGAGAATATTGCGATTTAAATTTTAAGTTTATTCTTATTTTTTTGCTCATTTACCAGTAATCATTAATATTAGAGCCAAAATAGGTGATGTTATCACCACTTTTTAGATTTTTTTATATGCTCTGGGTATCTTAGTCTGTTGGCGGTATTATTGTTGATCTTAAGGCCTTCTTCTATTCCAATCCAACGCATCTTCAATGATTAATTAGATAAATTAGGAGTGGGTGTTAAAAAGGAAAGAAGATAAAATACAATCTCTACTTTACTTTATGTTATATCTCTGCTACTTCCATTACATACTATCGAATGCGAATCTTTGTACATTGGTACCGATATAAATATTTGATGATACCGGCTTTTTTGCAATCAATTCCCACCTCTTATTTCCAACTCTTCATATTAGCCATTGAAATAGACAAAATCACAATAGGTAATATATAAAAACCACAAACGTGTTTCTTAATTGCCGCAATTATCAATATACACAGAAGACTTTAATAGTAATCATGCTGCAGTCAGCTATAACCAATGAAACCTCCAAAGTGAACAAGTAGTTGGATTGCTTGAGCTCAAGCATGTTAGACTTTTACACGATGCAAAACAGAAGCCTACTTTTTTCCGCGGAAAAAAACCTATAAACCAGATCTAACATTTATATCCACCAAAGACGATTGACGTAACCATGTCACCAAAGAAGTTCTTTGATAAGTTCCCAAAATCGCATCTCAGGCCAGTAATAACAACTATGGACATTACTATTCCTATTATAAACTAATTACACTGCCTAATTGAAACTTTGGTACAACAAAGTTGGATCAGTATCCAGCTCAATTATTGGAGAACGATAATAGATATATAGAGGCTAAGGTAGAAAACTACGATAGATTTGCCATGATAAAAACCACTTTCCATGATGGGCCGAAGAATGTAAAGACCTGCATGATCAATACGAATACACCAAAGACTCAGACATAGGTAAACAACTTCTAGAATCTCTAAATTCTGTAAGAACCATCAGGTATAGGTTAACTCTCGAAAACCTTAATTTCACGCATAACAGTCACACTGCTTGGAACATTCTCAGAAAACAGGCCCTAATATCTCGACACCTAATTCTTTATCACCAAACCCAAAAGATATAGTAAAGCGCATAGTAAGCATATCAAACCAGTCATAAAAAGTCGTTACTTTTTATATCAACCTAATAAGTGGTGATTAAACAATGAAAAGAGGAGGAATCCTTTTCACACTATAACTCTTAAAGATATTAGTCAGATAAGAGGATAAAGAAACTGGCAAGATTTAACTATTTTATGTATATTAGCGTAAACGTTTCCTTTCTACTTACAAAACAGTATCAGTCTATATCTGCAAGAGTAACACTCTTGGAGGATTTGTAAAGCTGTTTGAATTAAAATAGAAGGCAAAAAAGTGACCTCTCATGTTGAGTGAAAAGAGATAATAATGAATAAATGTGACTTACATATAAAGTAATATAATAGCGATGGTAATTATAGCTACCAGTGTTACAAAGAATTGGTCGTTTTAAGACTCAAAGTCAAATTTTATTAGATATTTGCTTTATTATTTCATCTAAGGAAATAAGTTTTCCAGATGAAAAACTGCTGAGGGCTCGCACAGCATCTTCTGGCCATTGAAAGGATCGTCGAGATTGGGAGCCATAATGTTTAATTAATAAGTAACATAGTTTTGCATTGCCTTATTTACTTCAGTTTATTACCCATATCTGCCATTTATTGAATGCTGCCTGAGAATCACACCCTAAAGTCATTCGAAAGTTCATATCCTGAGTGTTTAAGGCATACTGGCTTAATTGTTGTCCGAAATCTTATGATTAGTCCTAAGGCTTCTATATTATTCCCTAAAAGCTGGATTGTTAATTCCACCATATTAAAATCCGTATTTTTTGCCTTATATGCCAATGTTATCTTAGCACGTACTCTGGACAAGCGTCCATGTTACATTTCTGCGACATAAAAGAGGCAGGTTAATCCAAGTGGGCAACGGAGAAGGTGAACCTAATTACCCCTTGAATGTGATACTACGCTGAAAGGTAAAGAATTGTTAGGTACCTATTTAAATGATTATAATCAGTTAAGAAACCAGCTTGGTTTAAACTTATCATTTTAATGAGAAAATATAATTGTTATAGAAAAACGTAGAAGCAAATGCCTTAAAGAGATTAGAAAAAATTCAATATTTGTAAAAAAAAATCATAATATTTAGATAAAAAAAACTTGGAGGCGCCGGGCATCGATCCCGGTACCTCTCGCATGCTAAGCGAGCGCTCTACCATCTGAGCTACGCCCCCTGCATTTATAATTAATTTCATTAAAATCAGTGCAAGTGTTGAACTACTTTCAAATAAAGAGCGTGGCAAAATAAAGATTTATGTGTGCTGGACCCGATATACAAATAATATATTTGTGGCGGAGGCGCTATATTGAATTAACAAAGTATAACAAAAAATAACAATAATAAAACGTGAAAAATAAGAAAAGGCAAAAGAAGAAGAAACTACCAATATGTTACTAACCAGTTTAATGTCATGAGTTCATCTGTTTGAGTTCTAGTTCCAGCTTGAGTTCAGATTGTTTAGTTTGATCTCATTGTGTCAGATATTTTATCTAAATCTGCGATCTCTATTCTGAAAATTAAATCTACATTTGTGAAGAATATTCTTAACTCGTATTATGTACTTAGTTCGCATAAATGTACCAACAATTTTTTGGCACGCCTGTTGTAGCATCTTTTATCTGTACCATTTTACTGTAGCCCATTCCTGTTTTTGCGATATTTTTAAATACGCGACACCTTTTTAAGTAAAAGAATTACTTACATCTGGGATTCTAAGCGAGCGGCGAGAGATCGAGGGCACTCCGCTTTGTTGATCAATTTTAGAATTTATAGCGCTACGTCGAATATGTTTCAAAGAACACACGTGTGCAGAATCAAATGACACATATTTTTTTATGGAATATTATCAGTATATCCGAGAATAGTCACCCCACAATAAACGAACATAGTTAAAATTCGTAATGTAGGTGTAAGACTAGTACAGCTTGAACTCTGTAAGACGCTAGGACCAGTGTCGAGCAAAAACAACAAACAGTAATTCATTTTCTCTCAACAGATACAATGAGATTGAAACCACCCAAACAAACAGGCTTGCAACAAATAAATGTAAAACACACATTCAAATTACTATTTAAAGACTGAAAAAATAAAAAACCGTACGTAATGAAAAGTATGTGATTTGTAAGATAATACAATTATTAACTCTAAGTCAAACCACAAATCGCAAAAGCAATTTGTATTTTTTAACACATAGGACGTGTTTCGACATGTCTGTCCTGATCAATTATAAATGTAGGAGAATCATAATCTGAAATGCATAAGTATATACAACTTCAAGAAAGAACTTTCTTCCGCAGGTACCCCAAGATCCCCACAGGTGAATGTTTGGTCAGTCATAATAGACAATAATTTTTTTTAAAAGCTTGATACATCCAGGTCCTTAATTAGTCCTTATTTGTTCTTCGGAGCACGAAAACATATTCGAGTTACGATTATTTGTGCCATCTTGGATGTACTGTTACTGTTTTGCTATTGTTATTATTCGTTGGTGGCTATTGTTGTGATTTGCTGTTGGTAATTATTGTTATTTTCTGTTATTGGCTATTGTTATGTTTGACGCCGAATGTTTACCGCAAAATGGAGGAAATTGTTCAATGGAAACGTGGAAAAGCTCTGAAACTTTCAAAGAAGCAGATATTAATGAATATTATTATTATTAATTATCATCTTAATCAGGATAACAACGATTCTATATCAAGTGTAATAAAGAAAGTGTCAGAAATGAAAGGTTGGAAATTCTCGTGACAACAAGTACGATGAAGGTGTCAGGTGCCAAATTCGTAGAATAGTTCATCAATTTTTTTGTGACAATATTTCACCAACAATAAACACCATATTAGCTGTTGTAAATGTCGAATAAACTTTGCCCAACTTTTCACGGGCCATGCTACATCGCTTGCTGAGTGATATGGATTTTGTGCTTATAAAACGTGGCAGAAATCAATTTTGATTGAAAAACCAGAAATCACCTCGTGGCGTCATCGTTATTTACGCGCAATTCGTAAATACCGTGCAAAAGGATACAACATAGTGTATTTGGAATTTTGAATCATGGGCAAATATCGGGCACAGTGTGAAAAAAGAATGTGTTGATAAAACAATTACATCTCATCGCGATGCTTTTGTTCGTGGTCTGACAACAGGAATAAAAGCTCCAACAGCTCGTGGTGCACGGTTCGTTTTATTGCACGCAGGATCTACCAGTGGATTTGTTGATGGAGAAGAGCTCACGTTTTTGGCAAAGAAAAATACTCAGGGCTACCACGACGAAATGGATGTACCGACCTTCGAACATTGGTTTGAAAATAACTTATTGCTAAATTTGCCAGAAAAAACTGTTGTAGTAATGGACAATGCCTCCTATCACAGCAGAAAGTCAGAACAAATTCCCAACAGTTCAACACTAAAAAAAGATATTCAAGAATGTTTGACAACCTTTTACCTATTACTCTTTTTCGGTTCATTTATTGATTTGTTCTGTTTTTAGATTACCAAATTATTTTTCACATATTATCTTGAATTATTTTAGCCTCCCCCGTTCTTTTGGTTATTCTATCTAGTTTAGCTCTATGTTTATGTTGTTTTTTTTTTTCATATATTCTAAGTGGATATAGTCGTTTGTTTCTAATGTCATTCTATCGAAAAAAAAAATACACTGTCTGAAATATATGTTTAGTTATTCTAAAAATACTTCTTGGGAATCTTGTAAATTAACTACTACTAGTGTTATCTAATTCCGTTATTTTATTTGCATACGCCAGCGAATGATCCGCATTCCATGCATAAAAATTAGCGAATTTTTTGTTGTGTTAATAACATACTTTCTATTAATTCAATGAACTCCATATAAAAAAAATTGTCATTAGTTTTATTTTCATAATAAAATAATTCTAAAATATAATTTTTTTCTTCAAACGTCAAATAATGATGACATTACTTATCTAACTTGATCCTGTCAAAGTTTGATGTCTCTGCCGGCAGCAGTTTGTTTCCCACTTCTTTACGGCGGAGGGAAAAAATGTTGTCATGGCAACAATATGAAACATGTCACAAAAGCAACAATACAAATGTCATTAACAATAATTTAAACATCATTTTTATATATAGTAATATTAAAAGTACAATTAGCTAATGAGGCATTTTCAAAATTGAAACTGTGCAAAAATGTTCCCGACTCTTGATACGCATTGGTAATTGTTGATGATACTGATGGTCGAGAACAGCTTTCAGCAATCATTCCGATTGTGGCGTATCATGAGGGTTTAAAATTTTTTGAGCATTATCGTTCTTATTTCTTATTGAATCCTCTATATATCCTTCGGCAACCGTGCTTGATTTTCCAGCCACCATGTCGTTTGAGGCATTCTAGATTTCCGCCTCCATCAATTAAAAGTGTTGCTGAAGTTAGTCGTATAAGTAGTGACCCGTGTATGCGCTTGCATCGTTTTAAATTTAAATTAACTAGCTACTTTTTGAGCTACTGCGCTGATCGATGTATTCCCATGACGCTTCGGTAACACTTTCATTTTGGTACTTGATAAAAATCGGTTTCCTGTGAAATTTTCAGGCCGCAGTGATGCATACTTTTTATTACAGTTTAATGTAAGTTTTGACCCAATTTTCGTAAATATCTATTTGTCGTGTTTTATTGTCTGGGATTTTGATTAATTATTACATTTTTCTTTATCCTCAATGTCCACAGTCCTCATTTTTACTATTTCGTCGGATCGACAGGCGCCGGTACCCCAATTAACAAAAACAATCTGAAATATATTTTTATAATTTAGTAGAGTATACTATTGCTTTGCAATATATTTTTTTTTACCTTTAATACTAATACAACTTATCTGGTGCTTCAAACAAAAATTTATCAAACTAGTCTTAAGTGAAAATTTTTAGACTTCTTTAGAGTATATCCTTCGCTGTGTTTTTTCAGAAAGGCTTAACTTTATAAATTTTTGCTTGTATTCACATTTTTTCTAATAACTACTCGGATTTTATCATAGAGTATCGTGACCACATTGTAGAAGATTTCCATTTATTTTCATTTTCCATTATATTAAAATATGCCAGTTAAACGTCTTCGGTAACTTGCCGTACTCCTCTAGTATCGCACCACTTTGGAAGTGCTTGTCCGCTAACCGATACTTTATTCCGGACTTGGAGGACCCCAAAGTGCTACTACACTCATTAGCCGCGGACTCAATTTCGTTTAGGTTTTCCATTTTCGCACTAAAATTTGCGCTTGCGGTTGGCAACAACATAAGCTGTCTTTATATAATTGTAAACAAACTGTCAAACAACGGTAACCAGGGAGGACGCAAATCCCACCGACGATTTAATTATTTTATATTTCTAAACATCTAGACGACTTTTGATAGTTGTCACAGTAATTTCGAGTAAAAATAGCGTATGAATTGTACTATTTATGGTTGAAATTTGCTAAGTTTGAACTAAAATATAGTATTACTATATTCGGTTAAAGAAGCGACTTTTCTTGACATGCCCTCTAATTAATTAAATAATAATTAATTAAATTAATTAATTAATTAATTAATTAATTAATTTATTTATTTATTAAGTAATTATTTAATAATTAATTGATGTAATTATTAAGTAATTAATTAATTAATTCTTACCATCGTAACCCATTCTGTCTCATCTTGGTAACAATTGGTGTTATACCAAAACTTCTTCTAATGTATTTATTCTTAATTTTATCCCTTTTTGTTACTTTACTCATATGCGTAGTCATTTTTATTTTCGCCCTATATATTATTTGTTTTTTTTTCAATTTTCAGCGTTCAATAACGTACATCGTAGGTGAGGATGTACGTGAGGGGAGGTTATTAAAGTTTTCTTTTAGTTTTGTTGTAACCTATCTGCCAGACAGTTAGTACACCACTTGCCTTCTACAAACCCCTCGGCTCTTTCCATTTCATCTATCCTGTTTTGGCTGTACTGTATGCATCGCCATCTATTTTCCCATTGCTATGCTGTACTAATTCTAGTTAGTTCAGTATATTATCTTTTCAACTTTTTTTATTAATTTATTATATTTTATAATATATTTTTTGTAATAATTTGTGTTTCGCTCATTTACATAATATTTTCTTTTTAGTGATAAACTACTTACCATTGAAGGCATTACCATCACTTTTGATTATAATAAGGTAAGTTGTTTTCTGTCACTAAAATGCTTAATTAAAATTATCTATTTATTAACATACTAATAATTAAATATATCGTTCATATTAAAAATAATATTGTCAATATATGTTTGTTGTATACCTGCTTATGTATCGATATATAGAGTAACGAGTTCTTGAACGGTGCTCCAGCATCGATTGAACTAAGATTAAGGATTATCTTGACCCATCGTAACAGGTAAATTATTTTCTTTGTCATCTAGTTTATCACAATACGTGAAATGTGTGGAAAACAATTGGTATAACCTTCATAAAAACGTACCTGAATCTAAATGCCACCATTCAAAATTGAACTAAAATGGGCAATCGACATTATCAAATTTGGGGGAGAGAAAAAAAAAATCATTCAAAAGAAAAACAAATTAAGAAATATTGAAGAAAGTCTTGCAGAGAGTCTATCTGAACAATAATATGACCAAAGAAGAAAGGATGATTCAAAAAGGATTCAGGAATTTGTTAAAATTGAACGGTAAAAAGAAAAAGGAAACAAAAATTTTTTAAAAACAAGGTTGTAACCGTTTATTAAAATTATAATTCCTAATAATCTTTAAGTTAAATATTAATTCTCGTCACCTATCTGCAAGTATGGAAACATCTAAATAAACCTCTCCAGAATCCAGCTGCAGATCATAGATCATTATTGCCTTTCTGTCTTTCCTTTTTTTTACGTTCAGGATACTGGATGCATATTTTTGAGTGATCTCTTGACGAGGTAAGCAAAAAATCCATTTTTCTTTTATATGTTAAATAAATATTTATTTTAGACTCCCACCGGGACCTATAATTAGCCATTATGACATGACACTCCCAGTATTCACCGGGCTTACTATTATTTGCTCTTATGGTTCGTCATCTTATATAAGTGCCTTTTGTAGATAATCCCGTTTGTTTAGCCACCCCATCTCATAGATTTTTAAGGTAAAGATATGTTTCTGTCGCCAATTGATTAAAACGTTCTCTGAAAATCGTAACCTAAGTACCGAGTGATAAAAATTATACCTTTTTTTTTTACAAGCCACATTAGCTTATGAATAATTCAGGTTGTACCGATTTAATAATTTTTTATGGAATAGTGAAGATTATCTATGAACTAAATAACACTGATGTGATTTTTTATTGCTCTTTTAATTACATTAATATTTACAATTTTTTATGTGAACGAATTTTGAAGTTTGGGGTAAAATAATTTTGGTTTTATAGAAATATTTCTCATTCTCATATTTTTAATACCAAAATATAGAATGTTTATTTTTTTACAATACGATGCAATTCTAGTTTTGGTTTCATATAAGTATGTACTTCTCAATTGTAATTTAATATCTATAATACAGAATGTTTACTCTTTTGCAATATGATGCAATTTTTCTAGAATCTTTTAGTAACTTTTTGTTCTTTAAAAAATAATAAAGAAAGTATACCGTGTTAATAATTTTTCGGAATTTTTTTAATAAATCAGTATATTCTCATTTTGGTAAGCGGTGCTCTAGTAAGGGATTAGTTTGGTAAGCGGTAACTAGTTTTAAGAAGCAGTGCCGAAAAATTACTACCGAAATCTTAAAACCAAATCTGGAAACGTAAGCGGTATAAATAAATTAAATTATAGAGGCTCAGTCAATGGAATACATTTGTACCGTTCAGTAAATAAATGTTACAGATCAATTGTGTGTTTTTAATTTTAGTGTTAGAAGATTGTAAATAAATTAACATAAGTGTTTAGAAGATTGCAAATAAATTGAAATAAACATTGCATTTTAGATATCCTCAATATTAAGTAAAAATGAAAACTGTTCAACGGTGTGCTCTTGCCGTCCATACATTCGGATGTCAAACTTGGAGTAGGAGTAGAGTAGGAGTAGTAGAGAGTAGAGTAGGAGAAATAGCTAATATGGATAGAATAGCAAAGGCCCAAAGTGCAATAAAAAGGCAAATGATAAATATACTACTGTCAGGATAGAAGGATAAATACCTGGATAAGAAACCTCACAAAACTTAAAGATGCCACCAGTCAAATAGCAAATTTATGGTGGAAAATTTTCCAGTCACACTGTTGGACAAAAAGATGGAAGATGGACTCAGAAATATCACCGATTGGAGGCCCTGGACATATAAACGAAAACGAGGGAGTACTATAGATGAGGAGATTGGATGATCTCCAACATCACACTAGTCCAGGTGTAAGGCTCAAGATAGAGAAAGATTGAGAAGCGAAAGAGTGGCATATATTCAATATTGGATGTTTCAAGGACTTGTAACATTTTTTTTATATAAATAATATATTAAATTATTTTTAATTTCCTTTACCCATGTGGATGATACGCCGATGATCATGTGTACGATTAGAAATGTTGATAACGGAAGAATTTACTTACCAAAATAACATGGAATTTCCCTAATTAAGAAAGGTTGTTATTCCTTTCCTTCTTAATCCCGAGTATGAAAGGAACTAATGCTTTTCGGTATGCGGGTTCTTTTTCATAAATTGGTAATTTTCGTCGAAGACACGTATAGTAATCTTTTGACAATAACATAATCCAAAGGATTGTATATTTGATCACGTCCAATTACTAGTACCTACCGTAAATACCTCAAACTTTTCGATGTCCATTAGAATATTTTTATCTTCTCAGAACTACATACAACTGCCCTATGATTTCTAAGTGGGAGATATCCCTCTTTTTTCTTGGATAGTGTGTAAAATTTTAGAAAAACAACAAGTTACTTCTCAGGTGGGCCGTTTGTGGAGTAAGGGTGATTTCTCGTAAGACGCTTTGCTCACGTTATTTGTTATCTTACCGTCTGTGAATTATTTTCTAAGTGGGTATACACTTGTTCTATAGAACTATAGAACTATGGAACTATAGAAAAGCTCTTTAGATTCTTGGCGATCAGCATTGTTTCTCTAGTTGTACACATAGTATAATTATTTTTGTCACTTCTGCACACAGTGTTTTATAGTTGTCTTTATGGGGCATATCTCTATTTCTTTTTGTTTTGAATTTGATGTGATTCTACAAGAATGTGAGTCTCTTCAGTCAGTAAATGTTTTTATTGATGGATTAGTATTATTGATGGCTTCAGTGATCCATTTCTTTGTGTATTCTCACGTTTTGTCAGAGTCTCTGGTAGTCACTGGTAGGTCAGCTTTTTCTGATGCTTCTATAAACTTTTCCCGGTGGTTTTAAAATCAATTTTTGTCTTTATTTGTAATTGTTTTACTGTGTTACTTAATGCGAAAATCTGCTTGCTTGTAACATTTTGTAGATGGAACCACAGTCTGCAGTTGGTTTTGTCTTCACGTTGATTATTGAGCTACTCCATCGTTTAGTGACAAGCATATAATCTATTTGGTTCTTGTATCGTCTTCCAGGTAAAGACAATGTTAATATTCTTCGCGAAAGATGTTAAACACTGTGTTTACCATAATAAGATCCACATAGCTGGCCAAATTTAAGAAACTGTTCACCTCGTCATTTCGCTCGCCTAAGCCATGCTCACCCATCGTTCCTTTCCAATGGTCATCTGTTTTAGTTTCTCCTATTTTTGCATTCTAATCTCCTATAATCATTATTGGTTATTTTTTAGGAATTAGAGATGGTTTCATGCATAAGGTGGTATGTTTCTTCTACTATATTTTCTTTCGCTTCGGATGTTAGCATATATACCTGTATAATATGAAGTTTGGCTGGATTACCGTTTAGACTTTTTTGATTATTCGACAATATACTGGAAGGTATTCATGTACATATTTTGACGACGTTTTTGAATTAATATTGCTACGCTTTATTGTCCTGATTTGTTAGCTTCTGACATAAAAATTTTGTGGTGAGTGGCCTCCCAATGTCATTGGCCTTCCCAGTGTGTCTCAGATATCTCAGAGATATATATCCTTCTCCTTGATTAGTTCATTTTCTCATATATACAATTTACCTGGCTGTAACATTGCAGTGTTTTTTACGCAGTGTTAAGTTTGATCTTCCAGTTTCACATTTCGCAGGTATTGTGTAACGATAAGACTACCAAAGAGAATTGAAATACTATTATAAAATAATACCTCAATCAACCATGGGAGCTTATCGTCTATGCTTTGCCTAGCTCATTCTCTCATGTGTGAATCCGTCTTGTCTTAAACTATGAATTAAACAATTAACACTTAGCTGGTAACAAATAAAACAATAATTTAACTAATGGTGTTTATTTAAAATAATATTTAAGTAGCAAAAACAACACCTGCTAAAACTTTACAGTATACAAATTTGGAACTGATACTTATGGCATAGATGGGCTGCTTGCTTCTAATTATATGTTACCTCTAGATATGTGGTTAGGTCTTGTTGCCACCTGCACAGCATGTGAGCAGGTCTTACATAGAGCTGCAGTTAATTCATTCCATAGAATTTCAATAAATTATCCAACAAACCCAATAAATTCTCCTCTAAAATTCTTCAATAAAACCGATAAACCCAAAAAAATTCTGCAGATGATAAAACGAACCTTATAATAAATTTTTGTCTTTTTTTATAAATTTTAATTACAGACAAAAAAAACAGTATCCCACCACGATTGATAGTGACGAAAAGTAGGGAGAGACTGCAATAAAGTTAAGCATAGATGACATAGGATGTATGCCTATAATGGAATTAGCTCTTATGTCAACATAGAACGAAAAATTCACTAGCGTACACAAAGAGAGCGGGCGAATATTTATTCTACAGGAAAGAAAAAGAGACGAAAGAAAGAGAGAGGAACTATTTTTTGAAGAAAAAATAGTAAAAAAAGAAACTGAAGGTGAAGGAATTAACAAATTAATAAAGAAATTAAAATAAAATAATTATTTAAATATAAATTAATCAAGATGTAACGTTTATAACGTTACAATTGCCTGGTCATCCACAATCATCTGCCTGATCAGATCACCCATTTCAGACTATTCAACCCGTAAACGATATGGCGCCGGTTGCTAAATATTTAACTACAAATAGATACCTTTTTAATGGTCAATGAAATTCGAAAAAATCGCTTTTTTCGCACTAAAGTGATAATATTTTAAAAACAATTTCTGCTGAAAACGTATAGATTTTCTTACTATGGGTACAAGTATACAGGTTCCATAATTAATTAGACATTAGCTAATGGATGATAGCTGAGACCAAAATAAAAGCGTCAAATTGCTTAGGAAAAATGTTGCTAGTTTTCGTTCTACAGGGTGATTCATTAACATATTTTTATATTATTTTTCGGGATATATTGAAAACAATTTAACCGATTTAGGTGAAATTATTTGATATCTGGCTAATATTTAATATGCTTAATATGAAAATGATATTAGTTTTACCATTGATACTAGGTGGCGCCACCTACTATAACATTGGTTCATTAATGTGCACATAATTTTTTTGTCCGCCTTGTAGAAGCATTCTAGGAGAAACAATGAAATAACATTTAATTCTACACAAAAAAGGTATTCTTGTGTCAAATCAAAAAAGTACACCATTTTCGAAATAAACGTATTTTGTTAATAATACGCATGTCTGTATTTAATGTTTTGCAAAACATTATATGCTTTGAACTTAATGGCAACGTGCAGTGCGAGTCATTATTTGTCAAAGTGCTATTAAGTTTTTTTAAACCACTTGAGATAATGTTAAAATGCCACGGTCATAGTGAATTTTCTAATGTAGAAATGCGCGATATGATCTGTTTGCATACCCAGGAAAATTTTTGTTCTTCTTTAGAACTAGAAGAATTGAATAGAAGAATAGAAGGCAATCAAACCATAAAACTATTAGATCATTGTTCGACAGATTAGGCAAAGCAGTGTCATTTCATCCCAAAAACAGGAATGCTGGAAGATTGGGAGTAATTGATGCGGATATGGAAAATGAAATTGTTGTGCGTGTTGCAGAAGATCCAGAAGGCTTGTTTCTGCAGTACTGGTATGGCAGAAAATCTGTATCCGTATTTTTTTACTCCAGTATAGAATCTTTTACCACAGGATTTTCCAACAAGGCTCCGATTTAGTCAATTTATGATAGGGCGGCATTTAGACGATCCAATGTTTTATAATAAAATTTTATTTACTGATGAAGCCATATTTACTAGAAGAGGTGTGTTTAACGGGCGCAATAGCCATACCTATGCGACAAGAAAATCGTCATGCATTTCAAGAATATTATTTTCAACATGGATCAACATTAGGATCATTCGAATTATTAACTAGGCTTGACGGAGTAACTATCTATATTTTTTAAGAGGAGATTTACCAACCCTTTTTTTGAAGACATACCTCTAAATTTAAGACGTAACTCTTGGTACATATATAATGGTGCACCACCACATTATAGCATAGAAGTTAGAAATGATCTAAATGAAATTTATCCTCAATTGGTAGAGGTAGTGTATACCATAGCCAGGCACGCAGTCCCGAACTAAATTACCTAGACTTTCACTTTTGGGGCTACCTAAAGTCACTTGTTAATAAAAAAAAATAAATAACCGTCAAGAGTTTTGTCAAAATATTGTAGAGGGAGTTAACGTAATTTAAGGCCCAAAGAAACTCATTGTACAAAATTAAGACAAAACTTATACAACAGATTATGTAGTTTATCTAATTTTATCTAAGATTATCTTATCTAACATTTTTAATACTTATTGTAATTTTATTTGTTTCATTTTGAATTATTCACTTTGTCAAATGTTTTAAATTTACTTAATTGTTTAATTTAATTTAATTTCTGATATTTTTTAAACTTGTAACTGTGTAAAAGGTTTAATAAAAATAATTGTTTCAACCATACGCATTCTGTTGGCAAACATTTTCTACTGGTAATACATTTAATATTCATTGGTTATTAAGACCTTTTGAAAAATGTTAAATTTACATAAGTTTTTGGAAAATTTTTTCATTTTATGCACGTCTCTAAAAGATACGTTTATTTCGAAAATGGTGTACTTTTTTTATTTGAAACAAAAATACCTTTTTTGTGTAGAATTGAATGTTATTTCATTTTATTTTCCTATAATCTTTATACAGGGCGGACAACAAAATTATGGCCACATTAATGAACCAATGTTATAGTAGGTGGTGCCACCTAGTGTCAATGGTAAAACTAATATCATTTTCATATTAAGCATACTAAATAATAGCAAGATGCCAAATTTAACTTAAATCGGTTGAATAGTTTTCAATATATCCTTAAAAATAATATAAAAAAAGGTTAGAATCACCCTGTAGAACGAAAACTAACATTTTGCTTAAGCAATTTGAGCTTAAATGCTTTATTCTGATCTCAGCTGTCACGCATTAGCGACTGTCAAATTAATTATGGGACACCCTGTATATTAACGGGAAACTCGTCAAATACCTTAGGCCAGAACGAAAGTCCCGAACACAATTAAATTTTGTTTATTTCCCTGGTGTATAAGTACTTTTTTAATAATAAAATATGTATAATATAGGTAATCGTACATAAAGAAAGTAATTATGGTGGTTAGCATACCGGAGCAAGGTCAATTTGCTCGTTAGAATATTATTGTTTTTCTCCGAGAACCAATTATTAAACTGAGAAAATTTGTTCATTCAGATTTGTCTCACATCGTTAATGCAAGATAACTATTACTGATATGTAAATCATAATCCGTGTAATAAATAACAGTCGGATGTAAAGAAGAATGAATTCATGCGTGTAAAATCTTATTCATAGTATTCGAGTCATACCGATCTTAATGTCATTCTTTGGACATGTACAATTCACCAAAGAGATAAACAATATTTATTGATATTAATAAATTCTGCCGCTTTGATAGAGACTAATAGCCGTCATTTGAGATGTATAGCGGACAGAGGTATAATAAAATTGCTTAAAATTAAAGCCAGAGACCAAGTGGCCCAAATATAGAACATGATCTTACAAGAAATTCTCTATTTCCGTTTTATAGTTACACAAGATATATAAAGATATCTAATATGGATCAGCAACTACATGTGATTATAACCTACTATTTTTTAATCTACCCGCTCATCCGGTAGGCATTTATGAAGTGTGTTACACTGAGCCGCAAGCCCCTCATCTCTTGCCGTATTGCTAATCCATAGGTAGATTTATTACACCAGCGTATTATAGAATTAATTACACAATATTTAGACAAACATTAAATACGATATTCTAAGACTTTAAACACAAACATTATCAAACTCCAACAGAAGATATCTTCTTACTTAATCAGATAAGCATTCATACATTTCTGCTGAGGTCAGGCTTCAGTATCATGCAAATTTACTCAAATATTTTACTTACAAATTGTTCTTCACTGATGTCTCCAAAGATTGCAACGGAGTAGCAGCTGCTACGGTATTAGAAAACGTAATTTTTGCTACTAGATTAACTAATTGTTGTTGTTTGTTTGTGTTTAAATGACTGCGGACACTAAAGCCATTCGCCAATCTTACAATTTGAGGTGTAGGTGTGTGTGTGTGTGTGTGTGTGTGTGTGTGTAGAGTAATTGTCTTGATACTTAACAAAGTCGACGTCATTGTCTTTGCTCTCTCTCCTCAATCCTTTAGCCCTTGTCAGGGCGTAGTGACACCCTAAATAGTATTAGTCTGCTGTCTCCATTGACTGCGATCTTGTGCCATATGGACGGCTTCATGTTAGGGATTTTCCCACCAACTCTTCATTTGGTCCCACCCATCGTATTGGAGATCTTCCTCTTGGTCTTCGGCCTTCTACCTTACCTTCTACTACCAATAGTTCCATGGTGCCCGTTCTTCTAGCTATGTGGCCGAAGTAAGTTAGGTATGCTTGGTTTACTTTTTTTTAGTAGCCTGTCTTTTATATGAAGCTCTTCCAGAATTGGACAGGTTGGTTCTATGTTCTGTCCAGGTTCTATGTTCTGTCTTTGCTAAGAGACGCTAATTGTATCCAAACGTCTGCGGTCCCTCCGGTGGTGTACCGATCACACAAGGATAGAAACTATTTTCATTTATTAATTTTATTAAATAAAACGAAAATTCCACCCAGGTGGGATTCGAACTCACGACCTTTAGGTTTAAAGGCAGGCGCTCTTACCACTGCGCACAGAGGGGGGGTTAAGATTAACTAATTAATACTAATATTATCAGATTCATTAAAATCTTTACAAGCCATTAAACACGTTTATGCTACACACATCAATCTATTCCTAATTAAAGACGCGTTCCAACAGCTCCAATTTTCTGCGAAAACCATATCATTTATGTGGGTCCCATCCCATTTCGGAATAACTGGTAATAAGTTAGCATACAAAACAGCGTTTAAAGCAATAAACAATATGAACAACAGGGTATACCAATATCAGATACTAAAACTTTATTCAAGACTCATGTAAACAAACTCTGGCAAGAAATATGGGATCAAACAAATACAAATCTTAAAAGCTTAAACCAAACGTATCTGCAATATCTGAAAAATCTTCCTATACTACCAAAAAGAAAAGACCAGGTAATTATCAACAGACTTTGGCATGGGCATACATGACTTACGCACGACTACATAATCTCCAAAGAACCATCACCAATGTGCCAAAGATGTCGAACACCTTTCACAGTCAACCATATAATAATAGAATGTCCAGAGTATATACTCAGCCAAGGCGATATTCAAAATACCAAACAGCCTGAAAGAAGCGCTGGTTACAAAATTCAATGAAGTTCTGTCTTTTTTTGAATTACTACATACATAGACATTTTAACAGATTGTTCTAAGTCATGACTTCTAAAATGTATCTTATATTCTCTATTTGTATCAAAACTATACCGCTAATAATCGTTTACACGAGTGTAATTTTTAATCTTCGTTAAGGCTGAGAGCCTCTTTAAGGCATGGGCTCCCTTGCCAGGAAGAGAGTTTGACAAGAGCAGACGTCAGTCTACGAAAGCGGTTTTGTGTCAGTGAAGGGAGAGTTTGGGAAGACAATTGGTGTTCTATAAAGCAGTAGTGTCAGTGTGGAAGGTTGTTAGCCATGCCGCATTGAGGGGTACCTTCGTATTTTACCAGCTATATATTTGGGAATGGCTTTTTCGTTTAAGGTCAGCTGGATTGATTCCAGTCAAATTGAAAAGGGTTGGATGGGATAAATGGAACTTTCTTTGCGGAATGCCCGGTGAAAATGTGTCCTAGTTGGTGGTAAGATGTTTTTAGGACCTCCTTTGCTCTCATGTTGCTGCTTATGATGGTTCGTAAGACGTATCTCTTGCCGGGAGTTCAGGTTCTGCTCTCTATGGAAGGTATATTTGAGCGTTGGTGGAATAACGCCGACAAATAGTCTGCACGTTTCCTCATCATCATTCTAAGGAGTTTGCGTTTTGTGACCATGATGGTATTTATTTGGCAAGTGTTTAGTGCGAAGTAAAGAACAACCCGGAATTCAATTATCAATTATCTTATGTAAGTTTGGTAAGTATGCAGGAATGTCTTACTCTGTACATCCCAAGATTTACCTGACAGAGCTCCATGAGTCTAGCCCTTCTTCTCACTCTGTTTAGGCTAAGATTTAGTTCCGTGTCCCAATTGATGTTCCTCTGAAATTGAACTCCCAAATAGGAGATCGAACTTTGGAAGGGAAGTCTAGCTCCGTAGAGCTCTGTTGCCCTCGTCCTCAAACCAGGAAGTACCGGATATCTGAAAAAAATGCCTGTGATTTGGTTGAGTTGAGAGTAACACTCCATTTGTGGCACCATTTGAGGATTTTGTCGAATTGTCCATCGACTGTACCTGAGGAAAGCAGTGCACGGAATTTATTTAGACAAAAAGCTAAAAAAGGTAGTAATAAACATATGACTAGGATAGACAATATATTTATCTATTAGTCTTGAGACATCCAATATTTAACATAGGCCTACTTTTCGCCCTCCAATTTTCTCTATCTTGAGCCTTATACTTTCGACCAGCGTGATGTTGTAGATCATCCAACCACCTCATCTTTAATAATCTGTAATAATCATGGTCCATCTTTCATCTTTTTGTCTAATACTGTGATTGGCAAATTTCCACTTTTGTTTTGCTATTTGGCTGGTGGTCTTCTTCTTCTTATTGCGCCATCTTCTTTCGAAGGTTGGCGATCCAAATGGCAATTATAGCTTTGGAAACTGCTGCTCGAAAGATTTCTGTAGATGAGCAGTCAAACCATCTCCTCGGTCTTTCAGCCACGAGTTCTGGCATCTTTCAACTGATCTTCTGCCCTGAACTTTACCTTCCAATATGATTTGGAGTAATTCATATCTTTCACCTCTCAGCACATGACCCAACTATTGTATTTTTCTCTCTTTGATTATGCTAAGTAATTCTTTTTCTTTACTCATAAGCCGAAGTACCTCACCATTGGCAACTATTTGTATCCATAGGAATTCTCAGCATCCGTCTGTACAATATACATTTCAAAGGCATCTATTCTTATTTTCTGCTTGTGAGTCCATTGTCCAACTTTCACAGCCATAAAGGAAAACAGAGAAAACGTAACATCTGATCATTCGAATTCTGTAGCTCTAGACTGAGGTCTTTTATAAAATGTTTTTATGTTCATGAGTATTTTTCTCGCTTGTTCGATTCTTGAGAGGATTTCCTTTTTTGAGTTACACTAGTTGTTGATATTTGCCTCCCAAATATTTTATGGAAGTTATTTGTTCAATTATTTGTCCCTTGAAGTACAAAAGTACGTTTGTTGGTATCTTTGAAAATAGCAGAATTTTAGTTTTGGAAACATTTAGATATAAATCAAACATTTCGCTATGACGAACTACCGCATTTTTAGTAGCATTTTCCGAACTTCGCATTCTACCACCATAGACAACTGATGTTGTCTATGCTGGTTCCGTTATTCTTGATTCCACCTTAAACCTTGTCTAATGCTTTTCTGAATAAGATTCCGAATACTGATTAATAATAATAGTAATAAGATGCAACTTTGTCACACTCTTCGTCATATTCGTATATCTTTGAATGTTAACTGCTTTATTTCAAATGTTGCCTTTTGGTGCCAATATAGTTCTGAGATAATTCGCAAGTTTTTTCCTTAATTCCAGTTGTTCTCAGAAATTCGATCAGATTTTGATGGTTAGACGCAGTCAAATGCTTTTCGATAATCAATAAAACATGCACATACATCCACATTCATGTCTCTGCATCGTTGTGTTAACACATTTAAGGCAAAAAAGAGCTTCTCTTGTTTCCCAATCCATTTCGAATCCGAATTGAGCGTCACTCATCTGAAACTCACACTTCTTTTAAATTCGTGTATAAATGATAAAAGTTTTAAGGACAAAAAGCATCATGCTTAATATTCGATAGCCACCGCAGTGCGAGGTATTGGATTTTTTTTTAGAAATGTTACAACGGTGATTTTAGCTAACCTAATGATATTTTACCTGTGTCATATATCTTATTGAATAGTGCTGTTATTAAGTCGAGGCTTTTACTTTCGTTATCTGCAATTAATTTAAGTATTCCGACATTGATATTATCTGGACCGGTGGTTTTTCCGGTCTTCTGAGCTTTTACAGCATAAATAACTTCCTCTTTTGGTGTTTCTTCAACTTTTTCATCTATTCGATCATCTGTGGATGGTGGAGAACAAGGTGTATCATCGTTAAAAAGTGTCTGAATGTATTTTTTCATCTCTTCAGTTTGTCTTCTGTACCTATAATTATCTCGTTATTATTTCCTAATATTGTTTTTTGTGTTTTTCTATATCTGTTATTTCTTTCACTCTTTTATGAACATTAAAGGTGTCGTATCTTTCCTAATGCTATGTATTCAGTACTTAGCTTTACGGTGTTGAGGCATGGACTCTTAAACAGAGGAATATTAAAAATCTTAAAAACTTTGAGATGTGGTGCTACCGCCGTATACTAAAAATAAGTTGGGTGGATAAAATTACAAATGAAGAGATAATACGCAGAATAAATAACGATCCAGAAGTTATCATGAGTATAAAAAAGAGAAAACTTGAATACTTAGGCCACCTGATGAGAGGACAAAAGTACATATTCCTACAAAATATAATGCAAGGGAAAATCCAACGACGCAGAAATCCAGGCCGTAGAAGAATGTCTTGGATGAGAAATTTAAGAGAGTGGTTTGGCTGTACCACTAGCGAATTATTCAAAACAGCAGTAAATAAAATTAGAATCGCTATAAATGATATCCAATCTCCGATAGGAGAGGCACTCAAAAAAGAAGAAGAAGAAGATCTTTCCTAAAGTTGTTCAATTTCTAGGCATTTGGTTGACATCCAGTTTCATTTAGCTACTCTGCACTTTTTTCTAATGATTTTATTGACTCCTTTTGTATTCTATTGGTTTTGTTTGATGTTTTCGTCTTACTTCCATAAGGTGCTTAATCTCTTGCGTTATCCATTCTTGTTTTCTGTTGTTTTTCGTGAACCCGATGTTGTCTTCTTATATCTTTATTATTTTCGTTTTTAGAGAAGTTCATGTTACTTCAACGTCTGTCTTTACCAAGTTGTCTAGCGTTTCTATTTTTTTTTTAACTTTATACTTATTCTTTGAATGTATAAACAATTTTATTCGAAAATTTTAATGGATACAAATTAACAGGTCGACGAAGACAGTGAGATACATAACAGTAGAGTAGAGTAGAGTAGAGTAAATTTTTATTTGCATACATTTTTAAACATAATTGAGCAAATAACATCACATTATTATTTACAGATTAAAAAAATATATATTGACATCACACATTTAAAATATATTAACATTACAAATTAAATATATTGATCAAAGAGAAGGATAGGCCAGGCGCTCCGCCACAATATAGGGCGCAATGTCAACTAGGCGTTGAAAAACCTTTCTTTTAAAAGCTCTATAGTGTGTTTCCTGTTAAATGTCAGATGTAGACTATTATAAAATTTAACACTACAAAGGACTTCTCTCTGTTATAGACAATCTGTGAAGTGGCAAATTCAAACTAAAATTATGTTTTTCTATTTGGAAATATACTTTTTAAAAACTTTATTTCACAGGTTATGCGGTACACCTTTACAATAACTTTAAAATATAAATAACAAGAGAAGTAACGTGGTTTAATATTAAAATATAGACTGATATTGTGTTAAGATTATTACAGCTTTTATAGGAGTAAACAATAAACAAATTAGTTTAGAAAGCAATCTGGAATCTCCCAATATTGACTAGTAATTGGATTCTTATCAAATATACATTAGGATGATATCTGTTTGGCACATTTGGTATGGTGAAAGCGGCTACATAATTCCTCCCTCCTTAAGCTCGGAAAACAAGGGACTTGGTCTTTCTGAGCCTTCTTCCGTCCGTCTGGGTTTGGAATCTTTCTTTCTTCTGCAATATTCTATTGTTTTGGGATGTGGAACCTTAAAATATACTATAACAAGAATGATTAACATAATGATGATAATTAAGGATGTATTGGTCCAGTTGTGGCGTGTTGGAATATCTTGTAGTTTTGGTAATTCTATATTTTCCGCTATATTCTGTATTTGTCTGATTTCTTTGTTGTCTAGTGTCTTCAATTGAAATACTGGTAGATCAGATATTGTTTCTTGATAATTGAATTCGGGTAGGTTAAATATGTACTCTTCGTGTATGGTTTCTTCTCTTTCGTATGATTTATTATTGATGGTTACTTTGCACTTATCTAAGGTGACAATGGATGGTTTGTTTATTTTGTAAATACCAATTTTATCACATCTGGTCTCGATTTTCATTGGATTATGAAGTATGACTAATAATTGATTGGCATTTTCGTGTAGGACTTCTGCTGGGCAATAGTAACAGTCTTCTACTTCTGGGCATTGTTCTGCTGTCGTCCAACTATCTTTATTACTGAGAAGTAGGAAAGGTTGAATGGGAATAATGGTTAGGTTATTCAAAGGTATAGGATGAATTTGGAAATATCGAAAGGGATTACTAGTTACTGGTGCGTGAATTTTAAATATGACTAGATTTTTATGAATGCTAACTTAAGTGGAAAATAAATTATAATAGTTCATGTTTTGACACGTTTTCTGTTTCATAGATTTTATTGAGCTTGTTTATTATTAGTTCTAACTGTACAGGATTGATAATAGAACCATAAAGGATATTTAATTTTGCTAATGATATGGCAGTTTGAATATTATCGACTAGAGTATGTAAGTTATTTAGCTGATTATAGGGTTACGTATTTCTTTTACTTCTAATGCTTGGTGATTCTGTAGATGTAGGAATAGTATCATTGCTAGTATCTTTATTTTTTCTCGTATCTGCAATAATACGTTGAGGTTTAATACTTCGTAAATGATATACTCTTTCATTTGATATTATTTTATTATCTCCGATTACTCTAGGGTTTTTTCAATTTTTGATAAGGTTGATCAGATTTTGCTAATCGTTGATCTGATCCTTTTAATTGATATATAGGGCGATTTATGTCTATTTTTAATTCTCTTTGTTTAGACCTATTTGCACGTTCTAGATTTTGTTTCTGTGTTTTTGTTAATTTATTATAAATGATGTCGTTAAGTTTATTTAGATTATTCGAATGATCATGGATATATTGTGTTATTCTTTCCGTTTCATCTTGTTCGAATGGATTTTTGGAATCTAATTTGCCTTTTATTATTTGAAAAGGGGTATAACCAGTCGCATGGTGTATACTGTTGTTGTAGGCTAGTATAGCGTAGCTCATTAAGTTATTTATTGAGAGATTTTGTTTTTCTTCTTTCAATATTCGCAAACTCTCAATTATTGATGAGTGGAACTTTCTATTATGCATACTATTCGGATATATGTTGTTGTGTAGTGGATTTCTATACTATGTAGTAGACAAAGGTCTTGAAAAGTTTTATTTTTAAATTCTACTCCATTATCGCATGTGATTTTATTGGGAATCCCATAATGACTAAGAAAGAAAATTAGTTTGTTTACGATTTCAATGGCGGTTATAGAGTTTATTGCATATGCTTGACCAAATTTGGAGAAGCTATCGATAATAGTTAAGAAGTTTTGATTACTGAACTTAAAGGTATCGATATAGAGGTGTTCTAATGGAGAATGTCCTATCGGCGTTGGCTTAAAGACGAGTGAAGTTGGATGTCTTTCATATTTGGATTTCTGACATAGGTCACATGTATTAACATAGTTGGTGACATCTTTGTCCATTTCCGGCCAATAAAAATGGTTTTTAAGCGCGGAGAGGTTTTCGTTTATTCCTCTATGTGCAGTTTTTGTCTCGTGATAAAATTTTAATTTTTCCGATCTCTCTTCTTCGTTTCTTACGTCTGTAAGAAATTTGTTTGAAATGACAAGAGAAAATGCGCCGTTTTTATAAGCGCTTGTCATAAAACGAATAAATGGTATTTCAAGATCTTTATTTTTGAAAAATAAACAGTATGTTCCTTTAGGTTTTAAGATTTCTTTAGCTATTGTTAAAAATTGTATTTCTTCAAAATTTTCTATGGGTAGTTGCCAAAAATATCGGTTTTTATCGAATACTTTTTCGTAAGTAAGTTTTGGATTTTTTACGTTCGTAGAAGATATTATAATCTGGTTTTTGTAAGTGTTGATAGCCTTTTCTGTATGTGGTATTTCTAATATTGGATCTTCTCTACTAGTATGTATTGTTTCTAGATCATCTTGATTTTGATCATCTTCTTCTTCATTTTCTTCTTGTGTAGGAATCATAATATTTTGAATAATTTTTATTTTTGGATTTTCCGAATTGACTGTATTAGACGGTTTCTCTAATTCTTCTTTATTAATTAGTTCAGGAGTGAAATCTGGGATAGTGTCGTCTTCTGGTATCGGTATTTCTTTATCAACTATTTCGTTGATAAGTTCTTGAGTTATGAGTTGGTTTTGGTTTATCCTTATAACGTCTGATAAGGTTTCATCGTGATTAGGAGGTGAGCGAAATATAATTTCGTCTGAATCTAGATCTCTTAGTCTCGACAGATTAGTCGTAAATTCTCTATCTACATTAAATTCACTAGGGTCGACGTTCATTATGACAGAAATATTATCATTATTTTCAATTTCTACAGGATTGATTTCGATACGGGAAAGTGCGTCTGCATTAGTATTTAGTTTGCCTTTTTTGTAAATAATTTGATAATCGTATTCTTCTAATTTTAATTTCCAACGGACTAATTTAGAATTTGGTTCTTTTAGAGAAAAAAGCCATTGTAGAGGTTTGTGGTCACAAATAATATGAAATTTTGTACCATACAAATAAGGTCTGAAGTATTTTACGGCATATACTACGGCTAAAAGCTCCTTTTCTATCGTACTGTAATGACATTCAGCGGGATTAAGGGTTCTGGATGCAAAGGCTACAGGTAAGTCATTACCTATCGGACCTTGAGATAATACGGCACCGATTGCATAGTTTGATGCATCTGTTGTAACGTTGAACGGCTTACTAAAGTCTGGATATTGTAATATTGGGTCGTTCATCAGTATGTTTTTACATATTTCAAAACTTTCAATGAATTCTGGGGTGTGCTGGATTTGAACTCCTTTTTTAAGACATGATGTTAAAGGTTTGGTCAACTTAGCAAAATTTTTTATGAATCTCCTATAGTATCCTATAAGACCTAAGAATGACTTGATCTGTTTGGCTGTTTTGGGAATGGGAAAATTTTTAATCGCGTGGACCTTTTTTGGGTTAGGTTTGATTCCTTCAGGACTTATCAAATGTCCTAGAAATTCGACATTTTTTGAGAAAAACTCTGATTTGTCAAGTTGTATTTTTAGTCTGGCTTGTCGTAGTCTTTTAAACACTTGTTTTATATTGTTAACATGCTCCTGGAGAGATGTAGAGAAAATTACTATATCGTCCATATAGACAAAGCAGATTTTGTTTAGTACATCTTTTAATACATTGTTCATTACTCTTTGGAATGTAGCAGGTGCATTTTTTAGACCGAATGGCATGCGAAGATATTCGTAATGGCCATTCTCAACATTGAATGCAGTTTTTGGTATGGAATTTTCTTCATTTCTATTTGTGTAAATCCTGATGCTAGATCGAGTGTTGTAAAATATTGGCAACGTCCAAGTTTATCTAAAATATCTTGGATGGATGGTAGAGGATAACGGTCATCTATTGTTTTTCATTAACCTTTCTATAGTCTACTACTATTCTCCATTTTTGTTTGCCGGAGGCATCTAATTTTTTTGGAACGATCCAAATGGGAGAGCTCCATGGACTTTGCGATGGTCGTATTATCTCGTCTTCTAACATCTTATTTATTTGGTTTCTTATTTCTTCTTTATGGATATGTGGATATCTGTACGATTTTGTATGTACAGGTATTTCGTCCTTTGTTTTTATTTCGTGTTTTACTTGATTGGTAAATGTTAATTTGCTATCAGGATGATGAAAAATATCTTTAAATTCATATATTAATGATTTAAGAGCTGCCTTTTCTTCAAAGTTTAAATGTTCTGTTCGAAAATTTTCTAAAGTTAATTCATTATTTCCTTGTATTTGTTCACTATCATTTATCGTTATGTTCATGACCTCTTCCATTGAAAAACAATTATATTGTTTAAATTTTAAACTTTCTACATCGTTATTTAAAAATTTGTCGTTAATGGTTATTAATTGGGTTTCTGCGGATTTATTTACAAATTCGATTGTTACACGTTGGTCTTTAATATGAATAAGACTTGCTGGTATTTCGATTGTTTTTTCTCTATTTCCTAAGTTTTCTAGAAACATATCACCATCAGGTAGAGATGTTTGGATTTCTTTTAAAATAGATGAAAAAGGTGGTACTTCTATCTTTTGCGTTATAAAATCTTTTCTATAATTCAATTTTATCTGATTATTTTCATTGAAAAGAATTAGTCTATTTAAATCTACGTTTAATTTTAATTTTCGTAAATCTCTTATGCCTATGATTCCGTCAAAGTAAGAATGGAAGTTAAATAGTACGAAATCTAATGGTTCAAAGAAGTTGTATTCTTCTAAAAGTGGAATTTTTGCTTTAAATTGTGCTTCGCGTGAGCCAGCACAGGTAATGATGGGTGTCGTATGTCGCATTATTTGTTCGGAAAAGTATTTTTCTGCGATATACGGTCGTAAAAGTGATGGGTGACATCCTGTGTCAATGAGTAACTTTATCGGAATTGGGGAATGTAATTGGATATAGGGCAGAGAATTTGGAATCATATTATTTAAATCTATTTGTTTTGTTATTTGTTGTTTTTCTGTTTTGGGCGATCTAGGGGCTCGTCCGGGATCAAATATATTTTTTGGTTTCCCAAAAGCTTGTTCATTTGTAAAATATTTTCTTTGAGCTGGTTTGGGTTGGATGTTAATGGCTTCTCTTGGAAATTGTTGTTGTGACGTACTGGGTCGATTAAATTGATAATTAGGTTGTTGTTGGAAACTAGAATTATTGTAATGTTGATTGGAATAGTGACGATTATATTGATGAGGTCTATTTGGAATGTAGTTAGTTTGACGATTAGGATAATTATGATGATTTTGCCTTTGATAATTATGACTTTGGTGATTTGAAGATTGTGGCGTGACGTGATGTTTTTGAAAGTTGGGTTCTTTTCCTTTATTTTTATTTGAAAAGTTCATTGTATCGACTCTTTGGTCATTATAAAATTGTCTATTTAATATGTCGGATGCTTCTATAAACGATTTCGGTTCCTTTATTTCAAGAATCGTTCTAGTTTTCTCATCACTGTTTGCAAGTATAATGTCTATGGAGTTTGCTTCGTTTTGTTCCATTAATATTGCTTTCCGTTCAGCACTTAAATTCGTTTCTGAGTTTATTTTAATTTCCAATCTTGATTTGAGTTGCGATATTCTTGCTAAAAAGTCTATAATATTTTCGTTTTTGTACTTTGTTGTTTGTAAGAATTCCTTATTTAATGTTTGCCTGTCGATTCTGTCCCCGAAGTTGTTTCTTAATGTACCTCGAATCAGTGGCCAGGTATTTAAGTCTGGTCTACATATTACGAAGTTTAATACGTTGTCTTGTAGCTTGGAACATAATACATTAAATGTAAAATCGTTCAAGGTATTATCCGTTGTCTGTCCATAAGTGCGATAATATTGGTCGCATCTTTGGATAAAGCTTTCCAATTTTAATGGATCGCCATTAAATGTAGGTAAAAAGTCGGCGAGAGCTTTTGCTGCTTGAATGGTGGGTGTATTATTTAATGCCATTTTGTTTAAGTTTAAAACTAATTTGTCGATTTCACTTGATATAAGTAAATATTGTATTATTTTAGTGTACCCTTTTGTTAATTTAATGAAAGATACTCTTTGAAAAAGACTACTAAAATAGGAATCTCTAGCGAGTAATATTCAAATTGTAAATGATCAGCCTATTAGTATGCGAATGCAAAAATATAATAAATATCAATAAATCACAATAAAATATAAAAGTAACCAGTAAAAGGAGAGTAAGACAGAAATAAAAGAATTCTCAGTAACTTACGTGTTTTTAGAGGTTCTTCTGACAAATGGTGGAAACCAACGGTTTAGCTGTTTCTTCTGCAACCTTCAGGTATCCTACTGACTGCGCCAATTATGTTTTTCTATTTGGAAATATACTTTTAAAAACTTTATTTCACAGGTTATGCGGTACACTTTTACAATAACTTTAAAATATAAATAACAAGAGAAGTAACGTGGTTAATATTAAAATATAGACTGATATTGTGTTAAGATTATTACAGCTTTTATAGGAGTAAACAATAAACAAATTAGTTTAGAAAGCAATCTGGAATCTCCCAATATTGACTAGTAATTGGATTCTTATCAAATATACATTAGGATGATATCTGTTTGGCACATTTGGTATGGTGAAAGTGGCTACATAATTCTAAGGCTTCTTATATTATATTCATGATTGGGAAGCAGGTGATAAAACAAAGAAAATTTTTTAAAAAGGAACATAATACATTCAAATATATAGATGGCTGAGAAAGTGAGTAAATTGAGTGACTTGAATTGGTCTCTACAGGATTCTCCCGCCTTTAGTCCTAAGATCACTCGGACTGCCTTTTTTGAACTATAAAGACAGTTGAGCTATCTACTGCAGCACCCCAGAAGATTACTTCATATCGCATAACATAATAAAAGTTTGCATAATATACTGATAGTAAAATCCCCTGGTCTAGATAGCTCTTTAACACTCTAAATGAGTAGCAGGCTCTATTCAGTTTTTATGTTGTATTTTGTATTTGTTCCCCCAATTCAGATTCTGGTCAATATGAATACCAAGAAATTTAACTGATTTAGTAGGTTCCGTGTTTTCTGATTTAATTTAATTGTATCTGGAAACTGTTCTCGTGACTGGCTGGTTCTAAAGTAGACAAAATCTGTCTTATCAGTATTAATCAACAACCGATTTCCACTGAACCACTGTTCAGCCTTGCTTTTTTGAGTCATCAGCAAAATTTACAAGGTTTGGGGAACTACTAACTACCGCATTTGGAATGTCGTTTATGTAGACCAAAAAGAGAAAAGGCCCCAGAACACTCCCCTGTGTATACCTAATTTTAAACTGATCGGTTCAGAGTAAACCATACATCCCCTTTTCTCCAGGCATACCTTTTGCGACCTATCTGTGAGAAATGATTTTATCCATTTTCATGCTGGTCCCTGTATTCCATAAAGATGTAATTTTTATAATAAAAGAACAACAGTTTTTCTAAAATTTTTGACATAAAATCATAGGTAGCTGTCTCAACAGATCTCCCTGCGAGAAAACCATGCTGTGAACTACTAAATAAGTTGTTTTGTAGTAAAAAAGTTTTGTAGTATGAAATGTATTGCTTTTTCAAATATTTTTGAGAATGATGGAAGAAGGTTTATTGGTCTATAGTTCTCCATCTGGGTAACATCACCTTTTTTATGAAGTGGCTTGACAATTGCCAATTTTAAATTTTGAGGAAATTTACCTTGCCTGAAAGAAGCATTAACTATAAAAGAAAGAGGAACAGAAATCTCTGATGAAACATATTTAATTAAGTTGGTTGATATTTCATCATAACCAGAGCTATGCTTGTTTTTTAAGTTATTTATTATGTGAATTATTTCTTTCTCTGAAACTGGAGTTAAAAACATGCAATGATTAGTTTGTTCGATATTAATTTGAAAATTTTTTACATGCTTTATTTTCTTTACAGCTTCTGGCGCTGCATTTGCCATAAATTGATTTATTTCGTAAGAAAGCACCTGAGGGTCACCCTCCAAACAGAAATTACCTTGCTTTTTGGAATTACCCTTAATCTCTTTTACCAATTGCCAAGCCATTTTAGATTTATTTTCGCTATTTTCAATTCGTTCTTTATAACAATTTTTCCGAGATTGAGCGAGTAAAGAATTGTATTTGCGTTTTTCTGTCCTGTAAATATCTTTATAATCAACATTATTGGTAGACAGTGTAAACAAAATATCAAGCCTAGATTTAATTTTTATATCTTTTTATAACTTTTTATATCATCATTTTTTAAAGTAGTTTTGTGATTTTTTTTTATTTGCTGTGTTTATCTCTTTTAGTGGAAAACATTCTATAAAAATTTTCTGAACTATACTCATAAAAACATCCCACTGATTATCTACTTCGAATGTCTCAAAAACAGATACCCAGTCTACATTACCTAACATGAATTTAAAAAAACTTTTATTCTCCTTGCTAAATATTTGTTTTTTTTTATTATATTTGACTCAAATTCATTTAATTCAAATTTTACCTTTTGAGCAGTATGATCAGATGTATGAGGATTGAATACAAGGGAATCAAATATGTCAAGATTTGTAAAAATATTATCTATACAGGATTTTTTGTTACCTTGTATGCGTGTATAGTCTTTGATGGAAGGTTTTATATCAAAGGAGCTTAAAAACATTTTTAATGCGTCTGGCCACCTTGCACCCTCAAGCAGCATATTTCAGTTAAAATCACCAGCCAAAAAATGATGGAGTCCTTGTCAACTAAATCACAAAGTATTGGGTCTAATTTATTAATTAAAACTTGTGGGTCTTCTGTTCGGTAGATGGATAGGATTACAATCTTCTTATTAATTTGCACCTCTGCAGCGGAACACTCAAACATCGTTCTTTTTGATAAACTAGAAATATCTTCCCGGGCTTTTGCAATAAATGTGTCTTTGATGTATACCCCACTGCCACAAGGCTCCTGTGAATTGCTTCTGTAGTATGAAGAGATCAGTTTAAAATTCCGCACATTGTAGTCCCGCAGTTGTTCTTCTGGTTTCCAGTGCTCAGTTAAAAAAAGAGCAAATCATTCATCTTGATCTTCTAGGATAAAATTAATGGCATCAATACTTGTTTTAATTGATTGCATATTTAAGTGGATTACTGATAATTTCTTTTGGTGTGAGCCGTAGACTGTCTTTTGACACTGGGGTGCCTCTGTACATTCTGAAAATGGTTAAAAATTACACTATTCGGCCATAATTCTTGCTGCATTAAATGAGGTATTTTTACTTCTGAAACAGTAATTTTAAATGAACTTTTGTACTTAGCTGTCCTGGTTTTCATTTTTTCGCAGATAACATTTTCATCCAGTTTTCTTTCTTTTAGATAGTTAATTATTTCCTGAGCCTCCGTTTTTGGATCGAAACCTGACAGGAAAATCGCCATATATCTTGTGGCTACACGCAGGATACTTCCAGCATTCTCATTGGTTCCCTGGAGTGGATCTGGTCGTTCAATAAGTGTTAGACGAGGTGTTTTGTAAAATCCTCCTTTTTTTGGGTTTCCCATTTATCATTTTCATCTTCAATCAGTGGACGGTTGGTATCTTTATATAACAGGCGTCACAGGTACAATTTAACTGCTTGATATTCTTAGTTTAGGTGGCAGCTCAAACAAATCAACAGAACAAAGTGGCTGTTCTGTGACTGCTTTAACTGACCTTGTAGTCTTTTTCAAATAATTTTGTTCTTTTAAAATTAATGGATTGTTATTGATATTCTTAGTTTTTTCAGCATTTTTTACCTCCATGGAATTTTCTTAACTTTTTCTCTATGCTTTCTGTTTTTTCCCATAGCAGCTTATTATTTTTCTCTAAGATTTGATTTTTTACTTTTAATTCACAAATTAGTTCATTTAGCCGATGAATGATTGTATTTTTCATGCCATCTCCACTTTTTAAGTTTATATTAGAATTACAACAAATCACACGTGTTTCATCTAAAATTTGAAGTTTTCCGGCCCAATCCCGTCCCGTGCATGATTTATGGAAGGCTTTTCCACACTTCACACATTATTGTGCTTATTTTTTTAGTTTTGCAACAAACAAACAGAAGAAACAACAAAAGATTTGTAACAAAAAAACATATTTTTAAATAACATTTACCAGCTAGAAATATTATACTACTTATATTTTATATTATATTATATTATATTATATTATATTATATTATATTATATTATATTATATTATATTATATTATATTATATTATATTATATTATATTATATTATATTATATTATATTATATTATATTATATTATATTATATTATATTATATTATATTATATTATATTATATTATAAAAAAGACATTATACTTTTAAACAATATAATTAAAATAGATACCTGACTATTTTTCCCAAATATTGTCATATATTATGCTGTTCTTAAATGAATTCGTAATTGTGTTTCATTTACAAACCCGGATCTGTTGAAAATTGTGTAAGTATATGTTGAAAATGTGACCCGAACGTGACAGGACAAAAGAGATTCCAACAGTAGATGAGAACACAAACCCGAAGATAATATATCAACGTGGAATGAGCGAAGGGTGCAGGAGGGGACAAGTCATGACAGATTTAATGACGACTAGTTAATGTGGCTTTATGGGATTTTACGATTTAGACTTTGGTCTGTTCTGTGAAATTATAATAAATGTTAAGTCGGTACTAGAAAAAGAATGGCAAAGCTCTTGAAAGATGATCGCGTCTTGCTGCTTATGGCTCAAAAGGCAATAAAGGCAAGAGAAAGTGTCGGATAATTATGTTTTTACATTTAGAGCGGGTTTATTGCAACCTAAGATTAATATTGTACGTATTTTATTACCCTTTGTGGGAAATAGATAAAGTTTAAATGGGATGTGTCTGAGCTGTATAATTAAATTTAAAATTTTAACTTTATTTCCATGATACAAGAATTTACTGGAAATAATCAACAATTAAAGTAAAAAACGATGGTTGTTTAGGAAAGCAATTTCATAAAATCTCAAGGACTAAAAGAAAAATTTAGGATTGAATGTGTAATGTGAATGTGTAAATCTAGCTTTGTTCCCTCTGTCTATCCTTATGTTATATAGTTACCTTCTAACCGTTGCCTGTCTTGTGTTGTAATAAAGTCGCTATGAAAGGCACCTTAGCGTGAAAATTATCCCTATATTATGTAATCCTTTGTGGGTCCTAAATATTGTTGGCTAGGGCATTGAATGGAACGAATGAATGTATGGTTTTTTATCAAGCTACTGATTCTTGTGATACTGATGTTTACATTATATTTTTAATTTACCTCTATGCGAAGTACTATTTTGTTAACAAATGCAATAGGTCAATACATCATTAACAAATTCAAGTAGTCAAATACATTATCGTGACTGAATGGATCAAGTATTCAAAGTCATTAATTAAATAAAAAAAATACATGGTGATTCCATATAAGTTTGGTTGTTTGTATTACTTCTAATAGTGCGATTTCTCTGTAATTTTACAAACTGAAATTGAAGAGATAAGTGACGTGTTTCGCTGCTCTGAAATTTTTTCGTTATCCTAATTTTTTATAATCTCCTACTACTTTTAAAATTTCTGCTGACACTCTTCTCTCTCTTGCACCTTTAACATTTTTTAAGTCGCCTATGACTTATATTTCCTTATTCTCTGTCGGTTTTTGTGTTTATTGTTGTTCTCTTTTTTGTGTTAGTTGTACTTCTGTTCCTGTTTGGCCTTTATCGTTTAATAATTCATCGAATTACTCTGACCATCAGTTTAATTTTTCTTTCTTATCTACTAGTAACATTATCATCTTTATTTCTGCAAACCATTGTACTTTTATATTGGGTCCCTTATGTCTTCCTAACTCCTCGACAATTTTTTTTGACATAGTTAACTTTTATTATTTTTGTTTGTTTTTTTAGTAATTTCATTTTCTTTTGTCTACATAATCATTTAGCTTCTCTCCTTTTGGATATATAATGCTCTTTACTTTTTTCTGTCTTAGTTTTAATATTTTTCATTTTTGCCTTATTCAACTTTACAAGTTTTTATTTTAAAATAAAACTGTACTTTTACAGTAGTAATTGAGATTTAGAATACTATTCCAAATAATTCGTGTGATTCGTGTTCAGGTCCTCACGACGGTGATTAAAGAATTGAAACCATTTAAGCTTACCGTACATACGAGTCTGCGTTTCCTTCTTCAGTTTTTCAAACTAAACCATTAAAGAACGAGTAGTAATTCTTTGAAAATCATTAATTCCAAACCGTTAAACAACATTGTTGATATTTAAAAATCTTCGGCGTAATAACACTCATAAAGGAAGCAAATGAAACAAATTTCCTTTCTGTTTCGCCAATTTGCACCCTAACCGACCGACATGTGTTCGGACCTACCACTTTGTTGAAAATAACAAAGCCAATTGTAAGAATTGGTTAGTGCAATATGGAACGTAAAAATGACTTAGCAGATGTGTGTTTGTTATTGAAACAAAATTTTGTTTAGATGCACATGAAAAAATGTTTCATAGGGACAATATTTTTGCATTATTTTATATCAGAAAAAACAAAAAATCGCCCAGGAATGTTGATTTTATTTAAACAGCGTAGATCTTTAATTTGTTGTTGTAAACTAGATGTCTGTTTATACGCCCGCAGACAAAGTTCAAATAATAAAACGATTTTATGGTGGTAATTCTGGACAACAGTGTGTAGATTTATTTTCTGTGTTTTTTGAGGGAAGACCAATTCCTTGCGTATAGTGAATTGCAGAACAGAAAAATTGCAGAAGATGTCATTCTCAACAAGTATCGCCAGAAAAAGTCGAGGAGAGAGAACCGAGATACACAAATTTGTGCAGCAATCGAGGTAGATTCAACACGTTCAAGTAGAAGCATTGCTAGAGAGTTAGATGTTAGCAATGTAACTCTAACGAAAGTATGGAAAAACCACGGTTACAAGAATTTTAAATATTTGAAAATGCAGCAGCTTTATCCAAACGATTACTTTCGAAGAATGGAGTTTTGTAAAACTCTAATGACGAAGGCTAACGATGAACCAAATTTTATTAAAAACATTTTGTTTACTGATGAATCTTCTGTTTTATTAGTAGGGAGATACAATCCTTCTATTACGAGGTATTAGCGCAGGAAAATCAACACACAAGTATTGTTTACCAAACTCAACGTCCTCAAAAAGTTATCGTCAGGACTGGCAATTTAAGAGACCACATAATAGGTCCATTTTTTTATTGAGGGCAACTTAAATAGTAGAGTATACCTCGATTTATTACAAAATCATGTTCTTCCTGCTATTCTCAATCTTCCTAATGTAAATCTCGAGAATGGTTGGTTTCATCAAGACGGCTGTTCAGTTCACAACGCTAGAATAATTAGGAAGTATTTAAACAATACTTTTCCGAATCGAGTTATCAGTGAAAAAGGCCATATTAAGTATCCTCTGTGATCTCCAGATCTTACACCCATATATAATCATCATCTACGATCATTCTGAGCACAGAGCCCAAAATTTAAATAAATTAAAAAATCGAATAAGAGCCGTAGAAGGTTGAATATTTGAATCATTTCTGTTGGGCATAAAATATTTATATCTTTTTTTTTCAATAAGAGTATATGTGTTTAAATTTTTATTTTAACCACAACAAATTGTTCACATTATTAAAAACCTATACAAATGCACCACTTTATAAAGGTCAGTGTATTTTTATTGAGTTTATGTACTCTAAGAAATGAACCGGATATACTGAAAACAAACATCGAATCGAAGGCAATGTTGCCGATTTTAGCGCTTTATCTAGTGTGCAATATCTAATCCAAAACTTAACGTACTGTATAATAACGGATATAAACCAAGACGACATTAATAAAGAACAAAATAATATTTTGAATGATAACACAGAAAACTTAATAAACGAGGAAGAACTAGAATAAGAAGAAGATATAAAAACGTTTTAATATGGAAAAGCTCCTGGAGAGTTCATATTGAAACAAATATTAAAAAATGAAGATAAACCAGAAGATTGGAAAGTGTCACTAATAGTACCCATACACAAAAAAGGAGATAGGAGAGAATGTAATAACTACAAAGGATTGACGTTGCTATGTACATGTATAAAACTTTAAAAAAAAAATTAACAATGAAGGAACACAAATTAGTTGAAGCCCAAAGTGGATTTAGGCGTGGTAGGATTATACAGGATCATATATTTACTTTAAAACATATAACACAAAAAGTGCTGCAAGAGAAAAAGGATATATATGTAGCATTATTTTTATGGACGAAATTATTAAGACACGCACAGGAACTAAAAACTGAATATAGGGTTTAGAAATCTGCGAAAAGTAGAAATCTCGGAAGCAGTATTTGCTGACAGTTTGGTGCGAATTGCAAAAACTGAAAAAGAACTTCAGGATAATTTGAAAATATGGAAAAAAGTACTAACTGAAAACGAAACGAAGATAAATTAAGATTAATAAAACAAAAGTTATGTAGAAAGCAGAAGCAAGATAAGAACTCAATATAGAAATTGAAGGAATAAAAAATAGAACAAGTTAAAACTTTTACATACTTAGGAGTAATAAAAAAACTTCTTATATGTAATAATAGAAGAAGCAGAAATCAATAGCAGAGTAGAGAAAACACTACAACTGTTTCATATAATGAACAAAAAATTTATATGCAGAAAATAAATATTACGGAATACAAAAATGAAAGTTTTCAAATCAGTTTATAGACCTGTTTTGACTTTTGACAGCGAATCACGGGTACTAACGGAACGACAAAATAGCAATATATAGGCTATAGAGATGAGGTTTTTAAGAAGCGGTAAAGGCGTAACCAAACATCCCGTATTTAAACAGTTTTTATATTGGTGGAGATACGTAAACGACGTACTGGTATGTTTCACAGGAATTAACAGGCAACTCGATCAATTTTTATTGTATATTAATTCACTTTATAGTCATATTAAATTTACAATAGAAACAGAACAAAACCAATCCATAAACTTTTTAGATTTAAAAATTATCAGACTTAAAAACAAACATGACTTCTCCATATTTCATAAACCTACCCATACTGACAAGACTATAAACTATTCATCATCCCATCCAACACAACATAAATTGGCAGCCTATCATAGTATGTTACATAGATTAACAGAAATTCCGATGTCAAAATACAACTTTTAGACCAAATTAAATATCATCAAGCAAATAGCAGTAGATAACGGACACAACGAACAAACAATTAATAAAATGTTAAATCAAAAACTACACAAGAAAGCCCTGAAATTAGTATTTCCACCACCAGAGAAAAAACCCAGTACCTTCTGCTCGATTACATATGCAGGCAAAATATCAACTAAAATAGCCAAACACATAAAAAAGAAAGGAATAACACTAGCTTTCCGAACAAATAACAACATAGGCAAATATATCAAAAACAACAAGAGCCAAAATAAAAAACACTTACACAGTGGTGTGTACAAACTTAAATGTGGCGACTGCCCAAAAACTTACATCGGTCAAACTGGTAGAAAATTTAATAAACGAATAGCAGAACATAAAAGGGCTTTCAATAATAGAAAAACAGATTCTACATACGCACTTCACCTTCTAGATCACAATCATTCTTTTAATGACGAATTTAAAATTCTTCACATTCAAAATAAAGGCCTTAAGCTATCCTTGTTAGAATCTATGGAAAAATCAACAAATTAAAAAACACAGATATAATTCTGAATGACCAACTTGAGACAAACAGTTCTCCCCTCCTCAACCTATTCCATTAGAGACTATAAAATGTAAGCGCATAAAAACAAAGTTTTCAAACTTCCAAGTTTTTATAGTTTTCAAATTGTTACACAAAATGGATAAAATAAGAAACACATATATGAGTATCGAACTGAAAATACAATCCACATTGAACTTTATATAGAAGAGGTTGAGTTGGTGGGCTCATTTACACCGGATGAAGGATACTGTACCAGTAAGAAGAATGTGAGAAGCAAAAATATTAAAAAAAAATCTGGAAGACCAAGACACACGTGGGATAAAGTAGTCGGCAAGATATTGGAGAGCAGAGCAGTGATATGGACACACGGAAGAAGGTTGACATGGAACCGCAAAGAATGAAAAAAATTGTTAGCAAGTAAATTAAATCTTACATCATCATATGGTAAAAAGGTGGTCTCATATTAAACTGAGTAGAGATTAACATAGAGCTTTTGGAGATGAGAATATTTTATTGTTAGCAAATGTATTATTTTTTATTTAAACTACATTTAAAATGTTGAATGTTGAGTTTAAACTTTTTTAATTTTTTATTTTATTTTTTAGATTGTCAAAGCCATACGATTATTAATTAAATAAAATTATAACTATACTAGCGGACCAACTCGACTTCGAGTTTTTTAAATGACATTTTTATTTTACGAGAAAAATTAAGAGATCAATACAAACAATATAAGCCAGAATATACATAACATTCATCAATAATAATGCAAGTAAAAACGAAATATTTCGTCGAAAACAATGTTTTTTGTTACAATGTCTCCATTTTCCGAAAACTTTTGCTTGGCACCGGGAGTTATGTAAACTTTTACTTTTTACTTTTTAATAAAAACGAAACCGGAAGTCGACCTCAAAACCGGAATGCAATTTTTAGTTCATCAAATGTCGACATGGATATCATTTAGCAGTTAATTTTGCATGCTGATCACGAATCCGGTGTCAGATTTGCTCTATCTTGACGTTTTATGCGCGTTTCGGGTCACTTCCAATGTCGAATCGCAACCGGAAGTACATATTTAGATTCGTCTCGACGAGACCTTTCGATCCCTATATACATTGTGGGGTCTAAAACTTAAAGTAAATTTTAACTTCCGGTCATCTCAAAACCGGAAGTGAATTTTTGTACCAAAAGTATATCTTGACAATCTCATACGTAATACTAATAATATTCCAAAAAAATATTTTAATTATCTAATATGGTTTTTGAGTAAAGTGGTGGACAAGAAAAGGGCTTAGCGTTTTAGTATATAAGATTTCTCACAACGCAGCTTCTCGGACCGGTAAACATAAATCTATTTTTGTTAACCACAAACCAACGAAAATAATCAAAATATTATCTCTAATTATATAACCATTATTTTATAGTGTCTTACTCTTGTAATGTACCTACCTACTCACATGTAAGATAATTAAAGTATCTATGTATTTCTATATAGTTTTTAGTCACCTGGTATATGTTATTTACAATTATGAAAAGTTCTCATGTATAATCACTAATAATTATTTGCTGTTAGAAATCAGAATCAATACTCTTCATAAATATTTTCCTATTTAGAATAAATAAGTTTCGCTAGTTTATTCGCCTAATACTTCGTATCTATGGAATAATAATAATTTATTTCTCTTATTTCTTTGTTCGATAAGCTATCCGTATTTGCTATTTTAATATTAATATTTGAGTCCAATCTCTTGTACTCAAATCCATCCAGAAACATCGTTAAATAATTGTAGATAACAGAACTTATAAATTCATAGTTTTAAGAAATAACAGGCAGTGTAATTTTCATCCTCTAATATAATAAATTTAATACATGTCAATATATTCCTGTTTATAATTCCAAAACAAAGAGTTAGTCCGGAGAAGAAATAAACGCATAGTATTCCATAACAAAATTTGGTGTCAGAACGTGGGATATTAGTAGCAGAGTTCCTCTGATTGCTGATAGAAGGAGAGCTGAGGAATTTTTGAATTGACTTGTTTCCTTCGAGGAATCATTCAAAAAAACTGTCAGTGTGGAAAAATCGCCACTACAACTAATTACATTGGGGTCCAGTACATCCAGTTCGAAATCCAGTTCCAGTCATAACCCAATTGTAGTTCCATCGGAAGTAGAGGTGAACCCGTGGAATAATAGACTATGCGACCAACAACAATATTCTACTTGTAAGTACATTCTATCTTAAATTCTGTCTCATATTTTAAAAATCTTGTAAACGTATGTCTACTTTATATCCTGATATAAGTAACTTATTTGACGAACAAATACCTTCTCCCGACTCAAATTCTCTTTCAAATTCTTCTACTTCTAATTCAAATAAAATGTCAGTATCAATTGAAATAGCTGAAAAACTTCTCATTAGATTTGATGGTACAAAATCAAAATTATACGAATTCATAGACAATTGTGATAAAGCATACAATTTAGTAAATCCGCAATCCAAACCCATCTTATTAGCCATTATAGAAACTAAATTAACCGATAAAGCTAGGGCCATAACTAGAAACAGAACATTTGACGAATGGAAAGATTTAAAAGACTTCTTATTAGATGCTTATTCTGAACGCCGAACTGAAGGTCAGTGGCAATTGGAATTACATTCCTTACGTCAGATGCCCAGTGAAAATGTAATGTCATTTGCAAATAAAGTTGAAAATTGCTATATTAAAATTAATAAATACACTTGATCCAGACTTATCTCCAGATGCAAGAAATGCATGTACTAAACTCTTAAAAACTCAAGCACTAAATGTCTTTATTAGAGGATTAAACAAAGACCTCTCTATTTTAATCAAAGCCCGAAATCCAGATTCCTTAGAAAGAGCTGTTGCTATAGCAATTGCCGAAGAACAAGAACAGTTATCAAGACAAGAAATTTTCAGACCATTCTGTAATATTTGCAAACGAAATAACCATTCCTCAAATAACTGTCGATATAAAAACAATTCAGATAGAAATGTTAGACATCTTCAAAATTCTAGTTTTCAAAACCCAAAATATCCTAATTCAAATCTTCAAAGGTCAAATTCTCAAAATCAAAATTATAAACCTTCAAATTCAAATTCCAATTCTGATTTTCCTCCAAACTTAAGAAAAGAAAATACCAACACTTCCCAACGTTTTTGCAGATACTGCAAAAAACCAGGTCACGTTATAGAAGAATGTAGAAAACGCGAATTTAACAATAAAAACAAAAATCCAACAAATTCTTTAAACTTCCAGAATCCTCGACAACCAACGGTCGATTCTCGAGGAGTTCGTTCAGTTCAGGCCGTATCACAACCATCAACTTCTCAGTCACTTCCTATGTAGATTTACCCTTAGTAAATAATTCTAATCCATCCTCTTGCAAGTTTCTAATCGATACAGGCGCAGATATTTCTTTAATTAAATATTCAAAAATACTAAACATTCCAAAAATTTATTCTAAGTCTATTACTCTACGAGGCATTGATAAAAATGTCTTAAATCCAAATAAAACTATATGTAGTTGTAACGTAAATTTCAAGATAAAAGATTTTGTCCAAACTCATGTTTTCTATGTCGTAGAAGACGATTTTCCTCTTCATTTCGACGGTATATTAGGTAGCGATTTTTTTGAAAAAAATAAATGCCAAATTGATTATAAAGAAAATAAATTAAACTTTAAAAATTGTTCTATTCCAATTGAATATATAAAATCTCCATTAAACAATGACAATGACGAATTTCTGAGAGATCAAAATATCGAGACAAGTTCTAATATCGATGAAATATTTCCTTATGATGCTAAATCCATAGAGGATCATTCTTATTTAGAAACCAATGATATCCAAATAACCTTAAGTAGTGAAGAACTACTATCCAATCCAATTCAATCTAAATCTAACTCTAAATCCAAAGAAAATTCAAGTCCAAAATGTGTAAAATCCACTGAGATATGCACAAATAAAACTTGTAACTCTTCACGAAATCATAAATCAAAATCCTGTTCAGAAGAAAAATCCTGTTCAGACGATCTTATACTAAATCAAAACTCTAATTCTAACTCAAGAAGTAATAAAACTATTCTATCCGCAAGAACTGAAACAATTGTTCAAATTAAAGTAATAAATAATGAATTAAGCGAAGGATTATGTCCCGAACGCGAAATCTTTAAAGGTGTATTTTTATGTCCTAGTGTTGTTAAAGTAAAAAATGATTTCTTTTTAACCTCAATCGTAAACACTACTGAAACGGATGTTGAATTAAACGATATTCAAGTAGCAATAGAAAAAATTCCAAATTTACAAAACAATGCAAATATACGAAAAATGTCTTCTTATAAAGATAATACGAATTCTAACAGAATTGCTAAATTAAAAAATGCCTTGAGAACAGATCATTTAAATAGTGAAGAAAAATCATCTTTAATTTCTATTTGCAAGGAGTACAATCATATCTTTTATCTGGAAGGAGATCAACTTACCAGTACAAATGCCATAACTTGCAAAATTCCTTTAAATTCTAATGTACCTATTAGCACTAAATCATACAGGTATCCTGAAGTACACAAACATGAAGTCGAAACTCAAATAAAAGGTATGCTAGATCAAGGTATTATCGAAGAATCAACTTCGCCATGGAATTCGCCCCTTTGGGTTGTGCCAAAAAAGGCCGATGCTTCAGCAAAGAAGAAATGGCGAATTGTTATAGACTATCGACGACTAAATGATATTACTATAGGAGATTCATTTCCACTTCCGAATATAGTCGATATATTAGACCAATTGGGTCATTCAAAATATTTTTCAACAATAGATTTAACATCAGGATTTCACCAGATCAAAATGGATCCTGAGGATTCTCCAAAGACTGCTTTCTCAACTCCGTCTGGACATTATCAATATTCACGAATGCCATTTGGATTAAAAAATGCTCCCAGTATTTTTCAAAGGCTAATGAATACTGTCCTCTCAGGAATACAAAATTACAGATGTTTTGTCTATCTCGACGATATAGTCATTCATGCCGATACATTAGAAAATCATAATAAAAGATTAAAAGAAGTATTCGAAAAATTGTCTACATTCAACTTAAAAATACAACCAGATAAGTGCGAATTTTTTCGTCGCGAAGTAATGTATTTAGGACATTTAATAACTGAATTTGGTGTCAAACCGGACGAAAAAAAGGTATGTGCTGTTACAGATTTTCCTATACCCAGAACACAAAAAGATATTAAGAGCTTTTTGGGTCTCACTGGTTATTATAGACGCTTTATAAAAAATTTCAGTGCTTTAAACACAACCTTTAACAAAACTGCTGAGGAAAAATGTTGAATTTAATTGGACAAGCATTCAACAACAGTCATTTGAGAACCTGAAATCAATACTTTGTTCAGAACCAATACTTCAGTATCCAGATTTTACCAAACCCTTTGTCTTAACAACGGATGCTAGTAATTATGCAATAGGGTCCATACTTTCTCAAGGTAAAGTACCAGATGATTTACCTATTGCTTATGCTAGTCGTACCTTGAACAAAGCGGAATCAAACTATAGCACAACAGAAAAAGAATTACTTGCAATTGTATGGAGTGTTAAACACTTTAGACCATATTTGTACGGAAATAAATTTTTCATTTATACGGATCATAAACCACTCACATGGCTATTTAATGTAAAAGATCCCGGATCAAGACTCGTTAGGTGGAGATTAGCATTAGAAGAATATAGCTATGAAATTATTTATAAACCAGGTAAATTAAATCAAAATGCTGATTGTTTAAGTCGTCCTCCTTTAACCATATCTGAAACAAATATTTGCGAAGAAAACAAAAACCCGGCAACAATCACCTTACAAATAAACAAAATGAGTAAAGAAAATAATGACACTTATTCACAGTTCTTATCTAAATCCGAAACTATATTAATAACAAATGATAATATAAAAGAAACAAATGAAAAGATTACATCATTTTCACAAAATTTAGCATTGTTTGTTTCCGTAGATTTAAATTTTAATGAGATCGTTCAGAAACAAATAAATAAACAATTCAGTCATATAGAAAAATTGAAAGCCAAAAATCCAAGACTAAATGACATTATATATATTTCTGATCAAAATAAAAACTTTTATTACATATTTATAAAAAATAATTATTGGGACAATACCTCTTATGAAGATATATTTAATTCCCTAATAAAATTAAGAGACTGGTTATTAAACGATAAAATATTAAAAATTTGCCTACCCAGAATAACTTTTAGCTACGATAAATTAAGTTGGGGAAAAATTAGATCTATGATTAGATTTATTTTTAGAAAAACTGATATATCTATTATCATTTATCATGAATATACTAACAAATCCTGAACCTGAGGAAATAACTACAATATTACAAGAGAATCACACTAGTCCTACGGCTGGACACTCTGGTTTTCATCGGACATACAATCGTATAAAAAAAACATTTCAAATGGAATAATATGAAAAATGATATTAAAAACTTTATAAAAACCTGTGAATCCTGTCAGAAAAATAAACTCGTTAGAAAAAAATTCGTAAAGCCCATGGAGATAACAACAACAAGCTCAAATCCATTAGAAAAAATATTTTAGATATAGTAGGTCCTTTACCTTTAACCGAGTCAGGTAATAAGTTCATATTAACATTACAAGATGACTTAACAAAATTTTCTCAAGCTTATGCAATTCCGAATCATGAAACCAAGACTATCGCTGAAAATCTGGTTCGTGGATTTATTTGCAAGTTTGGAAAACCCGATATAATAGTTACTGATCAAGGCCGAGATTTTACTTCCAAATTATTTTCTCAAATCGCCAAGCTTTTTAAAATCAGACATATAAATTGTACTGCTTATCATCCAGAATCAAATGCTGCATTAGAAAGGAGTCACGCTACTTTAGCAGACTACCTTAAACATTATATTAAAGCTGATCAATCCGATTGGGACGAATGGCTAGATTTTGCTATGTTTTCATATAATACAACTAATCATACTTCAACCAAATTCACACCATATGAACTAATATTTGGATATACACCTAATCTACCTAGCAGTATAATACGACCAGTAGAACTCAAATATACATATGAAGATTATTTAGATAATTTAACACTTAAGCTTAGAAAATCTCATGAGTTAGCAAAAACGAATCTATTAGAATCTAAAGTAGTCAGTAAAAAATATTATGACCAAAAGATTAATGACACCGTTTTCTTAGAAGGACAATTAGTATATCTCCAAAATGAGCAAACAAAGAAGGGTCAAACCAAAAAACTTACACAAAATTATAATGGACCTTATAAAATTCTAGAGATAAATTCTCCTGTCAATTGCACAATTTTAGTAAATAAAAAACCAATAAAAGTTCACATGAATAGATTGAAACATGCTTTTGTTTCAGGTATGCAATAATATGGCTGACAAATAGTGAACAAATTCACAAGAAATATACCAATACTCCTATCAACAAATCACCTGGAATCTATTACGAACACATAAAAAATGTTCAATTTATTGAAACTCATTGGAACATATTAAGTCATATTCCTTTACAACCTTTTACAGACAAATTAAATTTTGTAGATCTCACCTATCAAAAAACATTAAGACTGTGTCAAAACAAACCAGTTCTTATTGAATTACGATTATGTGATACTTCACTAAAACTCTTAGGACAAATCATACCTAGACTCTTTCAAGATGAACAAACTTTAAAAAACATAATTCTGCATGAACATTTTAGACCAAAACGCGCTCTATTTAATGCAATTGGATCTGTTTTCAGGACCTTATTCGGTACCTTAGACAGTGATGATGCTGAAAATTTCAATAATGCTATTAACAAAGCTGAAAGTAACGAAAATCATCTTCTTGATTTACTAAAACAACAAATTCATGTAGTAAAAGCCACGATTGCAAATTTTAATAACTCTATTACAAATCTAGACCGAAACAAAGTGATTTTTGATAAAAATTTTGAATCAATTACCAATTACACAGATAAAATGAATAATAAATATTTTAATTTAGATTTAAAACAAAAAATTGAAGAACATTTTACTTTACTAACTTTCTTTATAACAGAATTACAACAAGAATATTCTACTTTAATAAACGTTATTCTATTTGCAAGAAATAATAACCTTCATCCTTCTGTTATAACACCTGAGCAACTAATTCAAGAATTATCTAAAAACGGTAAACGCATTTACCTAGTACATCGACTTATCCATTTCCATTGACTATCGATTATGCTCATAAATATTTCGATATCATTTTACTTAAATATATATATTTTGATAACAAGATTTTAATTACAGTTAGTATACCTTTGGTTAGTAATACTCCTTATTCTCTTTTTAAACTAATATCTCTTCCTATAATTCATCCAACATTAAAGAGACTTACCTTTATTCTTCCATCTGTCAAATATCTTGTTCTTTCAGAAAATAGAAACATTTATGTTACTATTGATACATTAGAAGACTGTTATTCATTAGATGAAGAAAAACTTATTTGCAAAAATCCTGATACTTTCCGATTTACACACACATAATCCAATTTGTGAAACTGAATTGTTAACTTCAATAACAAACATACCATCTAGTTGCGATACTCGTATAATTCAAACAGAATATGAAATTTGGCATAAATTAAACAAACCAAATTCTTGGATATATGTTTTACCCAAACCAACAGATTTAACTTTAAGCTGTCAGACTAGTACGCCAATATCTATTGTTCTTTCAAACACAGGTATTTTTTCTACTTCGAATAATTGCAAAACTTACACCGGATCAACTATTTTGATATCTGTCTCAAATCCAAAAGAAAGTAATTTTCAGTCTATCATTCCAGATTTATCCCTTCCAGAAGTCTGTTGTGATGATATTAAGATAAATAATGAATCCAAATTACACCTTGTTCCCTTACAATTAAATAATCTCGATCGAGATGCATTAAATTTAGCAAGCCATAAACTAGATAATTTAGAGAAAATGACCTCAGAAACAAATATTAATTTTTCAGACACAATAAAAAATAGTTCTTATTTCACTTATGCAATCTTATTTTTGATAAAATGTATGTTACTTTATATTTTATACAGGATAATTAAATATTTTTACCGACGATTTCGTAGAAATCCGTCACATAGTTGTCAACAAATTACAAATTGTTTAACACTAAATATATGTCAAAGTAAACGAAAACATGTACATGAGACAGATTTAAGTATAGATTGTAAACATAATAAAGACAATAATTATAGTGAATCCAAAAAGTGTGAAGAGACTAGTTTCACAGAGACTACACCGATAAGACGAAGTGAAAGACTATCGAGACTAAAAGAAAACTATTTAAATGTGTTAAAATAAAATAATAATGTATACAAATGTTTTTATACCATTTAAATGAAAATTCATTTTACAATTATTTTCATTCTTACAAAAGGAGGTGTAATGTACCTACCTACTCACATGTAAGATAATTAAAGTATCTATGTATTTCTATATAGTTTTTAGTCACCTGGTATATGTTATTTACAATTATGAAAAGTTCTCATGTATAATCACTAATAATTATTTGCTGTTAGAAATCAGAATCAATACTCTTCATAAATATTTTCCTATTTAGAATAAATAAGTTTCGCTAGTTTATTCGCCTAATACTTCGTATCTATGGAATAATAATAATTTATTTCTCTTATTTCTTTGTTCGATAAGCTATCCGTATTTGCTATTTTAATATTAATATTTGAGTCCAATCTCTTGTACTCAAATCCATCCAGAAACATCGTTAAATAATTGTAGATAACAGAACTTATAAATTCATAGTTTTAAGAAATAACAGGCAGTGTAATTTTCATCCTCTAATATAATAAATTTATACATGTCAATATATTCTGTTTAATTCCAAAACAAAGAGTTAGTCCGGAGAAGAAATAAACGCATAGTATTCCATAACACTCTTTCACCTTAATTCAAAACAAGACACAAATTTAAAATCGTTCTCTACAAACTATACCGATACAGGAGACACAGTTAAAAACATCTGGCTGGCATCGTTTCCTATTAGCTGAGTTGTCTCAGCGGAACAATGAACGGCATAAGACAAAAAAAAACAAAGGGGGTGAAACCATGCAAAACAAGACAGTCGGTACTTTAACTTTAACTTATGGTAACAACAATAAAATTCACCGGAAGGTATAAAAATTGTTCAGCGCATATTTTTACCACGTGCATGCTTTGCTTCAGGATCACTTCCGATTTGATATTATGTTATATGAAGAATATCGGATTTCGAGAGGTTCATAAATATGATATCGATAAAAATTAGGAATATAAAATACTCAAAATTAACGTAACGGCATAGGCGCAAAATGTCGCTTGTCAAAATGTTCATTGTGTTTTAAATGTATTTATTTTTTCGACTCCTAAGAAAACTAATAAATATATTTGAAAAATTTAGACGCAGAACGAAAGACTACGTTATTACCGAGGGCTCAAAGTCCCTAAAAACTTCTATAATGCTTATATTAACAACTTACAGGGGTGAAAAGAAAAGAGAAAATTTATATTTATAAATATATACATATACATATATATATATATATATATATATATATATATATATATATATATATATATATATATATATATATATATATATATATTTATATATATAAACCTTTGACATCACTGAAAGTAGACTGATAGGTCTATAGGACTTAACTTCTTCTACAGGTTTGCCCGGTTTGGGTATTAAAATGATCTGTGCAACTTTCCATAAAAGGGGATAGTAACCAATTCTTAGGATTGCGTTAAAAATCTGTGTTAAATATTGCACTCCTTTCTTGGAAAAACTTTTTAGAATTTTTGCAGTGCCTAAGTTGAACCCTGGGGACTTCTTCGGATTCAGATCTGTTTGGATTTTGTTGAAAACGTGTTTGGCAGTGAATTTCTCCAATAGTGCTTCTAGTTGGTATGGAGATTCTAAATACGATTGTATAGTATCTTCTGCATCGGGGTTGTTGTTTTGAGTATGTGGTTGGAACACTTCCTTCAGGTATTTCGCAAAGACTATGGCTTTTTCTTTTTTACTTTTGGCCCATTGTCGGTTACTGGCCCAGATAGGCGGAGTAGAAAGTTGTGGTCGATTAATTTTTCGTATTGCCTTCCATAATGAGCATTCGGAGGTTTCCGTGGCAGATAGATTTTGTAAATATCGTTTTATGTCATTGTTTTTAGTGTTGTTTAACAATGTTTTTAGTCTTACTCTAGCTTGGTTTAATCTATTTTTATCCTGAGGTGCTCGGGTTCTTTGCCAGATTTTTCTTAGTATTCGTTTTTCTGCGATTTTTTCTTTTATTTTGTTGGGTAAGTCATTTTGTATAATTGATTTTGTTTGTGTAGGTGTTGACTGAAATAAAGAACTCGTTTTCAGACTCGCGTTTTTAAAAGCAATTTATTTAAAGCGGCGACAGCTTTTGCCGCTTGAATTGTGGGTGTATTATTTAATGCCATTTTGTTTAAGTTACAAATTAAATTATCAATATCACTTTGCATAAAAAAACGTTTTTAAAATTACTTAAATGAAGAAGATTTATTACAATCTCTGACAAATGGTAAAATAAAATAAAACTGGTAATAATTTTCAAAATATAAAGGAGAATAGCTAGTAATAAGAAGTAAGGAAAATTCTCAGTAACTTACTTGTTTATTGTAGGTTCTCCAGATAAATGGTGGACACCAACGGTTGTACTGCAATTATCTGGAATCTGCTGCAACCTTCAGGTATCCTACTGACTGCGCCAATTAAAGAACTCGTTTTCAGACTCGAGTTTTTAAAAACAATTTATTTAAAATTAACTAAATACAATGGTTAAACAACGAATCAAAACAAGTATACAATAACAATAATAAAATCAGGAATAAATAAACGCCATTTGATTTTAGTGGGATGTTTAGATCCAGTCTGCCATCAATAATAGCCCGAAATTTATTCCAATTGGTATATTTATTACTAAGATATGGCTGAGATTCTGTTTCTAGGATATTTGTGGATATCGTGACTAAGACAGGGTGGGGAGTGGTCGTATGAAAGATCGAAACAAGATTGTGATGTCTGGGATTCGAGTGGTATTCTTTGGTCACACCGAAATCGACTAAGTCTGGAATTTTGTTTGTGTCTGTGGGCCAGTATGTGGGTTCGCCAGTGGATATGTATTTAAGGTTGTTGGTTTTCATTGCCATATATAATCGCCTACCTTTCGGGGTTATTAACCTGCATCCCCAGTGAGTGCGTTTTGCGTTATAATCGCCGCCAGCTAAAAATCTGTTTCCAAGGTGTTGAAGAATTCTAGGTATTGATTTTTGGCTATGGTATGTCGTGGTGGACTGTATATTGCAGTTATTGTTAAAGGACCGTTCCAGTCTTCTATGCTAATACTCGTTCCTTGTATATAGTATCTTTTAAACTTATTTAATTCATGGTGTTTTATCGATGACTTGATTATGATTGCAGTTTCTCCATGTGCAGTGCTATCTGGATGTCTGGTGTTATATATTAAATAGTTGGGGATTTTTAGATAACTTCTATTTGTAAAGTGTGTTTCAGAGATTAACATTATGTCGATGTTGTGTATTAATATAAAAGCTTTAACCTCTTGAGCATGATTTGTTAGCCCGTTGGTATTCCAAATAGAATTTTTTAAAAATTTGATTATTTTGTTAATTTAGTGACGACGGTGGTGAGCAGATGTAACATTGTACTCATTTGTTCTATCAGGACTTATTACATATTCTTTAGTTCAGCCATGTCATTTGAGACGGAAATAGTGGTAGTAGTTACTTATGTTTGATTCGACGAGACTTTATGAAAGCAACTCAACTGAGTTGCTTTCATAAAGTCCTCGTAAACACATCTGTCTTAGGACTAGCAACTTCACGTGGAGTCATATCTCGCCATGTTACCAAATCTAAGGGTAACTTCAACATCATAATAATTAACAACATATAATGTAAACTAAATTTAAACAAATAATTTTTAACGGGTTTTTACCCACATATTTAGTGGCTACATACCTGTATACCTAGACACTGATGATGGAATATGGATTCCGAAAACGTTTTGTGTAACATAGCCCGATTGGCTTTTTAACTTATATACCTTTTATAAAGGATTTTTAATAAAAAATTTTTGTAAAGTGTTATAAGCGTAGATTCTAGCCATTTCATCTCGCATCATATAAACGCCAATAGTATTTTTTCTTTATTTTACCTTCTTTATACCTACTATTTCTTTTATTTAATTTTTCCATAATCAATTAAACCAGCTCACTTTTTAATGTTTTCTGAAAGAACACAATAGTTAAAACAAATTGAAAAAAGGAAACAGTATAACAAAAAAAGAGAGAATGTGGATAAAAAAGTATAAGTAGCTCATTTCCTAATTTTCTACTAAAATAAAAGTCAAAATTTTTTAAAATAAGGTCTATTAAATTCTTAAAAATTACGCGTCACTATTGGTATTTATTCCATACTTCCAGATATATTTCATTATTTTTGATTTTCGCTGTTCATGGGTATAATTTTACTACCATTATCTGGTTATATTTCTATTATCCCTTCCTCTCAAACAAACAATAGACCTGGAACGGTAAATAAAATCAATAGAGAAATTTGATTCGGTTTATTTAATCATTTACACTCCCAAAAAAATATAACCGTCTACAAATTAAATTCCACTTGAACCCAAATTTGTACTCGAGACTACCTACCCTCATAGAACCCAACAAAAACTGAAGGTCGTCGTAGGGAGCTACCATCTGGGTGAAAGATGGGTATTTTTTCAATTTTATGTTTAGATTAGGCCAGTTATAGGAAATGTGTCTATGAAATGTAAGACTATTTACCGATTTTAGGGGTTCTATCTGGTTCTATATTTAACAGTTGGAAGGATTATCTTAGCTCGAAGTTTTTTCTTCAACGGTTATTCACTTTTTTTTAATCTACAGTTTACCGTTTAAAAAGATCTTTTATTGCACGTTTTAGGCAAACGAAATACATTGAAATTAAAGTACAATTACGATTACATTTCCGTTCAATTTGAGCTTTACCATTATTCTACACGTGATTCGAGGTTTCACCTCATCTCAGAAAGACTTGTCGCTCTAACTAAAATGAAATGCTCTTAACATTGCATTCAGTTTACATGAGTGATTACCAAGAAGATAAGAATAATTATTTTTTGGTAAGTACTTTGAACAAGTGTTCTTACTAATTCTAATATATTCCGTAATTGATTTGATCAATGTTAAATTATTAAAAAGATCTTAAAAATACCTTACAACTGCTTGGAAAAAATCAGAATTAACTCAGTGGCTTTCGGAAGAAAAAATACTGTTTGATGAAAATATGTCCAAGAAATCAATATTGGCAGCTGTAAATGTACGTAAACCTTATTTTATAAAATAGGTTATTGCCGAAATGACAAATATACCAAATATATGATAACCAAAATTTATTTTACTGATATTTTCATATATTTTGTGTTTCACAGTAAAAAATAACAAAATAATTAATTTTATAAATTATTCTCTCAGAGTTTTTGGTGCTTCATATTTTAATTCTGTATTACATTTAGATTCATAAGGGTCAATTGGAAATTAAAAATCCAAATATCAAAAAAAATTTATGGAATTAATATCTTTTTGGGTGCCGTGTCCGTATTCAGACGTTGGCCGTCATCATGTTTACAATTTCCTGAAACGTTTCTCTGTCGGCTGCTGCGCGAAATAATTCTTCTACTGTGAAACCGCACCATTGTCTAATTTTACGCAGCCATGAAAGTTTCAAGTTTCTTTCGACCAATCCATCTCTTTCCTTCCACTTTTCCTTGTATTATAAGGCGAAGTAAATGGTATTTAGGTCCTCTAATTATATGGCCGAAGTATTCTGTTTTTCTCATCTTTATGGTATTTATGAGCAGACGTTCTGAATTGATCATTTGAAGAACATCTTCATTGGAAGTGTGCGAAACCCACGATATCTTTAGGATTCGTCTATAGCACCACAATTCGAATGCTTTCTAACTTGTTTGTAACATTGTGGTTTTTAACGTCCATGTCCCACAACCATACAATAGAATGGACCACACATAACATTTTACGACCTTCTTACGAATATTCATCGACAGGTTTCTGTTGCATAAAACTGGTTTCCAGGTCATAAAAACCTTACGTGATATTTCGATTCTGGTTATTATCTCTTCATCAGAGTCACCGTTTACATTTAACCAGCTGCCAAGGTATTTGAAATGATTTACCCTTTCGATCTCTTCTCCATTAAGAGAAATCAGACCTTGATCTATATTGATCTTTCCAACAGCCATTCACCTTGTCTTTAAAACGTTGATTTTAAGGTCTCTCCGATAACTTGCTTCACTGACTAGATTTTGTAGTGTTTGGAGATCTTGTAAATTTTCTGCAAGAATGGCTGTATCGTCAGCGTATCTAATATTGTTGATTAGTTCTCCACCTAGTCTTACTCCCTCTTGTCTGTCATCCAAAGCCTTCCTAAAGATTTCTTCAGAGTACAGAATAAAAAAAGTAGGTGACAAAACACAACACTGCCGTACTTCACGTTTGATGGGTAGTTTTTCAGTCGGACTGTCTCCAATTTGGATAGACGCTACTTGATTGTAATATAAGTATTTCAGCAGTCTTATAGCGGTAAAGTCCTGCTGCTCGTAGGCAATCGAAAAGTGTATCGTGTTGTACTCTGTCGAACGCCTTCTCGAAGTCGATGAAACAAACATAAACATTCTTTCGGAATTCACAACTTTTTTTGTAATAGAACGCGCATACAGAATAGTGCCTCTCTAGTTCCTAAATCCAAATTGTATATCGCCCATCCTACTTTCCCATAGAAGGAATACTCGGTTTTGTATAATTCGTAAGAGTATCTCCAGTGTGATCTCCAGTGTCGGTCAGATAGCTCAGCGGGCTGTGCGGCTGCCTCTCATTCGCTTCACTGTCGAATGGTTCAGTGGATGTGGGATCGAGCCCCAGCTCGGTGTACAGAAAACAAAAAGTCTAACGCAGCAGTTTAAAATTCTAGATGAATCTGCGGCTTAGACTAGGATATGCTGGGATCTGATCGGCCTATGGTGGAGCAGTACGGCAAGAGATAAGGGCTTGCGGCTCGGTGATACTTCTTCATAGATCCCTACCGGACGGGCGTAACGCCTAAAAAACCGGAGATATATATATATAATATATATATATATATATATATATATATATATATATATATATATATCTCCAGTGTGTAACTCATCAAACTGATTAGTCTAAAATCGCTGCATTTGGTGGGCCTCCTTTTTTTGGTAATGTTATAAACAGTGACCCTAACCAATCATCTGGTATTTTTCCTTCGTTGTAAATTTTGTTGAAGAAAGTGGTTAAGCAGGCAATGCTTTCCTCATCCAAAAGTTTAAGTAGCTCAGCAGGGATTTGATCTGGTCCAGGTGCTTTATTGTTTTTGGCTTGCTGTATTGCCTTTTTGACTTCCGAATTCAGTATACTGGGACCTCTGTCTAACTGGTTGTCACAGGCAGTATTTGGGGCATTTTCTCTAGAAGCATCATCAAAAAAGTCAGTGATATATCTCTCCCATTCTTGCACTGTTGTTCGTGATCACAAATTTTTCCGTCCGCGCTTTTAAGTATGTGAGCATTTTTCTGTTTTCTAATTTCGGCAGTATATTTAAGTTTCTTGTGGAGGTTCTATCGTATCTATAGAAAGTGCGAAACAATCATCGGAGACGATCAGTTTGGATTTAGAGCCGGCATGGGAACGAGAGAAGCCCTGTTCAGTTTACTAGTTCTCGCCCAAAAATGCTACGACCAACAGAAAGATATATTTATATGCTTTATAGACTTCGAAAAAGCATTTGATAGAGTAAGACACGACCTACTATTAGAACGTTTGCAAGAAGTCGGTTTAGATGGAAAAGACATCAAACTCTTAAAAAACTTGTACTGGAACCAAAAAGCCAGAGTTAGGATCTAAGGTTCCACATCCGCAGAAGTAGAAATTAGGAGGGGAGTTAGACAGGGATGTGTTCTGTCGCCTCTGCTGTTTAATCTTTACTCCGAGTTTCTATTTAAAGAAGCATTGGAAGATTCCAAGGATGGAGTCAAGGTGAATGGCGTAAATATCAACAGTATCAGATACGCCGATGATACAGTGTTAATTGCGGATTCCGACTCAGGTCTACAACGACTCATCGACAAGACCAACTCGACCTGTGAGCAATTTGGTATGAAAATAAACATTAAAAAAACCAAAGTGATGTCAATCCGAAAAAACCAAAACGTACCTCAACCTTGCACAATAAATGGGCACATCTTAGAACAGGTCAATAGATTTAAGTACCTGGGATGTTGGATCGATAGCAGCCTAAATCCTGATCAAGAAATAAGGTCGAGAATAGAACAGGCTAGAAAATCTTTCGAAAAAATAAAAAAAACTGCTTTGCGATTCTCGAATAAAACTCGAAATTCGACTACGTTTATCAAAATACTACGTCTGGTCGACTCTTCTATATGCAGTGGAAACGTGGACCCTTAAAACATCAACCGTAAATAAATTGGAGGCCTTTGAAATGTGGATCTACCGGAGAATACTCAAAATTTCATGGACATCGCATACCTCAAACGAAGAAGTGCTGCATAGAATAGGCAAGGAAAGAGAACTTTCTAACACAGTAAAAGTTAGAAAAACATCATACCTAGGCCACATACTGAGAAATAATAAGTACCAATATGCCCAACTTATAGTGAAAGGAAAAATCGAGGGAAAGAGAGGCCTAGGAAGGAAAAGACTATCATGGCTCAGAAACATCCGACAATGGACAGGGCTAAATTTTGAACAGCTAATAAGAACAGCTGAAGATAGAGAAGAGTTTAAAATTGTAGTAGCCAACCTCCATTGAGGAGAGGGCACTTTAAGAAGAAGAAGAAGTGGAGGTTGAAACTGTCATGCTTTTTTTTGAAGGTCTTTTATTTCTTTACATAAATTCTCAAGCCAGGATTCTTTGGCTTGCTTAATTTTTCTTTTTATGCGTTTATTGATTTCAGGGTATTCGATATTTCTATTTTTGTGTTGCCGTCGAACTTCCATCAGGTCTAGAATTTCTTGTGCCACTCTCTCATTTTTTGCCAACATGGTAGGTGTTTTCAAAGACTCTTGTACGTTCTCTAAAATCGAGTTTTTAATATCATACCAGCATTCGTTAATGGTTGTGTTTTCGTTTGGTATATTTGATATTCTGTGTATTTTACTATTTATTTGCTGTGATATGTGTTCGCGTGTTTGATGGTTTTTCAGGGGTCGAGATATATCTTACAAGGCTTAGTTGGCTTTGTTAATTTCTTTAATTTAATTTGCATTTTGGAGCAGAGTAAATTGTGATTTGAGTTTATGTCAGCGACTACTATTTCTGCCTTGATGTCCATCTTGGGGGATTTCTACGTGTAAAGACGCCTTTCTGGAAGTTGAAACCAGGTATTTGTAATGGCGAAGTTATTTTCTTGGCATAATTCTATTAGACGTTCACCTCTTTGATTTCTATCTCCCAAGCCAAACTTTCCGGTGATGATCTGCGTCATCTTCTGTCCATCTTTAGCGTTAAAGTCACCCATAATTTGAATTAATATAAAGTACTAAAAATACAAGCCAAATATAAAAAAAAATATTCCTAAGAATTATCTGCTCAGACCAAAACTACCTACTAGCAGTATTATTAACTATCCTATATATAATACAATAAATAAATAAATTTTATTTGTCCGCAATAAAACTAGTATAAAAAATTCTTCTACATGGAAAACTGACTTTCTAACTAAACCCAAGAATATATCAATTTCCCGATGAAAAAAAAATATTTTCTTGCATCTGATCGACAAAAACTCTTCTTCCAAAATTTTTTCGAAATTTATCTGAACAAAATACACAATCGTTTAAGTATAACCTTCAAACCAACTTTTGGATAATCAATTCTCGAAGTAAAAATAAAAGTAAATTACTTTTAAAAAAATTAAAATAACATTTAAAAATTTCACTGCTTTCAGTTTTAGACAACCCAGATTTTTAAAAATTGTTTCTAAGATGATATCTCTTTACTGGTTTCGTAAATTTTGTCTTTTCTTTTATCACCTTGCAAATTAATTCCAAGTCAATCTGCTTCTTCAACTTTCTCTGGAAATCTTCTGGAAGAAATGGAATTCAAAACTTTTGGCTTAAGAAGTTCTGGAGTACCATGAGTGCTTATTAGCATTAGGTAATCACACACCATTTCTCATCCACAGAAAATACTATTATTCCTAAGCCTAGAATAACTTATTTAATACCAAAGGATTACAATTACAAAGGAATACAAGATCCAACTAAGTATCGCCCAATTACTTGTCTTCGAACTTTGTACAAATTGGTCACATCCTGTATATCCCAGCGTATCTACTAACACTGTGCTCTAAACAATATCATAGCGCCCTAACAAAAAGGTTGCGCTAAGGGTTCTATGGGCTACAAAAACACTTGAAAAAGCAGTCAGTGACCAAGAAGATGTACCAAAAGTCCTTCCGGAAGTAGAATCGACAATTACAAAACTGAAAAGTCATAAAGCAGCTGGAATAGATGGCATAACAGTGGAACTGCTTAAATACGCTGGCCAAAAACCTGTAAAATCTTAGCAGACATATTTATAAACTGTCTAAGATCCAAATGCATACCAGATCACTGGAATACAGCAAATATTCATAAGAAAGGTAGCAAAGACAAAACTATAAACTACAGATCCATAAGTCCACTACCAATTATAACAAATGCATTGGATGCTGTATCATATCCATATGCTTTAAGAATAAGTGAGTAGAGCTAAAGAATATAAAATACCGCTAGCATTAAATTTCATAGATTTCGAAAAAGCTTTAAATTCATAAGGATTCTACGTTCCTGTAGTTGGCTGTATACCATATATTAAAAAATTGATTAAAAATCCTTTGTAAAAGGTATATATTAAGAACCCAAACCTCACCGTCTCACCTTCATACCGTCTCAAGACTAGCACCTTCAACGTGGAGTCATATGTCGCCATGTTACCTAATCCAACTGTAACTTTAATATCTTAAGTCATTATAAGAAATTTTATAAACTAAATGTAATCAATTATTTGTTAACGGGTTTTTACCCATATATTTAGTGGCTACATTCATGTACTCTTAGACACTGATGATAGAATATGGATTCCGAAAACGTTTTGTCTGTTTAACTTAGCCCGTTTGGGTTCTTAATATATACCCTTTACAAAGGATTTTTAATAAATTCTTTAAATTCTATATATCCCAAGGCAGTAATAGAAGCTTAAATCAACCAAGGCATTAATAGAAGCTCAAATCAACCAAGGCATTGACAAACCGTACATAGAAACTTTAGCAAATATATACAGACAAGCAAAAGCTAAGGTAAAAATTTATGAAAATACCCCAGAATTATGCATTACCAGAAGCGTTTGATAAGGAGACGTAATATTACCAAAGCTCTTCACTTCGACTCTTAAAAAATATATTCAGCTAAACAAATTGGCAGAATAAAGGCATATACATTGATGGAGAATACCTCAGACACTTAAGATTTGCAGACGACATCGTTTTTATAAATAAAATAAAATATAATAATAAATAAAACATAAAGTTGGCCTAAAAATGAACTTGACAAAAACAAAACTAATGTACAAACTAGTTAGTGGATGTCCAAGATGTAATGATAAACAAAACTTCACTTAAGACAGTAGACGAGTATGTATGCTTAGGCCAATTAATACATAAATCTGGCTCCTTACTCCCAAAAACCAACAGATGAATGAAACTGGATTGGGTATTTTTTGATAAAAATGTAAAAACATTCAAATCAAAAATACCATTCCACCTGAAAAAAGCATTCGACCGGTGTATACTATCAATAATGACATACGGCTGTGAAACTTGCGGATTTGAGCTCATGTAAGCACAGTTTATTATAAGTAGTTACCTAACCAACATCATATTGTGTAATTACTAGTAGCTGTCAATAAAACATTTTTCTGTCTAACTTCAATCATTTATTATATTTATCATCGTCGATCGATAAGAAGCGGACAAGAATTAGACAATCGTGAGTAAAAATGAAGAACGACTATGTAAGGCAGGTTGCACCGTGATCGTAGAATACGCTGAAAATGATATAATTAGCCTATATTTGTCCACTGCTAACCATAGGCCGCCCTTAAAAATTTTCACCTATTTCTATTTTGAGCTTCTTGCATCCAATATATCCAATTTGTAATGTTGCCCTTTTATTCATGCGTCCATCTAGTTGGTAGTTGTCCTCTGCTTCGATATGTCTCTTTCCTTGATCGCCATTCCAGAATATTTCTGGTCCATCTATTATTTGTCAATCTCTTATTTTATTTATTGTTTCTTTTGTCAGAGTTAGTTTTTCTGCACTAGATGTAATAACCGGTAAAACACATTGGTTAAAAACTTTTCTTTTTAAATAAAACTGGAATATTAGACTTAAAAATGTTGTTCAATCTACCAAAAGCAGCCCATGTGAGACCTATCCTTCTTTGTATTTCAGTTGTCTAATATCTCGGCCTAGGCGAATCTCATGCCCTAGATATTTGTACGCTATTACTTGATTGATCCTATGGCTTTCAATCTGAATTTTGCTGACTACAAGATTGGTCATTAATTTTGTCTTTATGGTGTTAATTTTAAGACCAATTGTTTTTGATGCTTCATAGAGCACTTTCAGAATTTTTGTAGCATTATCAACTCTATCAAATAGTATAATGCTGTCATCGGCAAATCTTAGGTGGTACAAAATTGTACAAAAACTAAATATGATATGATAATAAATTAAAAGTTTTGATTATCCTGGCCTAAAAGACGGTCAGTTGTTTCTTTTCCTTAAAATTAAACCCGACAGCCACTATGGCAGATGTGCACACGCCGAACCGGAAGATGCGAGATGAAATAACACACCGCCCCCACTCTCTTTCACGATTCGGTCTTTTGCAACCCCGACCAACCTACCACTTCGTAACACATGTTGAAAAATCGTAAATTTTAAAGACATTTAAAAATAAAAGATAGGCTTAAATTGCCAAATAAATAGTCACATATGCATCGTAGGAAATCATAGGAAATATCAATGATCATAGGAAAAATATTATTGCAGTTGCAGCTGGAACTAGATATTAAGTTTCCTTAACTGGTTAAATTTGATCGATTTCATTATTTATTTTATCATTGTTTGGTTATACAAATTAGTTTAATATAATGCAGTTGAGTTTGTAAATTATTTAAAAACACTATGAAAGTATAAAAATAATAGTATATTACTTTATGAGGTGAAGAAGCATGACTTTTCTTGACGCGCCCGATATTCATATCATAAGATAAGTCAAGAAAAGTCGCTTCTTTGCCGAATAAAGTGTAATGTACCTACCTACTCACATGTAAGATAATTAAAGTATCTATGTATTTCTATATAGTTTTTAGTCACCTGGTATATGTTATTTACAATTATGAAAAGTTCTCATGTATAATCACTAATAATTATTTGTTGTTAGAAATCAGAATCAATACTCTTCATAAATATTTTCCTATTTAGAATAAATAAGTTTCGCTAGTTTATTCGCCTAATACTTCGTATCTATGGAATAATAATAATTTATTTCTCTTATTTCTTTGTTCGATAAGCTATCCGTATTTGCTATTTTAATATTAATATTTGAGTCCAATCTCTTGTACTCAAATCCATCCAGAAACATCGTTAAATAATTGTAGATAACAGAACTTATAAATTCATAGTTTTAAGAAATAACAGGCAGTGTAATTTTCATCCTCTAATATAATAAATTTATACATGTCAATATATTCTGTTTAATTCCAAAACAAAGAGTTAGTCCGGAGAAGAAATAAACGCATAGTATTCCATAACAAAATTTGGTGTCAGAACGTGGGATATTAGTAGCAGAGTTCCTCTGATTGCTGATAGAAGGAGAGCTGAGGAATTTTTGAATTGACTTGTTTCCTTCGAGGAATCATTCAAAAAAAACTGTCAGTGTGGAAAAATCGCCACTACAACTAATTACATTGGGGTCCAGTACATCCAGTTCGAAATCCAGTTCCAGTCATAACCCAATTGTAGTTCCATCGGAAGTAGAGGTGAACCCGTGGAATAATAGACTATGCGACCAACAACAATATTCTACTTGTAAGTACATTCTATCTTAAATTCTGTCTCATATTTTAAAAATCTTGTAAACGTATGTCTACTTTATATCCTGATATAAGTAACTTATTTGACGAACAAATACCTTCTCCCGACTCAAATTCTCTTTCAAATTCTTCTACTTCTAATTCAAATAAAATGTCAGTATCAATTGAAATAGCTGAAAAACTTCTCATTAGATTTGATGGTACAAAATCAAAATTATACGAATTCATAGACAATTGTGATAAAGCATACAATTTAGTAAATCCGCAATCCAAACCCATCTTATTAGCCATTATAGAAACTAAATTAACCGATAAAGCTAGGGCCATAACTAGAAACAGAACATTTGACGAATGGAAAGATTTAAAAGACTTCTTATTAGATGCTTATTCTGAACGCCGAACTGAAGGTCAGTGGCAATTGGAATTACATTCCTTACGTCAGATGCCCAGTGAAAATGTAATGTCATTTGCAAATAAAGTTGAAAATTGCTATATAAAATTAATAAATACACTTGATCCAGACTTATCTCCAGATGCAAGAAATGCATGTACTAAACTCTTAAAAACTCAAGCACTAAATGTCTTTATTAGAGGATTAAACAAAGACCTCTCTATTTTAATCAAAGCCCGAAATCCAGATTCCTTAGAAAGAGCTGTTGCTATAGCAATTGCCGAAGAACAAGAACAGTTATCAAGACAAGAAATTTTCAGACCATTCTGTAATATTTGCAAACGAAATAACCATTCCTCAAATAACTGTCGATATAAAAACAATTCAGATAGAAATGTTAGATATCTTCAAAATTCTAGTTTTCAAAACCCAAAATATCCTAATTCAAATCTTCAAAGGTCAAATTCTCAAAATCAAAATTATAAACCTTCAAATTCAAATTCCAATTCTGATTTTCCTCCAAACTTAAGAAAAGAAAATACCAACACTTCCCAACGTTTTTGCAGATACTGCAAAAAACCAGGTCACGTTATAGAAGAATGTAGAAAACGCGAATTTAACAATAAAAACAAAAATCCAACAAATTCTTTAAACTTCCAGAATCCTCGACAACCAACGGTCGATTCTCGAGGAGTTCGTTCAGTTCAGGCCGTATCACAACCATCAACTTCTCAGTCACTTCCTATGTAGATTTACCCTTAGTAAATAATTCTAATCCATCCTCTTGCAAGTTTCTAATCGATACAGGCGCAGATATTTCTTTAATTAAATATTCAAAAATACTAAACATTCCAAAAATTTATTCTAAGTCTATTACTCTACGAGGCATTGATAAAAATGTCTTAAATCCAAATAAAACTATATGTAGTTGTAACGTAAATTTCAAGATAAAAGATTTTGTCCAAACTCATGTTTTCTATGTCGTAGAAGACGATTTTCCTCTTCATTTCGACGGTATATTAGGTAGCGATTTTTTTGAAATAAATAAATGCCAAATTGATTATAAAGAAAATAAATTAAACTTTAAAAATTGTTCTATTCCAATTGAATATATAAAATTTCCATTAAACAATGACAATGACGAATTTCTGAGAGATCAAAATATCGAGACAAGTTCTAATATCGATGAAATATTTCCTTATGATGCTAAATCCATAGAGGATCATTCTTATTTAGAAACCAATGATATCCAAATAACCTTAAGTAGTGAAGAACTACTATCCAATCCAATTCAATCTAAATCTAACTCTAAATCCAAAGAAAATTCAAGTCCAAAATGTGTAAAATCCACTGAGATATGCACAAATAAAACTTGTAACTCTTCACGAAATCATAAATCAAAATCCTGTTCAGAAGAAAAATCCTGTTCAGACGATCTTATACTAAATCAAAACTCTAATTCTAACTCAAGAAGTAATAAAACTATTCTATCCGCAAGAACTGAAACAATTGTTCAAATTAAAGTAATAAATAATGAATTAAGCGAAGGATTATGTCCCGAACGCGAAATCTTTAAAGGTGTATTTTTATGTCCTAGTGTTGTTAAAGTAAAAAATGATTTCTTTTTAACCTCAATCGTAAACACTACTGAAACGGATGTTGAATTAAACGATATTCAAGTAGCAATAGAAAAAATTCCAAATTTACAAAACAATGCAAATATACGAAAAATGTCTTCTTATAAAGATAATACGAATTCTAACAGAATTGCTAAATTAAAAAATGCCTTGAGAACAGATCATTTAAATAGTGAAGAAAAATCATCTTTAATTTCTATTTGCAAGGAGTACAATCATATCTTTTATCTGGAAGGAGATCAACTTACCAGTACAAATGCCATAACTTGCAAAATTCCTTTAAATTCTAATGTACCTATTAGCACTAAATCATACAGGTATCCTGAAGTACACAAACATGAAGTCGAAACTCAAATAAAAGGTATGCTAGATCAAGGTATTATCGAAGAATCAACTTCGCCATGGAATTCGCCCCTTTGGGTTGTGCAAAAAAAGGCCGATGCTTCAGCAAAGAAGAAATGGCGAATTGTTATAGACTATCGACGACTAAATGATATTACTATAGGAGATTCATTTCCACTTCCGAATATAGTCGATATATTAGACCAATTGGGTCATTCAAAATATTTTTCAACAATAGATTTAACATCAGGATTTCACCAGATCAAAATGGATCCTGAGGATTCTCCAAAGACTGCTTTCTCAACTCCGTCTGGACATTATCAATATTCACGAATGCCATTTGGATTAAAAAATGCTCCCAGTATTTTTCAAAGGCTAATGAATACTGTCCTCTCAGGAATACAAAATTACAGATGTTTTGTCTATCTCGACGATATAGTCATTCATGCCGATACATTAGAAAATCATAATAAAAGATTAAAAGAAGTATTCGAAAAATTGTCTACATTCAACTTAAAAATACAACCAGATAAGTGCGAATTTTTTCGTCGCGAAGTAATGTATTTAGGACATTTAATAACTGAATTTGGTGTCAAACCGGACGAAAAAAAGGTATGTGCTGTTACAGATTTTCCTATACCCAGAACACAAAAAGATATTAAGAGCTTTTTGGGTCTCACTGGTTATTATAGACGCTTTATAAAAAATTTCAGTGCTTTAACACAACCTTTAACAAAACTGCTGAGGAAAAATGTTGAATTTAATTGGACAAGCATTCAACAACAGTCATTTGAGAACCTGAAATCAATACTTTGTTCAGAACCAATACTTCAGTATCCAGATTTTACCAAACCCTTTGTCTTAACAACGGATGCTAGTAATTATGCAATAGGGTCCATACTTTCTCAAGGTAAAGTACCAGATGATTTACCTATTGCTTATGCTAGTCGTACCTTGAACAAAGCGGAATCAAACTATAGCACAACAGAAAAAGAATTACTTGCAATTGTATGGAGTGTTAAACACTTTAGACCATATTTGTACGGAAATAAATTTTTCATTTATACGGATCATAAACCACTCACATGGCTATTTAATGTAAAAGATCCCGGATCAAGACTCGTTAGGTGGAGATTAGCATTAGAAGAATATAGCTATGAAATTATTTATAAACCAGGTAAATTAAATCAAAATGCTGATTGTTTAAGTCGTCCTCCTTTAACCATATCTGAAACAAATATTTGCGAAGAAAACAAAAACCCGGCAACAATCACCTTACAAATAAACAAAATGAGTAAAGAAAATAATGACACTTATTCACAGTTCTTATCTAAATCCGAAACTATATTAATAACAAATGATAATATAAAAGAAACAAATGAAAAGATTACATCATTTTCACAAAATTTAGCATTGTTTGTTTCCGTAGATTTAAATTTTAATGAGATCGTTCAGAAACAAATAAATAAACAATTCAGTCATATAGAAAAATTGAAAGCCAAAAATCCAAGACTAAATGACATTATATATATTTCTGATCAAAATAAAAACTTTTATTACATATTTATAAAAAATAATTATTGGGACAATACCTCTTATGAAGATATATTTAATTCCCTAATAAAATTAAGAGACTGGTTATTAAACGATAAAATATTAAAAATTTGCCTACCCAGAATAACTTTTAGCTACGATAAATTAAGTTGGGGAAAAATTAGATCTATGATTAGATTTATTTTTAGAAAAACTGATATATCTATTATCATTTATCATGATATACTAACAAATCCTGAACCTGAGGAAATAACTACAATATTACAAGAGAATCACACTAGTCCTACGGCTGGACACTCTGGTTTTCATCGGACATACAATCGTATAAAAAAACATTTCAAATGGAATAATATGAAAAATGATATTAAAAACTTTATAAAAACCTGTGAATCTTGTCAGAAAAATAAACTCGTTAGAAAAAAATTCGTAAAGCCCATGGAGATAACAACAACAAGCTCAAATCCATTAGAAAAAATATTTTTAGATATAGTAGGTCCTTTACCTTTAACCGAGTCAGGTAATAAGTTCATATTAACATTACAAGATGACTTAACAAAATTTTCTCAAGCTTACGCAATTCCGAATCATGAAACCAAGACTATCGCTGAAAATCTGGTTCGTGGATTTATTTGCAAGTTTGGAAAACCCGATATAATAGTTACTGATCAAGGCCGAGATTTTACTTCCAAATTATTTTCTCAAATCGCCAAGCTTTTTAAAATCAGACATATAAATTGTACTGCTTATCATCCAGAATCAAATGCTGCATTAGAAAGGAGTCACGCTACTTTAGCAGACTACCTTAAACATTATATTAAAGCTGATCAATCCGATTGGGACGAATGGCTAGATTTTGCTATGTTTTCATATAATACAACTAATCATACTTCAACCAAATTCACACCATATGAACTAATATTTGGATATACACCTAATCTACCTAGCAGTATAATACGACCAGTAGAACTCAAATATACATATGAAGATTATTTAGATAATTTAACACTTAAACTTAGAAAATCTCATGAGTTAGCAAAAACGAATCTATTAGAATCTAAAGTAGTCAGTAAAAAATATTATGACCAAAAGATTAATGACACCGTTTTCTTAGAAGGACAATTAGTATATCTCCAAAATGAGCAAACAAAGAAGGGTCAAACCAAAAAACTTACACAAAATTATAATGGACCTTATAAAATTCTAGAGATAAATTCTCCTGTCAATTGCACAATTTTAGTAAATAAAAAACCAATAAAAGTTCACATGAATAGATTGAAACATGCTTTTGTTTCAGGTATGCAATAATATGGCTGACAAATAGTGAACAAATTCACAAGAAATATACCAATACTCCTATCAACAAATCACCTGGAATCTATTACGAACACATAAAAAATGTTCAATTTATTGAAACTCATTGGAACATATTAAGTCATATTCCTTTACAACCTTTTACAGACAAATTAAATTTTGTAGATCTCACCTATCAAAAAACATTAAGACTGTGTCAAAACAAACCAGTTCTTATTGAATTACGATTATGTGATACTTCACTAAAACTCTTAGGACAAATCATACCTAGACTCTTTCAAGATGAACAAACTTTAAAAAACATAATTCTGCATGAACATTTTAGACCAAAACGCGCTCTATTTAATGCAATTGGATCTGTTTTCAGGACCTTATTCGGTACCTTAGACAGTGATGATGCTGAAAATTTCAATAATGCTATTAACAAAGCTGAAAGTAACGAAAATCATCTTCTTGATTTACTAAAACAACAAATTCATGTAGTAAAAGCCACGATTGCAAATTTTAATAACTCTATTACAAATCTAGACCGAAACAAAGTGATTTTTGATAAAAATTTTGAATCAATTACCAATTACACAGATAAAATGAATAATAAATATTTTAATTTAGATTTAAAACAAAAAATTGAAGAACATTTTACTTTACTAACTTTCTTTATAACAGAATTACAACAAGAATATTCTACTTTAATAAACGTTATTCTATTTGCAAGAAATAATAACCTTCATCCTTCTGTTATAACACCTGAGCAACTAATTCAAGAATTATCTAAAACGGTAACGCATTTACCTAGTACATCGACTTATCCATTTCCATTGACTATCGATTATGCTCATAAATATTTCGATATCATTTTACTTAAATATATATATTTTGATAACAAGATTTTAATTACGGTTAGTATACCTTTGGTTAGTAATACTCCTTATTCTCTTTTTAAACTAATATCTCTTCCTATAATTCATCCAACATTAAAGAGACTTACCTTTATTCTTCCATCTGTCAAATATCTTGTTCTTTCAGAAAATAGAAACATTTATGTTACTATTGATACATTAGAAGACTGTTATTCATTAGATGAAGAAAAACTTATTTGCAAAAATCCTGATACTTTCCGATTTACACACACTAATCCAATTTGTGAAACTGAATTGTTAACTTCAATAACAAACATACCATCTAGTTGCGATACTCGTATAATTCAAACAGAATATGAAATTTGGCATAAATTAAACAAACCAAATTCTTGGATATATGTTTTACCCAAACCAACAGATTTAACTTTAAGCTGTCAGACTAGTACGCCAATATCTATTGTTCTTTCAAACACAGGTATTTTTTCTACTTCGAATAATTGCAAAACTTACACCGGATCAACTATTTTGATATCTGTCTCAAATCCAAAAGAAAGTAATTTTCAGTCTATCATTCCAGATTTATCCCTTCCAGAAGTCTGTTGTGATGATATTAAGATAAATAATGAATCCAAATTACACCTTGTTCCCTTACAATTAAATAATCTCGATCGAGATGCATTAAATTTAGCAAGCCATAAACTAGATAATTTAGAGAAAATGACCTCAGAAACAAATATTAATTTTTCAGACACAATAAAAAATAGTTCTTATTTCACTTATGCAATCTTATTTTTGATAAAATGTATGTTACTTTATATTTTATACAGGATAATTAAATATTTTTACCGACGATTTCGTAGAAATCCGTCACATAGTTGTCAACAAATTACAAATTGTTTAACACTAAATATATGTCAAAGTAAACGAAAACATGTACATGAGACAGATTTAAGTATAGATTGTAAACATAATAAAGACAATAATTATAGTGAATCCAAAAAGTGTGAAGAGACTAGTTTCACAGAGACTACACCGATAAGACGAAGTGAAAGACTATCGAGACTAAAAGAAACTATTTAAATGTGTTAAAATAAAATAATAATGTATACAAATGTTTTATACCATTTAAATGAAAATTCATTTTACAATTATTTTCATTCTTACAAAAGGAGGTGTAATGTACCTACCTACTCACATGTAAGATAATTAAAGTATCTATGTATTTCTATATAGTTTTTAGTCACCTGGTATATGTTATTTACAATTATGAAAAGTTCTCATGTATAATCACTAATAATTATTTGCTGTTAGAAATCAGAATCAATACTCTTCATAAATATTTTCCTATTTAGAATAAATAAGTTTCGCTAGTTTATTCGCCTAATACTTCGTATCTATGGAATAATAATAATTTATTTCTCTTATTTCTTTGTTCGATAAGCTATCCGTATTTGCTATTTTAATATTAATATTTGAGTCCAATCTCTTGTACTCAAATCCATCCAGAAACATCGTTAAATAATTGTAGATAACAGAACTTATAAATTCATAGTTTTAAGAAATAACAGGCAGTGTAATTTTCATCCTCTAATATAATAAATTTATACATGTCAATATATTCTGTTTAATTCCAAAACAAAGAGTTAGTCCGGAGAAGAAATAAACGCATAGTATTCCATAACAAAAGTATACTATTTTTTCTTCAAACGTTGCAATTTTCCACCACAAATATAACAATTCATACGCTATTTTTACTCGATATTAACTGTGACAACTGTCAAAGTCGTCTAGATGTTAGAAATTAAAATAATTAAGTCGTTGGTGGGATTTTCGTCTCCCTGGTTACAGTTGTTTGACAGTTGTTTGCAATTATTAAAGACAGCTTATTGTTGTTGCAACCGCAAGCGCAAATTTAGTGCGAAAATGGAAAACCTAAACGAAATTGAGTCCGCGGCTAATGATGCAGTAGCACGTTTAGGGCCCTCCAAGTCCGGAATAAAGTATCGGTTAGCGTATAATACAAGCACTTCCAAGAGTGGTGCGATACAAGAGGAGTACGGCAAGTTACCGAAGACGTTTTACTGGCATTTTTAAATATAATGGAAAATGAAAATATGGAAATCTTCTACAATGTGGTCACGATGAGTAGAAAAAAATGTGGATATAATCAAATTTTTAAAGTTACGTGCCTTTCTGAAAAAAAAAACAAGCGAAGGATATACTGCAAGGAAGTCTAAAGTTTTCACTAAAGACGAGTTTGATAATTTTTTGTTTGAAGCGAAAGATAAGTTGTATTTAGGATTAAAGCCATGTAGTATAAAAACCATAAAAACCATGTAGTATACTTTACTAATTATAAAAATATTTCAGATTGTTTTGTTAATTCTGGTTACCGGCGCCTGTCGATGCGACGAAATGGTAAAAAATGAAGACTGTGGACATTGAGGATAAAGAAAATGTAATAATTATCAAAATCCCAGACAGTAAAACACGACAAATTAGATCTTTTACGATAATTGGTTCAAAACTACATTAAACTGTATAAAAAGTATGCATCACAGAAAACCGATTTTTTATCAAGTAAAAAAATGGAAAGTGTTACCGAAGCGTCATGGGAATACATTCGAACAGCGCAGTAGCCCAAAAGGTAGCTATTTATTTAAATTTAAACAATGCAAGCGCATACACGGGTCACTCTTTACGACGAACTTCAGCAACACTTTTAATTCATGGAGGCGGAAATCTAGAATGCCTCAAACGACATGGGGACTGGAAATCAAGCACGGTTGCCGAAGGATATATAGAGGATTCAATAAGAAATAAAAATGATAGAGGGAATAAGAAAAATTTTAAACCCTCATGATTCGCCAACATCGGGAATGATTGCTGAAAGTTGTTCTCGACCATCAGTATCATCAACAATTACCAATGCGTATCAAGAGTATGGAACATTTTTGCACGGTTTCAATTTTGAAAATGCCTCATTAACTAATTGTACTTTTTTTTTTTTTTAAAGTGAAACTGGAACAAACCATGAAGTGGAGATATCCAGGAGTGGCTAGTATACCTGTTGAATACAAAGCACGTGGTGTTCGTGTGTATTAAGGTATAAAAACGCTTATTAAAAGCTTAAAATTTTTTATTATAAAGAAGATCTTTTCGGAATTGTATCATTCCATCATCAGTTTACTAAAAGAGAGAGTAAAAATACCAATATTAAAAAACAACAAAGTTAAAATTTGAACATACAAAAAGAGAAAGTTGGTTTTTTACTACTTACATAAAAAAGGTTGTTAAAAAACATTGTGTGGCCACATAAAAAACATTCGGTGGACATCTGGATTTAAAAATTAATATTCTTCGTGTTATTTATTCAGGTAAATGCAATAGACTCTTGACTTGTGTAATATAAAAAATGAAACTGGGGGCATCTTATATGACCCCCTGTAGTTGGTGAAGTTTTATTGACTTACATTACCTCTGATCTGTGTTGGAGTCTAGGGCTAACTGATAGAAAGATGGTATGAAAAATCAGTTAGTACCCGTCAATGTCAAGAGGAATGATGTGGTAGGAGCAAAGTCATTGTGCTTAAGTTTGTGAGTAGGCAGTTTTTAGTAAAGAAATGTGTTTTGTGTGTAGTAGGATCATATGATCCTACTACACACAAAACACATTTCTTCACTAAAAACTGCCTACTCACAAACTTAAGCACAATGACTTTGCTCCTACCACATCATTCCTCTTGACATTGACGGGTACTAACTGATTTTTCATACCATCTTTCTATCAGTTAGCCCTAGACTCCAACACAGATCAGAGGTAATGTAAGTCAATAAAACTTCACCAACTACAGGGGGTCATATAAGATGCCCCCAGTTTCATTTTTTATATTACACAAGTCAAGAGTCTATTGCATTTACCTGAATAAATAACACGAAGAATATTAATTTTTAAATCCAGATGTCCACCGAATGTTTTTTATGTGGCCACACAATGTTTTTTAACAACCTTTTTTATGTAAGTAGTAAAAAACCAACTTTCTCTTTTTGTATGTTCAAATTTTAACTTTGTTGTTTTTAATATTGGTATTTTTACTCTCTCTTTTAGTAAACTGATGATGGAATGATACAATTCCGAAAAGATCTTCTTTATAATAAAAAATTTTAAGCTTTTAATAAGCGTTTTTATACCTTAATACACACGAACACCACGTGCTTTGAATTGTACTTTTAATATTACTATAAATAAAAATGTTTAATTGTTGTTAATGACATTTGTATTTTTGCTTTGTGACATGTTTCATATTGTTGCCATGACAACATTTTTCCCTCCGCCGTAAAGAAATGGGAAAAAAAACTGCTGCCGGCGGAGACGTCAAACTTTGACAGGATCAAGTTAGATAAGTAAAATAAATTAAATATGATAAACATCCTAGGAACAGAGATAGAACACGTAGAGGAATATACATATTTGGGTCAAAATGTCAAGGTAAGCAAAGAAAATCAGACTACCGAAATAAGCAGACTTATAAAAAATGGGATGGGCAGCATTCCATAGACTCTCATATGTACTTAAACATAAAAATATACCTCAAAGACTGAGAACCAAAGTGTTTAATTTCTGTATCCTACCTGTACTTACATAAATATAGAACTCAAACCAGGACATTCACTAAAATGTTATGGAACGACAGATGCTGTGTATCTCGCTCAAAGACCATAAAACCAATGAAGACATTCGTAATAGATCAAAAGTAAAAGATGCTATCGAACACGCAGATAAACTAAAATGGAAATGGGCTGGACATAACGAACGTCTTAAGGGTGTCCGATGGGATAAAGAAATCGAGAATTGGCGGCCATTTAAAGCCAAAAGACCACGAGGAAGACCGCAAATGCGCTGGAGCGACGTTATTAAAAGAACTGCAGGACCAATGTGGAAACGTCTTATGCCTCCACTACACATCGGCAGACGCGTCTACGGATGCATCTGCAGATGTATCAGCACAAGCTGACCACACATCTGGACACATCTAACAAACAACAGAGATAAATGGAAAAAAATAGAATTAGGAGAGGCCTATATTTGGCAATCCGAATAGATAGAAGGGCTTGAAAAAAATATTACAAAACTTACTTCTTCTATGGTATTCAACTCTCTTCTTGTTTTCTAAATCTTAAGGAATTTTTATTTTTAATTTTTTAATTTCATTTTTAAATGAAATACCCTATATATTATTCAAATATTTAATAACTAAAAAGCAGTCTATCCGGTAAATCCGATATTAAATTTAAATCAATCGAAATTCCTCAGTTATAATATCCCTGTCGGGAGACTTCCGGCATATACCGCCACATTTCTTATGCAAGACGTAGAAGGAACTACAAATTGACCGGGTCGAAAAGTGTTTTCATCGCCAGACTGTCTTCATGTCTTAGTTAAACCGTTTTACTTGGTGCCGCAGTAATCTGGCGACATAGGTACACAGACACGAACATTTTATTTAGCTGATGGCTGTTAAATGGTAATCATAATCAGTCAGATAAATCGCTTTAAAATCTGCAATATCATTGTAACAGTAAACAGTATGAATGTTTTCATGACAAATATAATAATACGGGTACCAATCAGTGCCGGTTTAACACAGTCTGCACAGATGCCGCGTCCAGGCTTAAAAATATTTCCTAACTTTTAATTTAACAAAACATATTTTAAACACAAGTTTATTAAAATAAGGAAAACAAAACTTTTTTGGGTTTAAAACTTAAATGAATACCAACAAAATATAAGAAAAAAATTAAAGGCGAACTTAAAATAAATAAAAATATATGTACGAAATAAAAATGTACCTAATAACATTCAAACAGGTAACATCAGGAAGGTAATCAAATACCTTTACTATTGAAAAGCTTCTTTTCTTGCTTCTACTGAAGCGAAGTTTTCGATGATATTTATATTTAATTCATTTAGCAGGTCCTCGTTAATGAATAACGGATAATGGATTATTATGAAGTAACCAAATCCCTGAAAAATGGAAAATTCCCTGGTCCTGGTGACATTCCTGCAGAATTAGTGAAAGCCGGTACAGACAAACTCCAGGAACAGTTAAGAAAACTCTTTCAAGACTGCTTGAATGGGGCCGGATTACCAAACAATGGAAATTATCTATCATATCAACTATCCACAAAAAGGGCAGCAATGATCAGTGTGAAAATTACACAAGAATTGCGGTAAACAGCACAATAAGCAGGATGTATGGGAAACTTATTAAGAACAGAATAGAAAATGATTATAGAGATTACGAAGCAGAGGAGCAAGCTGATTTTAGAGCTGGGCGATCCACAGTAGACCACCTGTACTCTATCACGCAAGTAATTGAGAAAAAAATAGCCGTCAATAAAGAAGTTCACCTGCTGTAAGTAGACTTACAAAAAACATATGACAGGGTACCCCTCAGTAAAACTATGATCAACCCTACAGCAAACCAACATTAAGCATGGTCTTATTAAAGCAGTCCAAAGTCTGTATAATGGAACGACTGCAAAAACTAAAACTGGATCAAGAGTCCCTTCGAGTCATATCTGAGGGATTTAAGGTCACGAAAGGACTAAAGCAGAGTTGCTGTATTTCGCCTACCCTTTTTAAAATTTATCTGGAATAAGCACTCAAGCTGTGGAAAAAAAATGTGATGGCATGGGAATCCCTTTCAATGACGAGACTACACTGTACACCTTATGTTTCGCTGATGACCAAATACTGATTGCTCAGGATCATGACGACTTGAGTTACATGACTCGGAAGCTAATAGAAGAATATAACAAATGGGGTCTCAAAGTCAACATTAAGAAAACTGAAGCCATTTGTATTGGAGGGACAAAGCAGTCCATTATATTAGACGATGGAGTAGAAATTAGACAATGTGATGAATACAAGAACCTGGGTATGAAGATAACTCAAGATGGAACACTCGATGATACTATAAAAGACAGAAACATACAGGATAAAAAAGCAATATCCAGATGAACGGCATTCTGTGGGACCAAACAACGTCTAAAGCAAACAAACAACTCATAAACAACACTATACTTAAAAGTGTAATCACATATGGCAGTGAAGTTTGGCCAATGAAACAAAGAACAGAGAAACTGTTACTAGCAACAGAAATGAACTTCTGGAGGAGAGCGGCAGACAAATCAAGAAGAGATCGGATACCAAATGAGAGAATACGAGAAATGATGAGAGTCAAGCATACAATAGTTGATGACATAAAAACAAAACAGTTAATATGGTACGGCCATGTACAGAGAATGCCAGATGACAGGATTCCGAAACAGATTTTGACGTGGATACCACAAGGGAGAAGAAAAAGAGGATAGCCGAGAAGAAGCTGGAGAGAGCGAATTGAAAAAGAACGAGAAGAAAGAGAAATCCCTCCAGGCCTATGGCTAAATAGAGAAGAATGGCGGTTAGGAGTCGGAAGGCGTCGTAGAACGCTGTAAACCGATATTAGTAGTAGGATAATGGATGGGTACGTCTTTACCCTTTTTAGTATTGAAAAAGAGCGTTCGCCACTTGCAATTGCGGCCATTATGGAGAAAAAAATACGCAGGCAAATATTAACCCTTGAAAACGAAGATATTAAGTTATTTTCGTGTAAAACCTGTACCAATTCTAAAGGAGTGTCTGTCTTTAATTGGGGAAGAGACGTTAACAAATGCTTTCAATGAACACATCCTTTGCGAAAATACTCGTCCAAATCCTCCTTGTATTTCGGATAGGCCGTCAATTGCGGCCTATCCGAATATGAAATATGAAAATATGAAAATATAGTAAAAGTCTGTTTAGAAAAAGTTAGAGAAGAAATAGAGAGGAAACTAAAGATGCAGGAAACTTAAGCAAAATGAAAAACAAATGGCAGAAATTAAACTAAGACGAGTAGAGAGAAAAGAAGTTATTATCCATGGAACAAGCGAGGCGAAAAATACAATTTGGCGGGGATATTAGACAAAAAGAGTTTATTCTCGAAAGAGGAACAGAGAGAAAATATATCTTCTGTCTCTGTCTTACTCATTATCTTACATATGTAATGGTTTCACAGATTCACTCCCGTACAAATTTCCAACGTCGAGCGAGCGTATAGAAATATAACTTCAAAAACTGTTTTTGCAGCAAACAAATTGATGAATTACGAACACTGAATCCGAAATCAAAAATTCTATAAAATGTTCTATCCACTATATTCTTCTTTATGGTGTAGAAGCCTGGACTGTTAATTAATTACTATTTATAACTGGGAATAAGCCACAATTAAAGATAAAAATACGTTTATTGACGTTTCAATTTCCAATTCGGAAATCGTTCTCAAAATACAAATAGTATTTTTATCTTTAATAAACGTATTTTTATCTTTAATTGTGGCTTATTCCCAGTTATAAATAGTAATTAATTTACAATGCTACAAGAAAATAGCTTCTGGACTGTTAATGTTGACTTAAAGAGAAAACTGGAAGCTTTTGAGATATGGCTTTTTAGGAGAATTTTGAAGATACCATAGTCCGATCATATTACGAACGAAATGGTATTGCACAGTATAGGAAGAGACAGAGAACTTTTAACCGCCATTAAAAGGCGAAAGACAGCATATTTGGGGCACATACTTAGAAATGATAACTACCAGTTGTTGCAGCTGATAATGAAGGGTAAAATCGAAGAAAAAAGGGGTCCTGGTAGAAGACAAAAATGTCCTGACTGAAAAATATTTGCGACTGGACTGGGTTAAACACACAGATGCTCTTAAGAAAAGCAGAAGATAGAGACGAATTTTCAATGGTTATAGCCAACTTCATTAGTGGAGACAGCACTAGAAGAAGAAGAAGACGGATACTGCTTCATCTTTATTCCCATAAATAGGCAGGTGGGAATATTAAGAAAATCATAGTAGGTTTCTCAACATTAAAGATACAAAAACTTATACTTTCACTCCCGTCTCTGACAGGCGAACGAAGAAGAAATTTCTACTTGACATTTAATGGACTAAATTAATCTCGACCTCACATACGACTGGTTGCGCTTGCAAAGGGCATCTGTCAAATTCCTACAATCACTTTTAGTTCTCTTAGCAGCAATTTTCAATGCAAACAAATGATTAGATTTTATTTATTCCAATATTCCAAATTATTACAGAGAAAGCGTTACTTGATGCAATGAAGACTATATAAACAAATAATCATAGTAGGCCTATGTATGTACTTTTTGTAAAATTTGCAATACGTGGATTAAAACATTATACAAAACGTATTTTTTAAAAATGCTACATTGTTAAATTTCGTCTCTTTTTAAGAATGTAACGTTATAATCGTCACATCTTTATTAATTTATATTTAAATAATTATTTTATTTTAAATTCTTTATTAGTTTAATAATTTCTTTACCTCCAGCTTCGTTTTTACTATTTTTCTTCAAAAAGTATTTGGCGCCCTCTGTCTTTCTTTTCTTTCTCTTTCTGTCCCGTAGAATAAATATTCGCCTCTCTCTTTCTGTTCTGTAGACTAAATATTCTGTTCTATGTTGACATAAGAGCCAATTCCATCATAGGCATACGTCCTATGTCGGTTGTGCTAACTTCATTGCAGTCCCTTCCTAATTTCTTTCAATCACCTTTTTTAACTTAGTAAGAATATAATTTTTTGTCTGTCTCTGAAATTTATAAAAGAAGGCAAAAATTATTATAAGCTTCATTTTTATGGTCTGCAGAATTCTCTTGGGTTTATTGGCCGTATTATGAACTTATTTGCTTTATTATGAAGTTTTATTGGCATTATTGGAGAATTTATTGACTTGATTGGAGGACCTAATCACTCAATTGGGAGGCCACACAAATATTAAACAACTGCAGCTCAGGAGGACCTAACCATCTAATTGGGAGGCCACACAATCACCCATCGATACCATAAGTATCTCCAAATGTATTTATTGTAAAACATTGGCAGGCTTAATTTTTTTTTTATTTTTTTTAATAAATATGATTAGTTAAATAATTGTTTTATTTGCTCTCAGCTAAGGGTTCATGGTTTGATTTTAAGTTTAAGACAAGACGAACTCACATTTAAGTAATATTACAATTACATAATAGTATTTCAATTCTCTTTGGTACTCTTATCGTTATATGATATCACCCCTTCTTGTTTTTAATTAATTTCTATTATTCATAATTTCTTTTATTTGTTTTTCTGTTATCTCAATTCGTAGGATCCATGGTACACCAGGTCTATTTATTATTCGTTACTTAAAGTCTAAACATTAAAACAAAGAAAAAACATTGTTGTTGATCTTAGTTGTCAAGGCATTAACTCGATAATAATATTCCTAAACTATGAAGTAATCAGTGTCAAACAAAACCATTATCGCATCAATTCTGTCAATTCTTTGTCTTAAATAGTCAAACAGAATAATGTCAGGGCATATTTTTTAACATTTCGGAAATGGATAGTGGTTCTACACACATCAAGATAATCTAGGTGACAAAAACAAACTGCGAGATTACTGAAGGATTTCAAATAATTTATTTCAAATATTTTAAATAAAAAGTTATAAGCAAGTGTAATGAATAAAGAGATTTTTTCTTATAATTATGGCAATAGTTTTTAAGAAAATTTAAATACAACTCCATAGGTAACAAAGTTATAGCAAAAAAAGATAAAAAAAATAATTTGTTGCCCCTCAATTCCCAACAAAGTGGTGTTTAGGTTAAGTTAGTATAGTGTATGACCTCCACGGTTACTGATTAGTGTCCTATATTTGTAAGGCAAACTCATGATCAGATGGTCAATGTCTTGCTACAATATTCAGTTTCACTCCATCAAAATGCCCTTAAATAGTTGCTGTCTTGCATTGAAGGCAATATTTTGTTATAAAATGCTCAATTGGATTTAACTCTTGCGATTGTGTATGTTATAATAAAATCTCAGTTTGAAATCTCTTCAATAATTGAAATTGGGGACCAGCTTGTTGTGAAAAAGGTACAACAATACGTTTAAGAATAACGTCGCCGTAGTCTGTTTAATTTAGAAACCGTTCAAGACAAACGAGATAGGTTCTTACATCAAAAGTAATGCCACTTCATACCATTATACAGCAGCATTGCTGTCTATGACCCTCCCGCATGAGGGCTAATCGTTTAGCATTGCCAGATGGTCTTTAAATTCTTGTTTGTCTTGTATTTGGTGCACATCCAAATCGGCATCATCTGTGTGTCAAAGTAGAGGCCCACTCACGGCTAACCGAATTTGCGTGTTCTTGTGCCCACTCAAGCGCGATTTCCTCTGGATAACAGAAGTACTTTCACAGGTCTTCGGCATTTAACATTACTTCATGCAGCTATATGTAATGGTTTGGCCACTTACAAACACCTGATGGGTCTCTTGCAGCATCATTTTTAATTGTGATCCAGTTACAGTTTGCAACAGTAATCAACATCACCAGTTTTTTGACATCTTAACCATAACCGATTAATGACACTTATTTTTATGTGGAGGACCTAAACGTCTCTATGTCGTTTTTATTTATGTCTTAATTTAAATGATGTCTCTCCCATATTGGCAATTGTAAAACTAAATAAGAATCCACATAGACAATCTTGTAGATAAAAAATGCATATTGAAGTTTTGTTAAATTTTTTATAGCCATTCTTCTCAGCATTATCGTCCAAGTTGGTAAATTATTATTTTTGTATTTGCAGCCAGCCCTGATTTAAAGCTATTAATATAAGTGTCCCCTAGATTATTTTGTGTGTATTTATACAATCTTTGCCCAATTATTTACTTTTAGTTTAAATATATTTGACTACCATTCTTAGCACCCTAAGCACAGAAAATATGTGAAGCGTAAATTCTCGTTCCAAAGATTGGTTCGTTTATTAAAATTAACTAGACGGTCTAGTTGATAACCTTGAATTAGGTCTCATTTACTTCACCCCAACTAAAACTTCCCACATTCATCGAAAATAGGGGAAAACGACAGATCTCTATCGTGAACCATTAATTACACCATCCACTCAAAGGCTTTGTCTAAATTGAAACAATTTTTAGTTGAATCATACACATGGAGGGTACTTCAAATGGATTACCCTTCTATCATGTTGCCGTTAAATTTTGCCAATCATTTTTGATTAAATGATGACGTGTTAAATAAGTTGGGAAAATGAGTAAGTTACATCTAATAAAAGAAAACAATATAAAATAACTGTAGGATATATTGGAAAAGATAAACCAGTATGCAAGTGTTATGAAATGTAATGAATATAAAATAAAAAGTAATATTGCGAAAATTAACTGTAAGGACCCTGGTTAAATTACCATTATATGATTATAAATTACACTTATATCATAAAAAGTGTTTTGGGTTTTACATTAATGGAATACATGACCAAAACAATGCATTGAAGCGACGATTACGAAGCCAATTCCATTTAAATATGCAAAACTTTCTGCACACATGACATGACTTATATATTATTCTTTGAAAACAGGGTCCAATTTACATATCTAGTACATAATTTATATTTTTTGGAAAAATTTTCACATCTAATTTGACGTCTTTACTTTCACACGGTGCCATTATATTCTTGCTCATGTACACAGATTTGTAAGATGAAGAATATCAACGACATAAGTAATGAATAATAATAAATACTTTTTATTATCTATATTGAATTCTAATAAAGACTAAGGTTTTTGCATCTATTAAGAGGGGAGTAGTGTATTTTTGCTTTTTTAAATTTTTAATTCGATAGTATAACACTTCAAGAGTATAATACAGTTACAATTTCAGAGTGATCGGCGCAAAATTGATGGAGCTATAGGTATTTAGGAGTCATTTAGAAGCGAGTGAGTTGAGACAGTGAGGTAGGTGAGGGAGGTAGTTGAGTGAGGTGAATCATTGAGGTGAGTGAGTGAGTGAGGTAAGTGAGTGAGGTAATTGAGTGAGGTGAGTGAGTGGGGTGAGTGAGTGAGATTGAGATGAGTGACTGAGGTGAGTGAGCACTCACAGAAATTGAAATAAGTACAGTGTCAAGTTCTCATAATTACGCACTCGAGGCAGATAACAATCGAATTACAATAGAATACAATACAATAGAATTATACTAGAACGGATAAAATGGCTGTAGATGCAACAAAGAAAGGCAGAGTTCATTAAAAGCAGAAGCAAAAAGATGCTCTAGATATTTTAGCAGAAAGCCCGTGGCTATATGAGCCTGGAAATGACGATACTGAATGGATATAAAAAATAAGCTGTTTTTTCACTATATCTCAAAAACTACTTGATCGATACTTCTCAAATTTTTAACATGTCTTATATAGATAAATTAGTAAGTCGCAATATTGAAATTATGTCCATTTTGTTGATATAATTAAATACACAACCTCTAGCTAGTCCAATTTTAATAAAAAATTTAAAAAAATTCAAAAAATTTGTCTGTTTTATTTGTAAATAAAAAAAAACGATAAATGAACAATTGACGTTGGAAATATTGGCTGCTAAACTTGGGCACTAAAGAAAGAGATAATATCGAAGCCCAAAGTCACTCAAGGGTCAATGGAGCGATGCATGCTAGGTATAACAAAGAAAGATCGAAAGAGAATAGAATGGATCAGACAGAAATCCAAGGTTATTGATGTAGTCCATATAATTAAATCTTTAAAATGGCAGTGGGCGAGCCATTTAGCGAGAACTGACAATAAGTGGTCCACTAGAATTACACTGTGGTATACAAGAGAGTAAGAAGATGTCCAAATTTAAGATAGGACTATGGCATAAGGAAATAAGCCGGTACAACATGGCACAAAAAATCGAATTTTAGACAATCGTGGGCAGATACGAAGAATGAATATGTAAGGAAGGCTACACCATAATCGGTAGAATATGTTGAGAATGATGATGATCATCTCGACGTTGGGTGATAATGACATAGTGAAACTCAGTCATAAGTTAAGATGAACGCCATAAAGTAATTTTTTTTCTTGGAAAATTAGCTGTCATTTTCCTATTTTTTTATATTTTTGTACCAAAATTTTAGATAATACTATTGGAATGTTGGCACCAGAAATGATGGATATCATTTCTGGTGCCATGGTGCCTATCACCAGAAATGATATAGGAGTAAAAGCAAAAGAAAAATTGTTATACATTTATATAACCTAATATGGAAGAGAAAAGTAATACCCAGAGAATGGACAAATGCAGTAATTATACCTATATACAAAAAAGGAAACACAAGAGACTGTAAGAACTATAGAGTTATATTACTACTATGTATAGCAGCAAAAGTATACGAAACCATAATAGAAAGGAAAATCAGAAAAGAAATAGAACCTAAATTAGAGGACGTACAAAGTGGATTTAGGAAAGGACACAACACGCAAGACCATATATTCACCATGCAACAAATAAAAGAAAAAGCCTTAAAGAAAAATAATATATCTGAGCTTTATAGACATGGAAAAAGCATTCGACCCAGTCAAAAGAAAAGATATATGGGAAAGCCTAAAGAAGAAGCAACTAAGTGAAGAACTGATAGAAGCAACAAAAAGTATATATATGAAAACAACAAACACAGTAATAATGTCAAATATGCAGTCAGAACCATTTGAGACAACTCAAGGAGTTAGACAAGGAGGAAGTCTCAGGCCAGTGCTATTCATAAATGTAATAGATGAGATAGTGAAAGAATGTAAGAAAACGTTCAAGAAATACTGCATCGGTTGGAACAGAATGCAAATGATAAACGCTGAGATGTGTATATTTGCAGACGACATAGTATTAATTGCGGAAACAGCAGAAAAACTGAAATACAACTTAGAGAAATGGAACCTAGAAGCAAGCAAATACAACTTAAACGTAAACAAAGAGAAGACCTGAGTCTCTTTGTTTACGTTTCAGATAATGAAAATATCAAGGAAACAAGGGACGGAAGATCAACTAGAAATAATGATAGACCAACAAAAAATAATACAGACAAATTCATACAAATACTTAGGAACAGTAATCAACAACAAAGGAGACATCGAGAACGATCTTATAAACAGAATAGAAAACACAGGAAACCTATTCCAAGCACTAAATAGAGGATTTCTTAATAACAAAGAAATATCAACAAAGACCAAGATGACAATATACAAAAACAATATATAGACCTACAGTGACATATGGAGCAGAAAATTGGATACTAAACAAAAGGCATCAAAGCAGAATTCAGGCAGCAGAAATGAAATACCTCGGAAGAACGATCGGAGTAAAAAGAACTGATAGAATCGGAAATAAGAAAAAGACTAAAAATAAAACCGATTCTCGACTCAATCAAGGAGAAAAAATTGGCATGGTTCGGACATGCCTAACCCGGATGGACAATAATAGATAAGTAAAAAGAGTGTGGGACGCCAAAACAATAGGGAAGAACAGAAGAGGAAGACCCATTAAAGAATGGAACAGTGTCATCTCGCAGATACTGCAGAGTAAGGTTAAGACTTGGCAGGAAGCAACACAGATGGCATACAATAGAAAGGAATGGAGAAAGTTTGTCAAGAGCTAGAACACCTCAGAAGATTGTAAAATATTGTAATATCAAGAATTGTATTATAAACGGCCCAAACACCGAAAGGTAAAAATGGGTCTACTGATTAAGTAAGTGATTAAGTAAGTATTGGAATGTTGTAGGTACTATAATATGCTAATGTTATAAATACACTTATAACAAGATTTTAAAAAAATAACTTAAAAATACATTAATAATATTATTTAATAGTGGTCCTTGTAACATTTAACGTATCTTGGTTTGTTTATTTCTAATGCATCTTGATTGCGATTTTTGTATAGAAATTGTGTAAAATACCGAAAATCCCAGGAATATTTCGAAAAAATTTCTACATGTTGCCGAGCTTTTTTTAAGGCTTTTTCTCGTTTTGTGTAAAAAATCATGGAATTTTAATGTGCAGAAGTATTTTATAGTTGGCATAGTTGGAAAATACCAGGCCCGATTTACTCCAGAAAAATCAACAATTGACCAGATTCATTTAATAAGACAGATCCTTAGAAAAACATTAGTCGACTTCAAGGTCGCATACGACAGTGTCAAAAAAACAGTACTAAGGAGACATATAAATGGAAAAAATTGTAGTATAAAATATTGAAAATAAATCCTACACCCTTAAAGATAAATTAAGGGGTTTTAAAAGTTTTTGATGCAGATATTTATCATGATCTCTCCACGTTTCAGTTTATCAGACACGCCCTAATCTGCGAGAATAAAACTATTGTCCTAATATAAAGTCTATACCTTTTTTAAATTGAATGTAGTTTAATGAATTATGTAAACAAACTCTATGTCGTCTTTTACTACTAAAATATATATTGTTCAAATAATATGTCGTAAAGGTTTCACAAAGACTTAAGATTCTAGGATTACAATAATATATACAGCTTGAGAGGATTGTTCTCCAAAATGCACGCAACCATTAACATATTTTAGCTTGCATTATACTCCTGGAAATAAACGTAGCAGTTTAATTTAACCCAGCTAGTGAGACTAGTACTCCCCTTAAGAATGACACTCGAGTGTTACAATTCATTGGGGCGAAGAGGATTAACTCTTGCACTTAGGAGTTACTCCACCGCGCCCGAATCCAGACCATCCCTTTCCTCCTATAGTACTCTGATGCGCGATAGGGTCTCACTATCAGCCAACTGCTTTTCGTGTGGAAGTCCTGGGTAAAAAGAACTCCAACACGATATCCTATCCAGATGAAAGCAGGTTATCGTAAGGCGCTCTTTTCCTGAATCATCGAATCTTAAATTGCTTGCTCGGGACACAAGTCTCCGCTCCTTGTTCGGCGACTTGGTGCTCGAGGATGTGGGCCTGTCTTGCCCTGGTTTAGGGTTTTTTGTTATTTTTTTTGGTGGCTTTCGTCTTTTTGTTAGTAGTTTTGAAATTTTTTTTTGGTGGCCGAAGCCGTTTTTAAGTTTTTTTTACGTGAAATACGGCGAGACTGTTCAATTTTCAGTGTCACTGCCGAACTGCATGAAAAGTTGAATTTAGGTATTACTTACCCTTAATTTCAATTTTGGACTTGTGCCTTGGTTGCTTATTATTAAAGTTATACTTCTATACGCGCGTTCGACGTTGGAAATTTGTACAGGAGTGAATCGGTGTAATCATTACATAGATAAGATAGGAATAAGAGAGAGAGACAGAAGATATATCTTCTCTCTCTTTCTCTCTCGAGAATAAAAATGTTCCTTTTGTATATATATCCAATATATATATATATATATATAATATATATTATATATATTATATATATATATATATATAATATTATATCTATATTATAATATATATTAATATTATTAATGTGATATCTTTTGTATTATTTACTAAATGTTCATAATTATTTTAGGCTTTTGTATTTCAAAATAATAATTACAATAAATCACTGCATGACCGAGAAATGCTAACACTGTTAATTTAGTGTCATGTCTAATTGGTTAATTTTTTTACGGGTTTTGTTCATACGCTGGTATATGTGAGTTTGAATCCCAATATAAATTTCTTTTTTTATTTTTAAATATTTAAAAACCTCACGTTAATCTTATTAAATATATGTAATATAGGCAAAATATGCTAAATTTTAAAATAAAATTAAAATTTACAGCATGATCCAAGTTGATGGCTTTTTATTTTTATCTTCCACTAAGATTTTTTGAAGTTATACTTCTATACGCGCGTTCGACGTTGGAAATTTGGATGGGAGTGAATCGGCAAAATCATTACATATGTAAGATATATGTAAGAGAGAGACAGAAGATGAAGATATATTTTCTGTATTTTTTCTTTAATCTTTTCTTTAATAATAATCTTTCTTTATAAGTAAGTTATGTATATTGTCATTTTTAAATACTTATGAATATTGCATTTTAATTTGTATTGTATTATTATATTGAATTATATTAATAACAAAATAATCAATAAATTTTACTGCAGTAAAAAGTACTCTATGTGTAAAAAAATTTTTGCATTCAACTCCTTTTATACATATATGACAATAAAAATATATATTTTCATTAAAATATTGATTTAATTCTTCATTTACTATACTCCTATTACAGATCAAATGTTTATATACTGGAAACGATGCACCATATACCTATATACCTAATTATTTTTCTCTTTCTACTCTCTATTTCCTATAGCATTAAATATGTAATGATTGTGCAGATTGACTCCCATATAAATTTGTAATGGTTATAGCATTATAGCATTATTAATGGTGCGTGTATAGAAGTATAACTTCTACCGGCAGTCCCACTGGACTGCTACACCCGTTTTTTTAGGGGCGAAAACTACCCCTATTAGAAAAAAATCGTATAATTGTAAAGTGAAGCGGGTAATTCATTCAAATCATCTTTTAATAAAGTGTATCAATTTACATTAAACAACATAATTAGTTTTTATCACAGTTTACTCCCTAAATCTCACCTCCTAGAAGAGTTATGATTAAAACAATTTCATTAAATACCTTGTCTCCACTGATTTGCATAAAAATTTGGATTTAGATTATACTTACCCTCCACAGGACTTGTGCAGTTGGTTGTTTTTTTATTTTTTTAGAGGTGAAAACTACTTCAAAAAAATTATATAGTTGTAAATTCAAGCAATTTGGAATAGTTATTGATACAGTGACATTACGTTCTGCAACTTAAAAAACAACCCTTATTAGTTCGTAAGGATGTGTTAAAGTATGTCTGTGTCTTAATAGTACATTATGTGTATCTTACAATGATCTAGTATATGCGTTCTGATATTTCCTAAAATATGTGATTGATTTTTTACTCATAACTCAGTTAGCTTTTAAGCTATTTATGTATATTTAAAATTATTTTATTATTTATTATTATATCTATTAGATACATATGCGGATGATATACTCCTGATCTCCTCGGAATAACATGAACTGGAATTAATGCTGAATTAACTTCATGAAAAATCACTGCAAAAAGGGATAAAAATTAACTTCAACAAAACAAAAGTAATGATAAACACGGAAGACCAAAAGGCAATAAAAATATAAACAGAAAAAATAGAACAGGTAAATGAGTATATCTATCTAGAACAAGCAATCAGAGCTAACAGAAAAAATCAAACAGCCGAAATATCGAGACGAGTAAGAATGGGATGGGCAGCGTTTGGCAAACTTTCTTACGTTCTAAAAAATCAAACAATCCCTCTATACTTACGAAGCAAGGTATATAACTCCTGTATAATACCGGTGCTCACCTACGGAGCACAGACATGGACATTTACACAGGCCAATTTGGATAGGATAAGGAAGGCACAAAGAGAGATGGAGAGACAACTGTTGGGTATATCACTTAAAGATAGAAAACAAGCAGCAAAACTGAAATGGAAATGGGCTGGACGCAATGAACGTCTCCAAGACGGACGATGAAACAATGCCATCGGAAAGTGGCGTCCATACAATGCAAAGAGATCAAGAGGCAGACCACAGATGAGGTGGAAAAATGACATCAGGAAACAAGGAAGTCCCACGTGGCAGAGAACAGCTCAAGATAGGGAAAGATAGAGAGAACTGGGGGAGACCTATATCCAACAATGGAAGAATAGAGAATAGGTTAAAAAAAACTATTTTGTAGATTGTTTTAAAGACAATAAGATAATTTAAATATATTTTTAAAACCCTTATTTTTAAAAGGGTTAAGTTTAAACTATAAACTGTTAAGAAAAGCAAAACCATTTTTTTTTCACTTCGACATTTTTAATTTATTAATTCTGTTTAAGCTATTTTAAAAACAAGGCATTCATTTTTATAAAATAAAAGTTGCTGAGAATTAGTCGATTTATCCATTTGCGGGCTTATTATTTTTAACATACGTTTTTTCATCCCCGAGAAGGGGTGGCTTTTACCACCCAAGTAGAAGCAATCCTGGGTTTCAAATTTCCAAAAGTAAAGTGAAGGGTAAGTGGAACCTAAATCCAAATTTACAAGCAAATATAGCGTGACGAGAAAAATTACACTCTCAAACTGTCATTTACTGTTGGGGCTACTAAAATTGAATTGTCAGGTTACTACACTTCTAGACAAGATTCTGCCTAAGGCAGAATTGAAATTTTTAGAGTAGATGAAGGTCATTCTTTTAAAGCCTCCGTTTTAAAAAAGAATGAAGTGAATGGAAGTTTAACTCCATTCCACACAACAAATGAAAGAACACTAAGTTTAATCAAATAATAACCTTGTCAACCACAATACATTTTAATTTGTGTATATTAGTTGTCAGAAAATTTCGAGACGTGGGAAATAATGACACTTAGCATCACTAGTTAACAGCTATATTTTACCATCATTCCATCAGCTATTCCATCCATCGACGGATGTAAACATCCCTTAGGTGTGTCCATTCATTTCTGTTTGTAGTTTTTTGCATCCATTCGTGACCAGCCATTCGCTTGATGTCATCAGTTCATCTGGTTTGAGGTCTGCCTCTACCTCTCTTGTTTGCTCTTGGTCTCCATTTAATAATTCGCTTTGTCCAACTGTTGTCTTCCGTTCTTCCTATGTGTCCTACCTACCCATTTCCACTTTGATATGATAATTTTTTGGATTACATTTGTAAGTTTGTTCATCTTCTTACTTCTTCATTGGACTTGCGATCGCTCAGCTCAATGTTGAGAATTCTCCGTTCCATCTGAGTCACTTAAAGTTTGTGGACTATGTTGATGTTAATAGCCCATGTTTTAGTTCCATATGTCAGTACTGGCAGCACATACCAATCAAAAGTTTTTGCCTTTAAAGTATTTGGTAAGTAACTTAACCTTTGCTATATTATTCTTGTTGAGTTATATCCTTAGTTCTATTTAGAGATTCGTTTGTTAGATATTTAGTTTTTACTAGATTTTTTTTTATCTTTATTACTCATATAAAAAGGTCAGCAAGAAACGTGATTAAAATACATAAAAAGTGGGTACTGACAATATTTTATTTTTAAAACAACCAGCATTACTATATTTATTAAAACAAAAATACGATTTTGTTTTGACTTTCAAACTTCCCTTCTAGTATCCCGTTACAACAGTAAAAGCAAATATACCACACACAATTATCTAGGACCCCTTTAAGTTGTAACATAATACCATTTACGTGGTATAGATTGATCTCTACAAATTTGTGTTCCCTCATGATTTGTGGATGTAAAACAGACAGATGTTTTGAAAACAGTGTAAATACAAGAAACGTGCCGCAGAAATCAGGAAAGAGCATACTACATCTGGTGTTTAAGAGATTACTTCTACCATCTAGATAAAAACATATCATTGCTATTACACCTTTCTCTAAAAGTATAATTATTTCGTATTGGGAGAGAGTTAAATTCTATATAGAATTAAACAGTAGAAAACATATATTAATACGTTTGTATAAACCTTTAGGTGGCAATTCCACTCTTTAGGTTTCTTTAGTTGCCTTCCCCGCCGTATAAAAGGTCTAAATTAAATTAAATTAAATATGATTCTGTATTTTTTATACCCGAATGTTCGCGGGTAAGATTATTCATTAGAAATCTGTCGTTAACGTATATATAAAATAAACAAATATTTGATTTTACGGTTGTAAAAAAATTTCCAGATCTGCTTCATGGTACTAAGTATTACTTAAAACAATTACGAAATCTATTAAAATTAGCTCGGAGGTTATATCAAAGAATTTCTCAAAACATTACGTTTTTATCATATATCTTTCTATTTCTATAACTTCATTTATCCTTGTTTTACGCAAATAGTATAATCTCTTATTTTGACCTCGGATGTATCTAATTTGTAGTAAGTAATTTCCCCCCAATATATAATTATATCTTTTTTGATTAATTGAGACTTTCTCTTATGTTATTTTTTTTTAAATTTAACTTCTATAGAATTTTCCAAAATCTGTTTCCCATCTCATTTAATTAGAAGACTTTTTGATGATGATGATCTTTATTAATAGATTTTCTAAGCATTCCTGTAGATGATTTTGGTTTTCCTTTTACAGTTCCACCCCTTTCTTTTACGGTATAAAACGGTGCTGATTTAACATTTTTCGGTTGCAGTCATCTCTGAACAATTTTCCGTCATACAATCGACAGTTTTGTGGCATTGAAGTGCTTTAAATAAATAATTATTTTTTATAAACAACATTTTGTTTCGGCACTTTTATTCGATTTCAACCCAATATTTAGTTTTAAAAGTATGGTGCATATTGGTGGTAAAAATTAATATAAAAACCCCTACGCCTATCAACACGTACGCCTAAAAGAACGCCAACAACTACACAAATCCTGAATATATGAATATAACAGAAATGGAGTACTTGATAGATTAATTGAATAAACGTTTATAAATAAGAATAAAAGCTTATACTTAGAAGAATATGAGAAGAGAAGTATATAAATGAATGGATATTAAACAGGAAAACAAAAACCGTTAATTCTATTCTACCTATTACTTCTATTAATTCTAAAACTATTCCAACTCTTATTCATCATCTGCTACATTGGTGCTACAGCCCTATAAAGAGCCTCGACCTTCCCAAGTCTATTACGCCAGTCAGTTCTATCCATTGCCAATTGTTGCTAGTTTGCTGCGCCTATTTTTCTACCATCCTCATCTACACTATCACTCCATCTGAGTTTTGGTCTACCCCTACTTCTACCTCCCACAGCTTGCGACACAAGGATTCTTCTAGGAGGGTTGTTCTGCTGTGATCTTGCCAGATGACCTGCCCACCTTAGTCTTCCTATTTTTATAAGAGATACTACGTCTTTACCACCAAATATATATTTATATCTGTGATATATCTCATAGTTGTACCTCCTTCTCCAAACACCATTTTCACAGATACCGCCGAATATTCTCAGGATCTTTCGTTCAAATATAAGCAGGAGGCTTTCATCTGCCTTGGAAATGGTCCATGTCTCCGATCCATATGTCAACACTGGTTGTATAAGGGTTTTGTATATGGTTATTTTTGTTTTTTGGCTTAAGTTTCTGCTTCTCATATGTCTACTCAATCCAAAATAGCATTTGTTTGCTAGGATTATTCTTCTCTTGATTTCTTCCGTCATGACGTTCTCCTTGGTGCTCAGGGAGCCTAAGTATGTGAATTTGTCCACCACTTCAAAGGTAGAGTTATCAACAGGGAATTGGTGGCCGATGTTTCTGGATCTATTGTTGGGTGTTGATGCCATTATCTTAGTTTTCCCCTCATTTACTTGCAGGCCCATATTTTTTGAGGCAGTTGACAAGGTGGTATACATTTCTTCTAGTTTGCGTGTTGTGCGGGCAACTAGGTCAACATCATCTGGATATGCCAAAATTTGGGATGATTTATGATTTATTAAAAATAAACAGAGCTATGTTGAAAAAGAGACACGCCAGCGCATCTACCTGTCGCATCCCAACATGCGTTTCAAATGCCTGTGATTGTTTGCCCTGTATTTCGACTTGCAAACAACTTTACGCATTGTAGCCTTAACCAATCTTATCAGTTTATCGGGGATGTGAAATTTATCAATGGCTTCATATAATTTATTTCTTAGGAAACTATCATAGGCCGATTTAAAATCTACGAAAGGATGGTATGTGTCGGTATTAAATTCATTGGTTTTTTTCCATTATTTGCCTTAGTACAAAGATCTGGTCTGTTGTTGATCGACCAGGCCTAAAATCACTTTGCTATTCGCCAAGAAGCTCCTCTGAATATGCACTCAGGCGAATACTCGAAAATATTTTGTATGTTGTAGGGTTAAGGAGGGTTATTCCGCTATAGTTTCTACATTCCAATTGATCACCCTTTTTGTGTAGCGGGCAAATAATCCTAATACACTACTCTTCCGGGATTTGTTCCTTATTCCAGGCTCTCAGTATGATTTTATATATATGGTTAGTCAGAGTAGCACCTCCACATTTAATAAGTTCCGCGGGTTTACCATCACTTCCCCGAGATTTATTATTTTTTAGGTGTTTTATTGCATCCTGTACTTCTTGAATTAATGGAGGCTCCAATGGTGTATTGTTGCTTGCTCCTGGGGGGTGGTTGATTTGGATCTTCTACTTTGATAGTAAGTAATTCTAACTATTAATGCATGTCTCAAAAACAGTCACTTACCTACTCCTTTCAAAGTGGCTAATACAATCATAATACCCAAACCGAGTAAACCCCCTACCGATGTGGAATCCTAAAGACTAATATCCTTAATAAATACGCTAGGGAACGTCCTCGAGCATATCCTCAAGGAGAGACCCTTTTGATGCCCTCAATATCATTCTAAAATTTCAATATGGTTTCCAATCTGGTAAATCAACTCAAAATGCATTAATAGACCTCATATCTAAAGTCACTCAAGCCATCAGTGATAATTCTATCGCCATTGCCAAATTTCTAGATGTACAAAAGGTCTTCGATCAAGTCTGGCATAACGAGCTGATTCGGAGGCTGATTGACATCAGGCTACCACTCCGATGCATAAACAACATACACTCTTACTTAATGAAGCAAACCGTTAGAGTGAGAATAAGTGATCAAATATCAACCCTATTCACTCCACGTGCTGGAGTTTCCCAAGGCTCAGTACTAGCACCCCTGTTGTAGTTAATATACAAAAGCAACATTTCTAACCTAAACATTCCAGGTAAAAAAGACTTCTCGCTATTGACCGCAGGATTCTGCGTAGTGTAAGCAGAAAATCCTGAGAATTCTCATCTCGTGAAATCCATAACACCGCAAATTTTACAACAATCATCGAGAGAATCAAAACTATCAACAGGAACTTTACCCTCAGAACCATTAACGGCCCCAGTCTACCACCCAAGAAACTCTAAAAAAATCCTGCTCTTATCTAAGTCACGTAAGAACCCGAAGACCTCAAGAAAAAAAACTTTACATTCCGTCCATTCTAATGCAGGCTCGCATTGACGAACTTCCGGGCGAATATAACTTAATCCTTTTCCCTACCCCGGACAGAGGGATATTTTTTTTTCGGTTTCCTAATGTCACTACTCAATAATACCTGTCCGTCCCCCAAGAAAGTAGCCGCAACTATTTTATCAGCTGAACTGGCTAAGACTGAGACTGTCTATCGAAGTCCGACGAGGCCTGGCCATTAATGTAAGCCGTCAATAACATGATTTTTAGTACAATAAACTTGTTCTTAAATTAATCGTAGACGTATGAACGGCTTGCAGGAACAATGGTAAACTAGAGAACACAGTTTTCGTCTTTTTAAGTTCAGCTTGCACACATTCACACTCAAAAAACACTCACACACACAACACTCAGACTGACATGACAGTAAAGGGGTCCCCCTTCTGCTACTGAAGTAACCTCACAGCCTTTCGCCTAACCGCCCCTCGAAAGCTGGCGAGGCCTGGCCGTTAACGCAAACATCCAATAACAGAATTTTAGTGCAATACACTAGTTCTAAGTTGAAAAATGGCTTGCAGGAACAATAGTAACTATGCTCACATCTAGCTCAAAAACACAAACACTACACTCTGGAAGAAACATCACATTCAGAAAAACTTTCCACCTCTGATTCAACTGGCGACTCCATCTCAACAGGCTCCAAGATGCTCCACTAAAATGCCACGACAACTACCACAATGCCTTTTTCGATACTGTTCTGCCTTGTACTGTACCAAACCAACAACATTCAAAGCAAACTTAAAGAGGATCACAAGATCCTAAATGGGGACAAATGTTCAATCCTTTTAGAAGTAAAGAATCCTTAGCCTAACCTTCAAAATAAATATTGGAAAAAGAAACAGAGAAACAGATGGAACAACCACATCCAACATAATGGACTACATGAAGTATTCAAGGTACCACGACAAAAATCTAGAACGGGCCGAAGAATTACTGGACGTCCCCGGAAAATTTTGAATAAAAACATCATTTAACTAATTAATTATAAAAAGGTTAGAGTAAATGAAACTAAATATATTTACATCTCGACAAGTAATACAATTGTATTGCGAACAACATAAAATACATTTTTTTTTTTATTATTTTCCTTACGACCTATAAAATATAAAAAGTACTAAAATGTAATGCCAGATCACCTCATAATGTTAGTCTTCGTTATACATATTTCATAGCAGCTTTTTATCATTATGACACCACACCATGGAATCTCTTAAATCCGACAATATAATGCATGACCGTCAAATAATTACAGAAGTTATGGGTACTTACTGTGGATGAATATAATGAAAACATGTTTTCATAAAGGTGTACAGAGTACAGTTCAGTTTTAAGAAGTAACAAAATAACAAATTAGAAATTCCTACAGATGAATCATGCGGCAAATTGATATAAATTATTTTACTTATGAAGTAGATGTTTTATGTCATTTTGTCGAGAGATTTGAAGCAATAAAGTTAAAACGATAAGCTACTTAATGTATAAAATATCTTTGGAGCACGTCTAAATTCAAATTGTCTTAAATCTAATTCCCAAAAAATTATCTCAATAATTTAAATAGCAATATCTGGCCAGAGAGAGAAAAATATAAATATTTGTTGGAGTTGGGGTATTCATTATTTAGATATTCTCGGTTTAAGATCTTGTGTAATAATAAACGAGAAAGCCGTCACAAGTAAGGACATTGAATCGAGAGCTTACTAAAGGAATAGGTATCCCTATAAATATGTTAAATATAATTAAATCAATCCCAAATTTGATAAATATCCGCCTATATCTTGGAGCTTATCCCGGCAGAAAGTTTTTACTGTAAAGCTAATGAACCTCCTCTATGGATTAGTTGAGAAAACCTTATTTTGTCATATGCTGTTGAAATTTATTTCAACCTTCGAATCCAGAATATCCTTTAATTATATTATCTAAAGTGAGAGTGGTAGAACTCTATTCATGTCTATTTTACCAACATACTCCCGCAATAAATTAAACAGGAAAAATACTAGTGTTAATACATTAATAATGTTTTTTCTAGAGCTGATATATAGAAACAACTTTTTACACTGACGCATTAAAAATAAGAGTGGAGTTGGATGTTCAGTAACCACTGTTCAACAGCCTATTAAACTCTATAACCTTATTTTGATGCCAGAGACTACCTGTTAAAAAAACACCCTCCTCGGCGGTGAATTACCAGCCAGATCGCCCTGATTGGGACGCAACATCAGCACGGCATTTGCCCGATCTCCCATTCACGCACAAATCTCATACATTCTAGCACTTTTTCACTACGGCTGAATTCTTCTCTCCCTCTTTTCCTCCTGTTCATGTCTAATCTCGCCCCTTCTCATTCTGCTTTATCTTCTTGTTTGCTCATGGGCACCCTGCCTGCCTTTGGGTCGTCTTTCTTCTCGCTTCTTTCTCTTCAACGTTTTCCTCACATATCTTTTAACTACTCTCCACCGATCTGACGACCTAAGCATCTTCTTCACCAGTTTTATGAGTGATTGCTCCCTATTTCCTAGCTCTCTATCAAGTAGGCTCCTCTCATTTGTTTATCTATCGCATAGCAAGAGAGTGTGTGAGACAGTGTCCACTATTTCACATAGTGTCCACTATTTCACAGTACAGGCATTTGTCATTTTCTGCCTTTCCAAATCTGTAAAGGTATGCCCTGAAGCAACCATGTCCTGTGAGCATCTGCATCAGGAAGTAATCCAAACGCCGGTGCTCCTGCGCCAGTGCGCTGCATGAAATTAAACCCACGATTTACCTATTTACCTGGTAGCGGACAAATATCCTGGCTAAAAAACATTCGCGACTAGACCGGGTTAAACACACAGACGCTCTTAAGAAAAGCAGAAGATAGAGACGAATTTGCAATGGCTATAGCCAACCTTCATTAATGGAGACGGCACTAGAAGAAGATACACAATCAAAGTCAAAAAATTAAAAATCATCTTATAGGCAGGGTTGAGAAATTTAAATATCTTGGAGCTACCTTAAACAGTAAGTTTGACTGCGATGAAGAAGTGAAGATATGAGTAGCAATAATAGATAGAAATATTTTAAATATATTCAATAACTACCTTTGTTAGCGCGAAACTTCTTGGAGTCTCCGTACTGGCCTTCTAAAATGGCACATATGGCCAAAAATACTATACGGTAGCGAGACCTGATCACTTAAAGTAAGATCGTTTAATCGCATTAAAGGGTCCGAAATGTGATGTCTCAGGAGTATGTTTAAAATTCCATGGATCGATTGAATTACAAATGGAGAGGTCTTACATGTCTGAAGAAGAGCTAATACATAAAGAGAGCTTAAAAATCTTAAATTTCACAAGAAACTAGTGCGATATACCTGATATCAGTGCAATAATAAGGATAGGAGAAGAAGGATACCTATGCTTAATACAACCAGCATGAACAACAACACGATGCATAGCGTTGGATACTAGAAAAAGAAGATGGCTGTATGAATTTTCCTTAAAAAATCCTAATTGTTAATTTTTTCAAATTTGGGGACGTGCAGTATAAAAATCTACAAGTGTTAATTCTCTTTTTCAAATTTGTTAAATTAAGGAAAATTATGTCTCTATATTATAATAACGGTATTTTACAATAGGTACTCTTGCACCAGTTACCGTTATAGTTCTAGTCATACTCATTAAGAAGACGTGTTTAACTAAACTCTTAAAACTATATTTAAACATTAATGAGTCACAAAGATTGCCACATATTTTGCTGGACATAATGCAGCTTTTATAATGATTAACGCACTTTACTTATCTGCTTAGTAATGTAAAAGGTTCAATTCGTACAAAAAATGCGGAAATCTCTTTCAATAAAAGAAGCAGCTTGTAAGTCAACCGATTAAGACTTTATGGCTGTTTCCAAGTAATGATTTTGTATGTTGTTTGATTTTGATAAGTTGACATTCCTCGAACATGTGGTGGGTAACATAAATTTTTATATTTCGTCGTTCATAAGCGTAGTGTAGATAGATACTTGATATATAAAATGTTATATTTTATATTGTTACACACACATTATTTACGATTAACTACTATGTTACGATACAGGTGAATGATCGATGCGATATTTTTTATCCGCCAGATAATAAAAAAGGCAATTTAGAAGGCGTTTAATAGAGTTTCGAAGATTTAAAATCAATTGAGCTAAAATCACAAACCATTAGTATTCGTCAAGATCAGGTTGAGCAAATATATATCTTATGTCAAGGTAATGAAGTCAGGTTTGTGGTCGGTGGTGTTTACATACCTCCACAATCACCTCGCGAAGTATACAACTGGCATTGTCAAACTGTGGAAAATGTTGATCTGCAATACTCATCACAGGATATTTATGTTTTTGGCGATTACAATATTTTTTAGGATCCTAAAATAAAATATCTTCGTATTTCGTAACAATATTTTTGGATTTAGTTTTTTCTACTATTAGGGAGCTTAATATCTTAAAAACCAAGTGATCCCCTTGTAGGTCCTAGCACCCATCATGGTGGGTTATGCATGTACCTTAAACCTTAATGTGAAAGAAACAAATAGAAATAAGTTGGTTTATGATGAGTTGTTTTATTATTTTCGGAATGGTGATTACATTGCGCTAAACAACTTCCTTTCTTTCATAGACTGGCAGGTATGTATGGTTAATGATGTTAAAGTTGCTACAAAATTATTCTATAAAGTTATCTCTATAGGGATTGCTTACTTTGTGCCATTGAAGAAATATAGAACTTGATGGTATTAAAATTGATGCTAAGACACTATGGGACTGAGCTAGAAGTACAGATATACGACATAGATGCAAGGTGTAGAACATCAAAAACTGGGTAAGAAATAGAAGAGTATGGAGATGGAATGACAATTTACTGGAGGCACATTGAAAACCAAACAGAATCATGTCTATATAAAAAGAAGAAGAAGAAAACTTTTTTTATGTTAATAATCGTACTGATGATGACTATATTAGATTTTTCCACTCAAGAGCTGAATGTAAACAACTGTCTGAAATTTACTTCAGTAACTATATTAAAGGTATAGATATTGGCCTAAGAAATGATCCAATTTTTTTTGGAAGTATATCAATGATAAGCGATCTAGTCATAGCATACCTAACTCCTTATTTTATCAAGTCCAATCTGCAATAAATGGTCAAGACATAGCTAATTTATTTATGAACTACATTTAAACTGTGTATTCACCAAATAACAACAACCTTTACATACCTATCCATCCATTAAATAGCAACTTTAGTACAAATATTTGTCGTTCTAAGATTACTATGACCCATATTTTTAATGGCATAATTGAGCTACCCAATAAGCTTACTGCTGGTCCAGGTGGAGTGCCAATTTTTTTATTAAAAAAGTGTGTCTGTACCCTTGTAATATCATTTGTTATAATATTTAATAGATCTTTGCAACCTTTGTGTTTCCTTCTTCATGGAAAGAAAGTTATGTTGTTCCCATATTTAAAAATGGTCAGAAAGACAATATTAAAAACTATCGTAGCATTTGTATACAATCTGCAATCCCTAAGCTCTTCGATAGTCTTATAGCAAAGCAACTTTTTTTAGTTATGTAAAGGCTTAATATCTCGATCACAACATGGGTTTCATAGCAAAAAATCCACTGCAACAAACTTGGTTTGCTATCAATCTGATATATTATCTCATATGGAAGACCGTAAACAGGTAGATATAATATACACAGATTTTTCCAAAGCATTTGATCGTGTAGATTACCAAATACTTTTGGACAAATTAATTTATGTAGGATATCATGAAAGGTTTGTTGAATGGATTAAAAACTCTACATCTGAGAGAAGCCAAAAAGTCAAAATAGGTTGTCATCTGTCTGACAGTATCACAGTAACATTAGAGTTCCTTAAGGAGACAACACTTCTTTACTTCTTTTAAATATCTTCGTTAACGAACATTACTTCCTGTTTCCTAAATAGCAAATGTCTAATGTTAGTAGATAATTTGAAATTTTGGAAAGGTAAAGTGTGTTTAAAGGATCAAGCTTTGCTACAAGATGACTTAGACCGACTACAAAATTGGTGCAATCAAAACAAATTCCACTAAAATGTAAAAAATGTTGTTTTATAAGTTTCTTCTGTAAAGTCAATAAAATTGGAACAAGCTATACTATTAATAATCAGCCATTAAATTATGTGTCTTCTATTCGGGATTTGGGTGTTATTTTTGATGAGAAGCTTACTTTTTGTAACCACATACGCTCTATTTCAATTAAGGGAGCTAAACTTCTTGGTCTTGTTACTAGAAGTTGCAATTATTTCCTCATTAATTCAACAGTATTGTTGCTTAGTTAGAACTATTTGGGAATACTGTTCAGATATTTGGTCATCCTATTTTCAGAACAATATTGATACTATAGAAAGAGTCCAGCATAAATTTTTGAGATATTGTACTTTACAACGTCCACACTACTATTGAAAATCATGATTATTCCCGTATCGAACAACAATTATCTTTGCACTTACTCAAGAACCGTCGTGATATGTCAGGAGCTATATTTTTATATAAGATCATATGGATTTATTGATTGTCCAAACCTGTTAAGCCAGATTAACTTTAATGTACCCCATCAAGCTCTACGATACCACAATGTTTCCAATATTCCTTTCCATAGAACAACCCATGGTATTCATAACCCATTGGATGGATACATGAAGCTATTAAATGTTCACGATTTTGATATTTTCAATATATGTAACTTTAACTCAGTTAAAAAGATCTTTTGTTTTGTGATATGTGTATTGGGATCGTTGAATTTTGTTCATGTTATATTTTGTTTGTGTTTTATGTAAGATTTTTAGTCTAAACTTGTTAATAAAATTGATATTATTTCAAGTTTTAAATCCTAACTGTGATATTGTATATTGTAATTTTAACTGTTAATGGGGAAACTAGCGGGGTTATCCCGTGTATAAAATAAATAAAACAATTAAAAAAGATGTAGAAATATAGAGCCCGGGACTTAAGCAATCTTCAAAGAAATAAACTGTACGAGCAGAAAATCTGCTAACCTAGAAAATATCTATATAGACATAGATAAGACAGAGAAATAGCCTCAGTCCAATTATCTTCAATTTGGTGATGGATGGAATTTTAAAAGAACTTAAAACAGCAGGAAGGAGTTACAGAATGGAAAACAAAGAACTGAAAATATGCTACTATGCTGATAATGTAGTACTAAAAATTAATATCGGTATATGTCAGTAGGTATCTCAGCTTAAGTTCTCTGTCAATTAGGATTAACAGAGAACTTAAGTGATGTAAACTAGCAGTAAACAGCGAAAGTGTTGAGCAAGTTTTGAACTTGAAAAGTACTCAATATTATTAGTAGCACACCGAGCAACAATAATATGTAAACACCTTCGTGCCATTATTTGAAGGAACAAGCACATGAGCATACAAAGGAAAGTTAGAATATATAAGACCAGTAATGACCAAAGCTATCGAGATTAAAGCGGAAACAGCTACAGCGAAGAAGCTTCTAAATGCATCTGAAAAAAAAACGCTGAGATCCGTTGCTGGGCACACTCTTAGGGACTGAAAAAGAAATGGGTATTTCAGAGAACAATGTATCCGGGATATTGTAAGATAGACTAGACAAAAATGCAAAGAGTGGAAAGACCATATCAGTAAAATGGACGATGAGAGGCTCGCAAAAAATGATAAGTTTTGACAAACCCAAATACACCCAAATACACCTCCAAAACAATGGTAAGGGAGCTGAACATCAGAGTTCCAAGACTAAGTTATAAGAGTTAACAGGACTTAATTCCTATTCAGGAAAGAAAAAAAAAGAAGAAGACTACTACTTATGTATATTAGGTTAGAATATTCGGTGAATGTCTCGATTAATATCTGTTATTTAATATCTGTTTTTCTTTAACATCTTAATTGATATTACGAATTATTCTAAAGTATCATTTGGTTATTTAAACTTAACATTCCTTTTCTCATGACGCCGCCATCTCCTTTCGAAGGTTGGCGATCCAAATGGCAATTGTGGTTTTGTAAACTGCTGCGCGAAAGATTTCAGCAGATGAGCGGTCGAACCATCTCCTCAGGTCTTTCAGCCATGAGTTCAGGCGTCTTCCTACTGATCTTTTGCCCTGTACTTTTCCTTCCAGTATAACTTGAAATAATTCATATTTTTCGCCTCTCAACAAACATTAGCATTATTGAATGATAAGTTTTCTACTGTTGTTCGGCCATACCTACTGTTATTACTAGTGTTGCCAAGGATATTTGCTTGGTTGAGGAGATATATTGTGAAATTCAAATTTTAGGTTCCCCATATCTCTCTTACACCTTTAGAATTGTATATTTTGCCTTGAATTTTAAAGAAGGCACAAAAAAAATTTGAATTTTGGTTTCATCAATGGAAATCTTTGCATTTCTGCTTTGGTGATTTATTCTCAGATGTCGCTATAGCATCCATATTAAAGCTATTTTATTGTTGTTTCTTTCGACGGTGAAATCAAATATTTCTTCTGTACCAGCCACTCTGATGATTCCTGGTAGGATGAAATACGTATAATTGAATATACAGAGACACTATACGTGAAATCAAGTCTTAACTGTTTTCTCTTTAATTTCAGTACAAATTACTTTTGCAAAAAAAAATTCACATTTCTATTAATAAGTTTCTATTAATAATACCTTCATTTACATAAAGCCAGTTTCAAAAAACTTGAGATTGCAGCTGGATGAAAAACTCACATGGAAGATGCACGTTAAAACTAAACGGGAACAACTAGATTTTAAACTGAAAAATATGAACTGGCTATTTAACAAAAGGTCTGTTATCTCTTAAAAATAAATTGCTAACCAAACACTTCACAATGATCTGGACATCCCACTAATAAAGGAAAAATAAGGAATTATTCAATCATAAAATATAAAAATCTCATTATGATAACAACAACAAACTGATAAATAATTTATTCACCCAACCACTTGCCGAAGAAAGACTGAAGAGAGTATTGTAACAGATTTATTTTGACCCTAGGATTGTTAGTATAATTTGGATATATTATTAAGTAAATTTGTACCTGTTATGTGATTTATTTAACATTGTTACATAATAAAGTATATGAAATTTCTAAGTGTAGATAGTGTATAGTTCCTTATAGGTAGTGAAATGTCCTTCTGAGAGTTTTGTTTAATTTTTGCTTTAACTGTCAGCCCAAAGGTTTTGTCTACTTTGCTACCTCATTCGGTTAAGGGTACTGTGCTGTAACCATCTATTTTTGTTCACCATCATGACAAATTTGTTGATAGACTACTGTCAGACCAGAGTTGTTGTGATTATTCTGCCACTATCAGTCCGGATAAATAGTGCTGTCTGTATCCCTTTAAGTCATAAGATCTTGACAAAAACATTCAAATCGCTAAAAGTTTGCTAGGCAAGTTGTGTTAGCGTCCACTTGTTGAAAAATTTGCTAAAAAGGTTATTTAGTATTAGCTATTTTTGTTTCTTATTTTGGGTATAATTGGGGTTCTCTATGTGGTTTTTACTCTAGTTTTAAGTAACCGTGGGGCTATTGTGTGTACATACCTGTGTGTCTCTCGATAGTCCAAAAACAGCCCGCTTCAGTCTGACAGGTACTATAACTTGTTAGGGTGTTTATATGGAAAGCATAAAATATCCTTGAGAAATCCTCTAAAATATTTCAGCTTGATAAATGCTATAATTTATTAGGAAGTTTGATTCCTTGAGATAATATTCTCTAAAACATATTAATAGTAATTAGAACAGATTGTATGTAGTTGTTTGATTCATACCTGTTTAGAGTGTTTAGTAGAAATGTATTTAACATTCATTTATCTTGTTTTGCTAAGTAGTAACCTTTTATTTTGGTTATTAACATCTGATGGTTTATAATAGAACTTTTCTTGTAAGGTATTACACAGGACTGAGAATGTCGAGTTTACCCATTCTCATCAGTAGAATTACGATTAAACACTATTTTCTATCACTTTTGTAATTAATTAAAGTCGTTTCATCATTCATAATAAATAATAAAATATGTTTGGTTATCAGTTCTTTTTTCTTCTGTTTTGATTTTTCGTGTATCTCAGGTATTGGGCTATTAGACTGTAGTTCAAGAGACGTCCGCTGTGTCGTTCCACGAGTGGTGTGTTCTGTACGAATGACAACTTAGTTTTGTCGCTCCGATTAGCATGAGGAATTGTTAGAGCATGTGAAAGACACTGTACTCAAGTCTATTTGGTGATTCGATTTATGACGTCATCCGGCCGTTCGAGGCTATCACTTCAATGGTCGATGTGTTTTGTAGTTCTATTGTGTCCCAAGGATTTGACAGTTTCCGGAGTCTGTCGTTTAGACTTCTCACTTCTGATTTTGACGTTTAAATGTCTGCATGATTAGCAGGTGTGAGTGACGAATTCTAATTTAATATATGGTAATTTGAAACCATCACAGATTGTGGAGATTAAGAAGTTCGTCTATTATTATTTAAGAAGCCTCTGATAGTTATATTTTTGGAGTTTCGCAAGATTTTTATGGAAATGTGATATTTGTGATGTATCATGCTTTTTAACCTGTTAAGGGAGTTTTAAACCTGCGGTCACAGCATTTTGGAAGAAGTGTACAGGCTGTTTGACTTATTGGAAGATTATTAAAACGTCGATTCATTTTGGAAACGCTCTCAAATTGAGGGCAGTTTTCAGTATCTGGAGATTTCTGTGTCTGGATCTTTAGTAATTGGGGTTTTATTTTACAATCCAGAACACCAATCCCTGGTTTGGTAAGGATTTGAGACTGTACAGCTTGGATTCGTATGTAGAAGTCTGTAGCAGTTTGTTTTGATTATTCAAAAATGACTTGAGGAGCCAAAAAAAACGGATGAGACTTGATAAGTTTTTAGTTTTATTTAACTTACTTTTTAACTTACATTTAACTTTTGCGGCTTTGAAATATTGATTAATAAAATTCTTGATGCCATTTTCATTTAAATCTATTAACTAAATAATAATTTGTCACTTTAAAGTTGATTAAACATTTTGTAAATGCCTATGTACAATATTTGTGCATATTTTTTTTTAAACTTAAAGCAGCTATGCTGTAGTATTGTAACTTAATTTACCCATCTGTTGTTCGCCTTGGATCCAACGCCTATAATTTGATGTACTGAAGTAAAGTTTTATTCATCTGCTAAAATGGCAGATTGCCATACATAGGTATATTCTCAGTTTTTTTTGTTACTATTTTTATGTGATTAAATAATTAATATCATTACTTAATAATTTTAAATAGTCTGGGGGAAATAGTCCAAAATTTTATTAAATCGTAAAGGGGATTAAGGTTGTAATTTGTAACTTGACTATAAATTTTAAAATTAATACTGCGGTCTAAATTTTATCCGACGTGTAAACATATGTTTTTAACATTTACTCTTGATATTGAAACCAAGTGTGGTTCTTCGCACATTTTTATAAATAAATGAATGTAAGTTAAGGTTGTCTTTTTATTTCCTACTTTTGTCAGATTTAGGTTAGGGAAGGAAACTTTATGGCTCAGATAAATCTGACTGGCGCCTGACAATTAAATTTTACATTTTTAACATCCCAGATTTGAGATATATCCACTCCCGTCTCCACTTGAGTGAACCGGAGCTACAACGGTTAACATCTGGGACAACCGAAACTTGATATACCTAATTTGAGGTTATAGTATGACCAAAAGATCTACCGCAATAATACTTGGAGAACCGTCACTGGGCAATACGTTAGACTATTTACTTATTACTCTCTCTATAGAGTAGATTTTAAACATGCAATGTAATAATAATAAAAAAAATTGGTCAGTTGTTGCATCAAAAAGAAGATGCAAGATATCTGAGAATACACCTGAACCGACGACTAATTTGGAGAAAGCAACTGGGCTTGAAACTCAGCAAATTGTCCTGGATTTTAAATCAGAAATCACATAAAATAACAGACACCAACAAATTGTTAATTTACAAGTCGTCCTACCACCGATGTACTGCATCCCACTCAAATATCGTAATTCTACAAAGATTCCAGTTCAAAGTACTTGGAATTATCCTAAATGGTTTATGGTTCGTAACTAACAGTGTTACTTTTTATTTAAAAATGAAATCTGCCAAAGAAGAAATATGTACTTCTCCGAGAAACAGAAGTATGACGAACGCATAGAAAATAACTTATGGCTCAACCCCTAATGAGACGTCCTATCCAGCGAAGGTTAAGAAAGCATTTTCCATGTGATATGCCTGGCGGAGTTTTCGAACCTAAGTATTGTTCTATAGTGCAGTGTTTTGTAGTAGTTAAGTTTTCCAATTCCAAAGTTATATAAGTTAAAGGAATTGCAAATTAAATGGGATGTTTATTAAAACAAAATTAATGAAAAACTAGACGTGTTTAAAAAAACTACAACCAAGCAGACAGAAAAGATAATTACAATTATTATTACCGATTGTATACAATACTTACAATAAAATTAAAATTAGAATTTTAGCATTTAAATAAACAATACCATCTTTTACAGTAGAACTGATATCATTAATGTTCTAACCTTTATTCTAGAAAAAAAAAAAACTTCCCAAATCTCTTATAATATCTGATTCAGTTAGTTGCGTGACATCAATTTCTCAGATCTATCCCTCTCATCCAACATTACAGCAGATGGAATTAATTTTATACCGTATATATCAAAACAATTTGACAGTAGGGTTCCCCTGGGTACCATCATACGTTGGAATAGATGGTAACGAAAAGACAGATAGTATAGCTAGGTCTGCAATAACCAATACAGTCGCATCAGTGGAAAATCTAACGGTGCATTTATATTTAAAACCTTACTTAAAAGCAAAATTACAAGATGTTTGGCAAAACCAATGGAATAGAAAAAGCACCACTACATTGATAGAAATAAAATCTTCCGTCCTTCCATGGAACTTCTGGCCTTTAAAGCGACAACATCAAGTACTAATACCACGTCTTAGATTAGGAATTAGGACACACTTCTACAACGCATGAATACTTGTTGAAGAGATAAGAGGAACCAGTGTGTTTTGTTTGTGAATGTAAAGTGACAGTGAAGCACATTTTGATTGACTGTCCAATATACTCAGTTGAAAGAGTATATCACCACATTCCAAAAACATTAAAAGAATTTCTAGGAGAATCTAAATACGTAGCTGACTTGATAGAATTCTTGAAATCTATAAACTTTTTTAAATAATTGAAGTCTACAAAGTTTTCAGTGTTTTATTGTTACAAACTTTTTTAATAAAATTTAATACAATACATTAATAATTGAAGTATATATTGTATACATTATTATGTATTTGATATTTTGTATATGCCTATGTATGTCTTTATCACTTTTTGTATTTTCTTATGTTAATAACCCTAAATAGTTGAAGCAAAATAAATAAAAATAATACCATCTTTAGTTTTCTACTATAAATAGTAATTTACTACTATATATAGTACATAAATATCTGGTATTGATACAATATTATTTGGTTTTATTATTTGTGTTTTATCAATAATAATGGCAAATATTTTTTATTAGTATGGTATTATTATTTTAAACCATAGCTCAAAAATTTGTTATCAAAACAGTTGCTTAAAAAATAATTTCAAATAATTTTTTACTGCTTTTCCGATATTATTTGATTCTACATACACAATGAAGGAAAGCATCCTTTATGATTTTTAAAATACTTTCTCGTAAAAATGTATTTTTTAGTAAGTACCTACTCTTCTTCCCGAAAATGAGCTCCGCCCATGTGTAGCACTTCGTTCTTTCGGAGAACCCAAGAAGGACGCTATTGTATACAAATTGTATATGAATAGTAATACACACATAGGTATCTTTCGAAAGTAAAAGAAAGAGAAATCTGATAGGATCTCGAGCAATAATAAAACCCTAAAATAAACATTTCAACGGTGCCATCCTATACAGAGCTTTTTTAAAAAATCTATTGTAAGTACCTCATTGTTGGGTTAAGCTCTGGACGCTTCGATTGAAATCAAGATGGATTATGAAGAGTCTTTCGTTTCGTTTCACATGCTTATTTGAATATCAAAGAGCAAGAAATACCTCTAATTATGGTGGTGACCCGAGATGAGGTTAAAAGGAAGTTAAAAAAATGCATTCTGAAAAGACATGAGTTAGAATTGGGACGATATAAAGTTTGGTTTATACTGCTGGACAAAAAACCAGTACTCCTTTATATTTGTAACTTGAGTGCTAGTAATATTTACAACTAATAAAACATCATGCAGGCGGATAACACAAATACTTCATGGTAGGATGATATGTATCAGTGAAGAGTACTTCAGAGTGCCCTCAAAGCCCATTCACTCGTGAGCTAAAGTTGTTTTTATACAATAAAATCAACGGTCTTTAAATAAAGTCGCCCCAGAAAAGCAATACAAAAATATTGTTTTATACTTTAAAATGTATTCAGCGCGGATAAAGGGGAAGATAAGCCGGGTGACTGCCGGGAGCCAAGTTTTGAGGGTGGCCTTTTTTTACATTTAATATATTTTTTTTATTTATAAATTCAAATTGATCATTTTTTAAGGGGCATTAATTCGAGAATTGTAATATCTATCTATATAAAAGGCTATGATGACAAGTCACACGGTTTGTCCAGTAAGGTAAAGACGCCACTTAGGAAAGAAATCTGAACTACCATCATTTAAAATTTCAATCATATTGTGTTCTTAAAACAATAAGGTTGATTTATTACTAATTCATTTTACAAATTTATGATTCAGATATTGTTAATCAGAAATTTTACTGCTACACACTAATTATTTTTCGCAAAATTGCTAAAAATATAATGTAAGATCAATGACGTATAAGATAACATATTTATTATACGTCATTGGCTAAGAGGTAAGATCAATAAACACTTATTATAAAAATAAAATGACGTTTAACAAACGTCAACGCTTTACTAAAATAAAATAAAACTAAATAAGACTAAATAAAATTAAATAAAGGTAAAAGTAAAATTAAATAAAATTAAAATTCTGCTCATTATTTGAGCGTTTTGTGGTGGGGGTAGAATAGTTCATCGTATCGTGACGTATGATAGATACATCATTAGAAAATTAGAAAGGAGAGGTGGTAGCAAATATATTGAGACAGAAAAAACACACATTGCGGCATTGCTAAGAGGGAATTACATAATATCTCATTTGTTATTGGTCCGATTGGAGCGTGTGGTACGTTAAATGTAAGGATATCAAGAATATATAAAGACAGAAAAAACGAACAAGGCGACTGCCAAATGAGCAATACACACGTCTTCATTATTAATGAACGTGTAGTTACCTACTAGATGTCATAGGTGTGACTACCTATGAAATATTTTGACTACCACACAGGGTATTACTTGGGGGTTGAAAATTGGGGACATAAACTATTGGGGCAGAGATAGGGCAAGCAAAACAAATCGAAACTTATGCGAATGGCTCTCACAAATAAGTGAATGGCAAGGAGTTGGATTGGAACAACTACAATAATGAAACAAAAAGAGGTTAGTTACATGAATCTCCTGGACAAATGGGCAAATGGATTAACAAAACTTCAAGAAGGATCTCTAGCTATTTAAAATGGGACCGCTCTTCGAGGAAATTTCCTGCTGGATTAAGGAAAAGATTCTTCTTTCCTAAAAAAACACAAAAGTGGTTATAAACTTTTGTTTAAATAAATAAACAAAATGGCTTAGGAAAATAAATTAAACATGTATTGCTGTCTCACTACAAACAGTTACAAAATGTAAATGGCACAAAAATACTATATTAGTAGTTACAAAAATTTATACCAAAATACCAAAGAAGAAAAACTTACATGTCGTATCCGTTTATAACTCTGTTTACAAGTGGGAAATGCTAGACAACTTACAAAAAATTGTTACTGGGTTATAAACTGTGGCAGAAATAAATTACTACAAATAAAGAAATAACTTTTAAATGAAACTATTCATAGAGGTTATACTTAATAAAAAACAAAAATCTCAAATATTAGATAGTTACTAGTTGTCAAAAATAATAAAACTAGCAGACAGATGTTAACATTAAATTTTAAAACAGAACAAATAAAATGACATCTTAGCCACGCCTTGAGATTTACAATTTTAATTATTACAAATTATTTTAAATTATTATGAAAGCAAATTATTATAAAAAGGTCTATTTTTACTTTAAAAATCAAATACAAAAGTTACCTCGATTGCTCTAAAGTTACTTTAAATTGATATCTGAGGTCGGAAATTGTATCTACTAAAATTCCTGCCACTCGAACAAAAATTTACATCTCACACTGCGTATTATATTTTGAAACGGATCTTAGGACATTGAAGTTTGAAGTTGAAAATAGCACATTGGATACACCCTAGAAACGGCTTCTTAACAAACTGGAACTATCGTGGTTATTTTTAAAAGTTGTAAGCAACACAAATTTCTTAAACATAGAAACATAGAAACATAAAAATAGTGATTATTCTGATCTGAAGTGACACATTACATAGAGTTTAATTTACTATTTTCAATCAATTTGCCGATTTTACTTCCGACTCACTAAATACGTCTGCTCATTATTGCCTACATTTTAAATCTCGTAACTTAAACCTGTAACTACACGTACTGCACAATTAACTGCCACAAAACTACTTTCTACTAATTTTCCATAACAAAAGAAACAGCAAAAAAACATTTACGAATCTTAAGAAAATTCGGACTAACACGGACACCAACTGCTTTTGACAGTGGTTCCTGCGAGAGTGAGTAAATTCTTAAAAATCATTCGCTTAACTTGGTATAAAAAAAAAATATAACAGAAATATTTATTTGAAACGCAGAATATCCTAAATGCGGCTTTAGATCAAAAGAATGCCGAAAAAATACGCATCGGTGAAATATAAACAAACTATAAAATTGGTTTATATCAACTCGGCCACCCAAAGAGGAATTGGAAATACTTTTGGGTGCTTTAACTTGTACGAAAAGAAATGGAAATACACTGAAATTATTCATGGGTATTTTAATACATACACGAGGGGATTTCAATATATAATATATATATATATATATATATATATATATAATATATATATATATATATATATATATCAATGAATTTTAAAATCATACATATGGCACTATGGATAAGAGTAATTTAACTAAAAGAGAAATTTTGATTTATTGACTTAAAGAAGGCCTCTAGCTGAGTACAAAATAAACAACTAAACGAGTCCTAACATGCGACATAGCAAATGAGAGGGGCGGATATAACGAATTTATTTAGATTGAAAAACAAACAAGGCAACTAATAAAAGACACTACTCCGTATCTTCATTACTAATGGACGGATAGCGACATACGAGATATGATAGGGTACTATGAATAAAAATAAATTTACCATAAGACTCATTTTAATATCTTATCTAATAAAAGGAAAGATATAACGAATATATTTAGATTGAAAAAACAAAGGGACTACCATAAGGGCAGTACACATCGTCTTCGTTATACATGAACGTATAGCGACATACGAGATATTACATGACATGTGATATGTCGTATGTCATTTTTACCCAGATATTTAATGGCTCAATACATGTACACTGTACACCTAGTTAGTATTAACTACATTTTTTATTAACGTTGGTCAAAATTTAAACGTTCTTTTTAATTAAGTGGTTATATACTTTTTAGGCCACTGATGATGGAATATTGATTCCGAAAATGTTTTCTGATAAAACAGATTGGTTTTTTTTTTAAATTATATACCTTTTATAAAGCATTTTTAATAAAAAAATTTGTGATACACGGTATACAGACAACTTACAGGAACTTAGATTCCTTCTGAACTATTTATATAGTAAAAATTTATAATAACTAACAACATTAATACGAAAGACTAATAAATATTGTGTTATATTTTTAGTAAAACACACTATGACTTTTCGTGATTCATTCGATCAATTTTTCAATAAAAATAATAAAAATTTCGTGGGGTTAGTGGAACTTGTTAGTAAATATGACGTTACCTACTTTACATGGATGTGTTCGTTGAATAATATCAAATGGAACATCAACTACTTATGGCAGTAAAACAATACAAACTAAAATAATCACACTATTGTCATCTTCCGTTTGTGACGATATTTTGAAACGTACGAGCGAAATATTTTAGTATTATTTTAATTTGTACTCCTAATATTAGTCATAAGAAACAACTTTCATGTACGTTACGTTTTGTAGATATTAAGTCAGTCAGTTAAGACAGTCTGTATTTTAATATTGCAAAATGTTTGATTGCAATATAACAAAATTATTACGATATTTAGTAAAGCTTATTTATGTTGTTTCGATTCGTGGCATATTCAATTGTTTCCACTTAATTAGTATGATAAAATGTTACCAGTGCGATTTTCACAAAAATAAATTTAATTAACTTTATTATTGAATTTTGAATAAATAGCATTACAAAAAAAAAGTGGAACAATAGACGGTACTGTGCTAGCGTGGATATTCATACTATGTTTTATGTATTTTAAATTTTAAATAATATATTTAAAATTAAATAAAGTAATATTAATATTTATTTATTTTGTATATTTTAAACAAATTTAATATATTATTGTGTTTTATCCTAACAGCACCTGTTAACGTATTAACAAAGCATACATTGTTTACTTATGATAAATCTGTCAAATTCAATAAAATAAAAATTAACAGCATTTGATAGTAAATTAAACTATAATTTAAACTAAATATGTTTAAAAATAATGACTGTATTTATGTATATGAAATTATTTTAAAATAAGAATTATTATAAAAATTTAATCAGAAAATTCATTATTGTTCTTTTAATTCTTTTAATTTTCTACATCTCATTTAATGTCTATAGTTTGTAAGCTATTTTTCATGCAGTTTTTAATTTAAACCTGCTTAGAGTATAATATATGACCACTAGAAACGAATTGATCGAGAGTAGTAAATCGAGAACTGCTATTTTATGACACGACCCGTGATGACGCATCTTGTGACGCTAGTTCCGTGACTCTGGCCTCAGCATTTTACTGTAACGAACAAAAGTAATACAATGCTAGTATACAAGCTTCGCTTCAACATCTTGTATGTCATACGCATGCAACAGGAATAGCGTAACTTCTCTCATTCCTTCGGCGTTCGAGCTTCAAAAATGCGATCGTTATGCTATTCCTTATATTGTTCTGAAGCTATTTTCTTGTGGCATTGTAAATTAATTACTATTTATAACTGGGAATAAGCCACAATTAAAGACACAAATACGTTTATTGACGTTTCAATTTCCAATTCGGAAATCGTTCTCAAAATACAAACAGTAAATTAAACAAATTTTGTTTTTTGTTACATAGTGAAAAAATTCTTCTAATAATTTAATTTTATCTGACTCATTTATATTGACAATTCAGACATACATTATGCATTTTAAAGTAGACGACTTTAAAATGATATTGCCAATATTGTTGAGTTGCGCTCCTGGGACAACTTTACTTATAAGATAGTTCATTCGATTACATGAAATCAACTTTAACTTGAGAATATCCGTCAGAAAAAATCATAGCATGTAATTCGTCTTTAAAAAGACAAACACATGACATGACATGACTACAGTAAAATTCTCCTGTTAGTGATTCCATAGTAAATTATGAGGGAAAAACCAGGAAAAAACCTCATAATACTATCCCGACATTGTAAGTATTTGTTCGTGAATTTAGTTTACCTTCAACAAACATCAAAATTCAAAATTCTTTTGTGTCGCAAATTCCTCGGCAGAATGTAGTAGGATCTGGTTACCAATATTGAAAGAGGAAGTTATTAATAAAAAAAATACCGGTATTAGTAAGTCAGTAACATATAGCGGATACATCATTTATGTTTTTTTTTTAAATAACGTAACATATAAAATCAGAATTTTGATGTTTGTTGAAGGTAAACTAAATTCACGAACAAATCCTTACAATGTCGGATAGTATGGTGAGGTTTTTTTCCTGGTTTTTCCCTCATAATTTACTATGGAATCACTAACAGGAGAATTTTACTGTAGTCATGTCATGTCATGTGTTTGTCTTTTTAAAGACGAATTACATGCTATGATTTTTTCTGACGGATATTCTTAAGTTAAAGTTGATTTCATGTAATCGAATGAACTATCTTATAAGTAAAGTCGTCCCAGGAGCGCAACTCAACAATATTGGCAATATCATTTTAAAGTCGTCTACTTTAAAATGCATTATGTATGTCTGAATTGTCGATATAAATGAGTCAGATAAAATTAAATTATTAGAAGAATTTTTTCACTATGTAACAAAAAACAAAATTTGTTTAATTTACTGTTTATATTTTGAGAACGATTTCCGAATTGGAAATTGAAACGTCAATAAACGTATTTTTATCTTTAATTGTGGCTTATTCCCAGTTATAAATAGTAATTAGCTATTCCTTATGTTGCGGTACTTGTAAGTGAATATCTATTGCATTCGTTTTGAATTAATTTGGCAGTAAATTAGTATATTAAAGCCTAAATCTACAGTGACCAGTAAGCATACTGATCACCAGAGAGCATCTTCTACAATTTGGAGGAAGTTGGTTTGTAAGACTTTTGCATGGCCCCGCTACGCGAAACCTTGCCTGTACCGTATTTCCGCCATTAGCCCAAGAGTCCTAGACTCTCCGTAAAAAAACTCCCTAATTGAGATTACCTTGATCAATACTGAAGGGCACTACAATTACAAGTTCGAGTCTCACAGGTAGAGTGGATGAGCTACATATTGCCAAACCATCCTTAATTGACCGTATTGGTTAGCGCAATACGCAAGTGCTCTCTTGCATTCAAAAACTAGCATAGAACTGACTTTGGGTGATTTATGAGTCTTTAGAGCTGTTTTACTGTTAGAGCAGATAAAGATAGTCCTGCCTGGGCAGGATCAATTATTTTCTGTTAATGTTATCGTTCTATATAGTCATTCTGGCCAGGAAGTTAAAGCAAGAAGAAGAATGGGAACTCAAATTGAAGGACCAAGCTGTCCTGTACCATAGAAAGCACAGGACAATACTTGATGGCCTGTCTACAAATACGACTGGTTATTACAAACCGATATCTAGATCAGTTGAGCATATAGGATGACATCATGGGTTAGTTCTCTATAATAAGGTGTAGAGGTGGTAAACCCAGCAGAGCCTTAAGAGTTGCTATAAGAAAGGTTTCATGAAACGCCAAAGCACGCCAAAGATAAAGCCAGTCTAGTCCGAGGCCATCACATAACGGCCACATACGTCAGAACAGGCTTTATCACGGATTTATATATCCAATGTAGAGTTTGCGTCTGCAGACCCTATTTGGTTACAAAAGCTCTTCTGCACACCCAGAAAGCTGCAGCGGTTTTACTTATCGTGGAGATAAAATTCTCTTTCTGGGACAGTTTTGAATCCAGGATCACTCCTAGGTACTTCATTGATTTAATAATCGATAAAGCGTTACCATAGAAGGTAAGCTCTATTTCAGGATAAACCCCGAGTGACTGCTCCTGACAACATTCGTCAACGAACCCGTGACCCACCTGAACGACTTCGTCCACTCTTTCAGGGAAGTGTTCCTAGACTAGTATAACTACATGATCGACATAGTCTTGTGCATATATATCTTATTTGGACAGTCTCTAAAAAGAGCCCTCGACCACAAAGTACTACAGCAGGGGGAGGGCAAACACGGGAGGCCACCACTTGAATATAGTGGAGAACTGTTTCAGTCAGTACGTAGCTATCTGCGTACCCAATGCCTTTCAGCAGCCTACACTCATGAATTCAAGAGTAGCACAGCTACAGGCGCCCTATGAAGATACCCAACCTGAATTACTTTCTACCTACTTTTATCTTGTAGATAAGGTGACGTAGGGTCATTTCAATAGACTTCCCAGCCTGGTTGGCATATTGACGTGTATGCCAAGGATTGCCCTATTCCCCGTCACGTACGACCAGGTCCACTATAATAGTCTCTATATAATCTCCTCTAGAGCGTTTAGAAGGAAGGAAGAGAGACTGATTTTCTGAAACAATTTAGCAAGAATAAAATATAGCTGGTTAAAATATATAGTTGATTGTGATTTTATATTTGGCGTATTTAATTTTATTATTTAATAATGTCTTATAAAATATTATATATTTTCATAAAGTTTAAAGTTTTGTTAAGTCAAATAAAAGTACATAACTTAATCTTTAGCGTAGACCCCACATAATATAAAAAAATTCTAAATATTTACACACAATAATAAATGAATACAATTAGAACCGTTAAACTGACAAACAATACGGCGTGTTTATTATTCTTTAAGATAATATGCACTTCAAGTACCGTTGAATATCTCGTTTTGAATCTGTGGTATAAAAATCCGGTAAAAACTCCCACATATCGCGTTGCATTCATGTGGTTAGTATTTTTTTAAGGCTTTTTGTAACCAATCTTGTTTTAGAAGATAAAGATATACTATATCGGATAATCTTTTATGTCGTAAAACTCGTAAACATTAATATTAATAATAGTTGTTACTTTTTTTAGGCATATTTCAATGTTCGTTGCCAATGATCAGAATCAGAATCAAAGTTTCACATCCACAGTTTAATATCGGTGGGAAGGTATTTATATTCGGGCCCTTAGTCCTTTGATGTCTCATCATTTAAATATCGAGAATATCGAATCAGATATTATTCATAGCAAAGTATGCCGTATTGACTAGTTTGATTGCTCTGCTAAGCTCTGACAGCTAAGCTAAAATACTTTAGATATCTATGTCATGTTCCCAAAATTTGCTTAAAACGTGCTTAACTGTAAATAATTTGCCGATGGATCATCTTACCTGTCTAAATATTGTCTTATATTCTTCTATAATCTTCTGTAGAACGGGTTTTAGTCTATCGTTAAGTAAGTTTACTATATAAACATAGTAATTAAATTCTTGTATAGTTTTGACAAGGAATTTGTCGACCTTTTTATGGGATGGTTAGATGATACTCTTATTCCACTCTTTTGGCATTTTCTCTTGTCCCCATATTCTGTATATGACCTCATACACCAGTTGGCTATTAAGTAACGAGACTGCGCGCGTAGAAGGCGTCCTAGAGGGGAAAAGTGGGAAACGAATGCAGCTTTGTATAGCTGAAAGTATCTACTCTTGCAGTACGAAAACACGTCTTTGTCGCTGTAGTAGTATTTTTTCTGTAGAGGTTAGAAAAGAAAGAAAGAAAAAGAAAAACATGAGCAACGGATTAATGTGAAATTTCTCGTTAAATTAAAAACAACTTCAACTAAGTGCTATAATTTGTTGAAAGAGGCATATGGTGAGAATTCTCTATCTCGTGCGCGTGTTTTCGAATGGTATAAACGGTTTAGTGAAGGCCAAGAGAGCGCCGAAGATGACCAACGTCCAGGTCGACCTGTCTCTGTTTAAACTCCGCAAACTACGGAGATCGTCGTATGAGCACTCGGATGATAGCTGAGACTATAAACGCCCATAAAGAAACTGTCAGAAAGATTTTACATGACAAATTGAACATGAAGAAAGTCTGTGCGAAGTTGATCCCAAAAAATTTGACCCCTGACCAAAACTCGTCCGTCAACAGATCTGCTCAGATTTTCTTCAGAGGTTACCTGAAGAGCCTGAATTAATGGAAAACATCATTACTTAAAATGAAACCTGGATATTCAAATACGATGTTAAAACTAAGCGACAATCCATGCATTGGAAAACTCTTGCAACGCACCTGCCCATAACGTGCTCTCTGTGAAGTGTTATTTAGCCGCTAGAGGCATTCCAGTGCTCGAACAGCCGCCGTATTCGTTTGATTTAGCACCTTGTGACTTTTTTCTGTTTCCTAAGATCAAGTCTGCCTTAAAAGGAATCAGGTTCGAGTCGATGAAAGAGGTGAAGCCAAAAACGGCGGAGCTCTTAAAAGTTCTAACAAAAGAAGACTTCCAGCATTGCTTTAACCAATAGAAAAAACTAATGGAACGGTGTCTGACGAGGGAAGGGAAATATAGTGAAGGAGAGCATTCGATTGTAGAATAATTTTTAAAATAAAACTCTTTTTCATAAGCAGTCTCGTTATTTAATAGCCAAACCGACACTTCCTTTCTCCTCACAACTTAAATAATTGTGCGGGTATTTCATTATATTTAGCCTAAGCCGTTTTTTGTTATAACCGGTCGTAATGCAGCCAACCAACGAATGGAAGATGTACATTAGTGTTACCTTTTGCCTCAAGTTTTACGCAGCTGATACCGACAGCTGTATCTGTTTTTCGAACTGAGGCTCAGGCAAATTACAAATCAAAAAAATTCTGGTGTCTATGCCGGGACCTAACTGGAACGTTCAAATTGGTCAGCAAGTATCTAGCTAGTAAACACTATCACAATCAATGACAAAAAAGACACAAAGAACCTTAATAAAATATATTTTAATCTTTTATTTATTTATTTAATTAATATGTAAATAAGATTTCTTCTTCTTCTTCAGGTGCCATCTCCGCTACGGAGGTTGGCAATCATCATAGCTATCTTAATTTTTGAGGCAATAGCTCTAAATAATTGTTTTGAGCTGCATCCAAACCATTCTCTCAGGTTCTTCAGCCATGAAATTCGTCTTCTTCCGATGCTTCTTCTGCCATCTATTTTTCCTTGCATTATGAGTCGCAGGATGCCATACTTATCGCCCCGCATCACATGTCCGAGATACTGTAGCTTTCTTTCTTTAATTGTAAGTTCAATTTCCTTCTCTTTGCCTATTCTTCTTAGTATTTCATTGTTTGTAACTCTATCTACCCAGGAAACCCTCATAATTCTTCTATAGGTCCACATTTCAAAGGCGTTAAGTCGTCTCATGGTATCTAGATTTAACGTCCATGATTCCACTCCATAATATAGTACACTGTATACGTAACATTTTGTTAGGCGTACTTTAAGAGCTAATGTTAGATCTTTGCCACATAGGACCTTTTTCATTTTTATAAAATTAGAACGTGCTTTTTCGATTCTGACTTTGATTTCTGCCGTGTAGTCATTATTTTCTGTTATAAGTGTTCCTAGGTAAGTGTACTTTTTTACTCTTTCGATCTGCTGGCCCTCTACTATCAAGATTTCGTTAGTATTATAGTTGTTTTTACAAATTTTCATAAACTTCGTCTTTTTGACATTAAGAGAGAGTCCGTACTCCCTACTACACATGACTATTTTGCTCATGAGTCTTTCCAGGTCTTGTAAACTATCGGCTATTATTACTGTATCATCTGCATATCTGATGTTGTTAATTAAGACTCCATTTACTCTTATGCCGACTGTTTCATCTTCCAGAGTTTCTCGAATTACCTCTTCAGAATAGGCGTTAAATAATAGAGGTGATAGAATGCAGCCTTGCCTGACTCCTCTCTTTATTTCCATTTCTTCAGATGTTTCTTTTTCGATTCTTACTATTGCTCGCTGATTGTAATAGAGGTGTGTTATTAGCCTTAAATCTCTTTCATCTAGGTTTTTATTTTTTAGAATTTCCAGGAGTCGATCATGTTTTACTTTACTTTATCTTATTTATAATAAGATTTAAATAATAACAATTTTAAAGTTGTAACATATATCTAAATTCACCTCTTTCGATAACAATACCAATGATATGCCTATGGATACATGATTGGATGTTACTGAGTAATTAATGGTAGCGAGTGGATACTTCTCTGCGATCCCAGCCGGGGATATATCTACTTGAGAAATAGCACACCTGCTCATGGATTTTCCCAGCCTTCCATCCCCGGGAAACCATGTCCAAATCCAAAGCATTCCCATCTCCACCCTTTCCTCCCTCCACTTCCAAATCAACTCGCCAACATGGCGTTTTAATGACTTAAAACCCAAAAAAAAATTTCTAGTAAAGACGAAATTACTGAACGGCTCTCAGTCTCCGGCGGCTTTAGCACTCCTAAATAAGATAGCGGTTGCAATAGGTTTGAGGCCGAGAGTGCTAAGAGTCTCCGGAAAAAATCAGGCTATTACAAAATAGCGACAAATGCATATTACTTCATAGAATGTTGGAACTTTTATATCAGACCAAAAGATGATGGAACTGGAGGAAGAGCTGAAAATAATAAAATGGGACATCATCGGCCTCAGAGAAATAAGACAAAGAGGAGAAGCTATAGTTACTCTTAAATTAGGACACGTATTTCATTTTAGAGGTGAAGAAGACACTTCAAATGGTGGAGTAAGACTCGCACTCGGATGAAGAAATTGAAGAATGTTATGATGAATAAAGCAATGGAAATTTTAAATAAAATAAAAACAAGAAAATTAGAATTTCTCGGACATATTACACGTGGAGAGAAATACACCTTGCTCCAACTGATTATGAAGGGAAAGACCCAAGGAAAGAGAAGCAAAGAGAGGCGTAGAATGTCCTATCCGTCCTATCAGTTTGCTTTCACAGATATGTATACAAACTTTTCACAAAACTTAACAAAAAAAAAGACTGGGCGCTAAAAAAATTAGAAAGAAGATAAAAACAGAAAAAATGTAAACAAAAAAGAAAAAAATGAATAAAAAAGGTGTAGTAGAAGTACAATATCATAACAACTCTCTGAATTAAGTATTATTAAATTTTTCACTTTGTTGGTATAAATAGTTTAGAATTAACAAAACAGTTACATATATACAAAGTCCGTGAGAGTCGCATACGTTAAATACTATCTAAAAAAAAATCCTGTTATAAAACATGTACCACGCTATTGCTAAATTAATTAGCACCAATTTGAACTGTCGTTAGCGACATTTAAGAACTTGGAAGTACCTAGTGAGCCGGTGCAGGTCACGAGTGAACACGCACGCTGGTACTCGTTCGTGTCGCGAGCCTCAAGGACGTTGGTACCTACGCGAAGAAGTCGGAATTGCAGTAAATAGAGACGGAACATACTAGAAAGGTAAATAGTTGGTACTCGAAGTGAATGCACTTGCACTTATCGGTGCTGAGAAACTCTGTGTAGCAAACATTGGGATTGCATAACAACGTAAAGTAACGAAAAAGATAAACATCTGTTTAGGAAAAAATAGCAAATTGTTTGTTAAAATATTTATACTAGTAATATTAGCTCGGTATTTCAAGAAATCCAGTCCTGGTATTAGACGAATTTCTACATATTGAAAAATAAAACTGGTTGATTTATTTTTGAACCCCGTCTAAAAGAAATTGGCTAAACTACCTGAAACAAGGAGTTTTTACGTAATGCATAGTAAACTAAACGATTCTTTAACATCTATTACGATAATAAAAATAACAAAATATAATGATAATGTCAATAACCTCCAGGTCTTCTGTATTTAATTTATATTTTATCGCGTTTTATCATAATTAATTTCCAAGCCGAGCTTACAAATTCTTCTTCTTGCTTTTTTATTAGGTAGGTGATGTCATCTTCGTCTTCTTCTTCTACTTATTTTAGCACTACAACCCGGGGTGGGTCTTGGCTGACTGCACAACTTGCTTCCATCTCGAACGATTGTCCATGATAGTGGGATCAGTGGGTAGTCCCATTGTTTTTAAATCTGACAATATGTTATCTCTCCATCGTATTCGTGGACATGCTAAGGGCCTTATCCCTGTCAGAGCTTCCTTCCAGAATGACTTGATAAGGCGGTTAATAGAGAGTCTTTGAGCATGGCCAGCCCATTTAATATGTTGGGATTTAATCTGTTAGACTACATTGCCAGCCCTTTACATCTTTTTCGGTATTGGTTATTATTCGAGTCGTGATAAGATTCACAGGATTTGAAAGAAAGAATGAGAAAGAAATTCTTCTGAGGATTTTTCTCTTAAATCATTTAAGTTTTCTCTCCATTACTTTTGTCAGCGTTCACGTCTTGCACCCATATATGATCACCGGTCTAATCACTATTTTATATATCCTGAGATGATGTTAGCGTTATACTCTTGGATTTAATTGTGGAAGCTATACATACATCTGTTTTCTGCCTAAATTCTCCCTTTTATCTCTTTCGTGATATTGTCGCTCCGAGATATTTAAAACTCTCCACTCATTCAAAGTAATATTAGTCTATTGTTACATTTTGCTCTATTCTGTCTAGTTTTTTTGTCTGTTAAGTGAAGTTTCAGAAAGAATAATAATGCTTGTGGCAATGAATTATGAAACACAAACTGATGCACAAACATCTAATTCTCTATTTATGTGGCTAATCTTCAGTAAAGTGGGCATCAGAATTGTAAACTTCATTTTGATGATGTCGATGATTCGCATTAAGCAACATATCACTATTTCAGCCAACACTAGGTATGGATTTAGGTAGTACTTACGAATTAAATTGAGCTTACAGATCCGAGATATTTGTCCAGGTATTATACAAATTATAAGACGGAATTATTAGTGTATTATTTTATCTAACGACTAAGAACTATAGCAAACACACAACACTGCATTATGCTCTGCTTTTACACTAATGAACACTTTACTCTTAAATAGTTTTCTTTCGTTGGAGCCGTTGTTTAGATGACAAGGTCACTGTGGATGTCGACATGTCTGATGTACCAGGGAGTATTAACGATGTTTCTTAACACTTTATTCTGAAATCTGTGGATGATCTGGATATTACTTGACTTGGCACAGCTCCAGAGTTGGTAATCATACGTCCATACTAGTCTCAGTATTTGTTTGTTATGTATGGGCAAGGCTAAGATTTTTTCCTTCTGCCAATACATTTTTTGTAACGAATACCTAGTTCCTTCCTTTTCTTTTTTATATGAACTTTTCAGCGAAGTCTTCATCAAGTGTTATATCTAAGTATTTTGCGGAAAATGCATATTGTACTTGGGCATCATTTGTTCTAATTAAAATGGTTTGAATTTTTTATTTGTAAAATTAACGTGAATTAATCTAGATTCATTTAGTTTGATCTTCCATTTTTTAGTCCAATTATGGATTTGATTTATTGACAACTCTAACTTTTCTGCTGCTTCTTTACTAGTATCACCTACTGCTAGGATAGCAGTATCATCTGCAAATGAGGCTATAGTGTTTTTTTATAGTTCAGGCATGTTGTATGTGTATAATAGGTAGAAGACCGGACCCAATACGCTTCCTTGAGGTACTCCTGCTTTGTTTTCTTTTAGATCTGTGTACACGTCTTCTTGCCTAATTCTAAAATATCTGCCAGATTAGGCATAATTATTTTGAGTTTTTAACCGTACTTACTATACTATGACTATATTGTGGTATTAATGCCATACTTTGTCGAAGGCCTTAGCTACGTCTAGAAAGATTGTGGAAGAAACTTTTTTTCTTCTAACGATTTTTCAATTATGTTGGTAATTCTGTGTATATAATAAATCGTAGAATGTTTATTTCTAAAGCAAAATTAATGGTTTGGAATCATTTTTTCTTTTCTATTATTGGTTTCATTATTTTTAGCAGTTTTTTTAAAAAGCTTCGACATCACTGGTAAAAGTGATGATGGCCTATGTGACGAGACTTTATGTGTTGATTTTCTGGGTTTGGTATTGTAAGTGTAACATCAGCTTTTTTCCATAAATTTGGAACATGTCTCAATCTAAATGTAGCATTGATGATGGCGGTAAATTTGACTATGACTTTACGAGGTAGGTTTTTGGTAACTTTCCAGTGATTAGATCATATTTTGGTATTTTTTTAGCAGTATCTTGGTTTTTAGTATGTATATTGTCTTTTATTTCATTAGCTACTTCCTTCGGGGATGTTGGTTTGATTTTCTCTTCTGTCTGATTATACGATATTTGATCTTACGATTGGCTCTTACGATATTTGATCATTAATTTGGGCATTTTACGGTTTTAATATATTTTCAAAATACGTGCCAAATCTCTCTCTGCTTTTTGCTCATTGCTTCTAGCCCAGCTACGAAAATTAAACCGTATTTAAACTGTTTTAGCTTTCTGTATGATTACTGTTAGCTGTAATAATTTTTATTATTTCACCGTGTATGACTTTCATGGTGACTTCAATACCAGCATCGACTAGAGTCTTACTTAAGTTGGCAGCATTTTCTAAACCTTCTACTACAACCACTGGTGGCAGTTTTGCCTTTTGAATTTGTTTTTCTGCTATTGCTTTTTCTGGGAAGGAAATAATAAAGTATCCATTTTAGGCTTTTTTTATTCCCTTTCTCTTTTTTTATCCACTCTGTTTTATTTGCTAAATCTTCTTCGTTAAGTATTCAGGTTTGTATAATTTTTCTTCGTGTTTTGTTTTGTTGGCACCTGCTGTTGACCTTAAATCTTGTTGGGTATTCTCAAGTTGTACTAATCTTTGTTCCATCGGGATAATTATTTGATAAATAGTGTACAATTTTAACAGAGTTTTTTAGCTGTCTTTTCCAGCAGTAGTCAGGAAAAGCAATTTTTAAGTTAAAAATACTATCAGAAGAGGAAGAAGTAAAATTGATTATGTATCGTAAATTAATCTAGAAATATCAGTTACCAATAATTCTATATATTAAATATTTTGTTTCAAAATCTTTCGAATTTCTGGAACAACCTCGTTCTAGAATTAGATAAAAGTTTTTGTCAGTGTTGCCCGTCACTGTAAAACAAATATATAATTTTTAATAAATTTTTACGTATCTATAATCCGACAAGCGAGAGCTGGCGGGTGAGCTGTGCGAAAATAGAAAAGGAATTATTCTAAGAGAGATAGGAGAGGTATTTAATCGCGATTATAGGTATATAGTATAGGTACTTAAACGGTTATACACGATGTGAACTCCTAGCCGACTTCAATAGAAATGAGCAATTTCTTCCACTCTTCAATTTGTTCTACGCGCAACCCGCCAGCTCTCGCTTGTCGAGTTATACTCTTTAATTATCCAAATGATCTCTTTTCATCTCCTTGCATCATAATTTGTGTGTGCCACTTGTAGATTTTGGTAAACACCATTTGTCTATCTTTACAGTAACTTGCATTGACACAAAAGGTTTTATTTTTATAAAAAAAATTCTTTCCCAGAGTTTCAAGGCGACTTGATGTTTGCTTCTTAAGTTGCAAAGAGAAACATTTCATCTAGTACACTATTTGTCTTATGAAAACTGTTTGTCTAAATAAAAAATTGGTTTCATTAATTTTTGCTGAAATTAATCAATACTAAAAAAGTTTCCTAAATTAAAATAATTTTTTGTTGTAGTTTGTATCACAGTTTAACATTACGACTCTGACGTAACAGTTTCTGGCAGGTTAAGTGTGGATCAGTATTTCTGAAAAGATCGATCTGTAATTTTATATTCGCACTCATATTATTTATCTCAGGAATCGATTGCCGTCGAGCGGTCAATGTACTGAAACTTGGATATAAATTATATTTACTTATATATGAAGATGCATTATATAAATTGTGTGCAAAGACACAAGAAAATGTATTCTGTTCATTTAGATTGCCTATTATTGCTGATAAGTTTCTTTTCTCCCTATTCATTTTAAGTGCTTGTCCGTCACACACTTTCTATTGTACCTGTCATTATCGATACCTAAAACTTATCGATAAGTTTAAATCGATAACTAAAACTTTATGGAAAAGGTATTAAGTACATGCTGCTTACTAAAGAACGCTACATTTTACTGTATGTAATTGTGTTTATATAATAAAAATATTACGACACATCAACTTTTACTTTAAGGTCTACGTTCCATTTGTACTCGAATACTAAACAAGAGGTAACTTTAGAAACATTTCATTAAAAAGAATTCTTTTACGTTTGTTTTTTTTTTTTGAAAAATAGATTTTTAAATAATAATCCAAGGATAAAAACAAGAAAGCAAAGCTTTACCAACATGTAAATTACAGCTAATATGTATACCAATGATATCCATGAGGATCTTCTCAGGAACATATACGACAAAAACAAAAAAGAAGCTCAGCGATTATATTCCTGGACAAAGTATTTTGCATTAAAAAAAAATGTTACGATAATATCCCACATAGAAAAAGTCCTTGACGAAAAAGAAGGAGTAGTTCAAGAACATTTAAGACGACATCGAAAATTTATGAAATGTCTAGTGAAGTTTGGAACATCAGAAAATACATATAAAAACAGATATTTTTCTGTTCTTCAACAAAACTATTGTAATAATGCTGGTGTTTGAAATAAAGTTAATTTCAAAGAAGTGTAACATTTGTGACAGCGGTGAAATTAAAAAAATAACAAGCAATTGTAAATTTTTAATAGAAAATCTCTCTCTATACAGCCCTTAAAATCCATCCTTGGATATAGGCCTCCTCCTCCTTCTTCCATGCCTCTCTATCTTGGGCAATTTGCATCCATTTTGACCCGGCGTGTTTCTTCAGGTCATCTGACCATCGCATTTGTGGCCTTCTCCTTTTACGTTTGTGATTCCATGGTCTCCAATGTATAATTGTTTTAGTCCATCTTTCATCTTTCTGCCTTAGGGTGTGTCCGGCGAACTTCCATTTAAGCTTTGCTACTTGGGTTGAGACATCTTTCACTTTTGTTTTATTACGGATCCATTCGTTTCTTTTTTTGTCTGATAGTTTAATGTTCAGCATTTGTCTTTCCATGGATCTTTCTGTCTTTGCTATTTTATCCATATTTTCTTTTGTAAACGTCCATGTCTGAGAGCCATATGTGAGGACAGGGAGTATACATTGATTGAAGACTCTCGTTTTTAAGTATTGGGGGTATTTTGAATTCTTTAGAATATAAGACAGTTTTCCGAATGATGCCCAGGCCAATCTTATTCTTCTCTTTATTTCTTCGGTCTGATTTTCTTTATTTAATTTAGTGATTTGGCCTAGATATATATACTCTTTTACTTGTTCTATTTTTGTTTGTGCCACTGTAATCATAAGTTCTTCTGGTTGATTAGTCATGGTTTTTGTTTTACTATAATTCATCTTGAGTCCAATTTTTGTCGATTCTCTATCTAGTTCTTCCATCATTCTTTGCAATTCTTCACTTTTTTCTGTTATTAATACAATATCATCAGCATATCGTAAATGATTCAGATTTTGCCCGTTTATATTAATTCCCAAGTCATCCCAGTGTAGTCGTTTAAAAACATCTTCTAGCGCTTGGTTAAATAACTTGGGCGATATGGTATCTCCTTGTCTTACTCCTCGGTTTATTTTAATAGGCTCCGTTTGTTTCATTAGCTTAATAGTTGTTGTTGCCTTGTTGTATATATTTGTAATTAAGTCGGTATATCGGTAGTCTATTCTGCTGTTTTGTAGGGAATTCTGTACTGCCCAGTGTTCCACACTATCAAATGCCTTCTCAAAGTCAATAAATGCCATGTACAGCGGGATATGATATTCGTTAGTTTTTTCGATTAAAATCTTCATCGTTAAAAGGTGGTCACTTGTACTGAAGCTCTTTCTAAATCCGGCTTGTTCTCTTGCCTGGTATCCATCTAATTTAGTTGTTAATCTATTTGTTAATATTTTTGTTAATAGTTTGTACATCACATTTAATAAAGTTATGGGTCTGTAATTCTTTAGATCCTTTTTATCTCCTTTCTTAAATAGTAACAGTGTTATTGCTTCGTTCCAACTGTTGGGTATTTGTTTTGTCATTAAAATTTTATTCATAAGTATGTACAAAACTTCTCTAGTTGTTTTCCCACCATGTTTTAGCATTTCTACAGTCACCCCGTCTTTTCCTGGCGATTTATTGTTCTTCATCTCTTTGAGTGCTCTTCTTATCTCGTTCTTACTGATCTCTGGTTGTAAGTCGGAATTAACATTTTTTATTTTTATTTGTAGTTGCTTAAGGATTTCTTGGGTTGGTTTCTGTTTTGTATTGTAGAGGTTTTTATAATATTCTTGTGTTATCTGTATAATTTCTTCTACATTATTGGTCTGTGTACCTTCTTTGTTCTTTATACTATTAATTTGTATGGTTCCAAGCTGTGGTTTTAAGCACTTCATGTTTTTATTTTGTTCAATTGCTTTTTCTATTTTTTTTTCTTCCTGTACTCTCCTTTTATAATCCTTGATATTCCTTCTGATAGCTTTGTTTACCTCTTTGTAATCTACTGTGTTTCTCTTATCTTGTTCCAGTAATGTTTTTCTTTTACTCATAAGATTTTTTGTTTCCTGGGATACATAGTTTTCCTTTTTTATTCTTGTTTGTGCTACCTCTTTTCCCGCCTTTGCTAATGTATCGGTTAATATCTGATTTATTTCATCGATATTTTTGTTTTCCAAATCTCTAGTGACCGGTATACCTTCCTTTATTTTTTGTTTATATTCGTCTTTTGATTGCTTAAGTTTTTGCTTTAAGTATAGAAAATCTACTGAATTTAATAAAGCAATTGATACGTCCGGACCCTCTGCTGAAGAGTAAAGAGAAAGAGGAGAAGAAGGAGCGAAGGAAGGTGAAGGAGGAGTACAGGAAGGTAAAGGAGAAGCGTAGCTTGACAAGAAGTGGAAGAGATGCGTAGAAAAGAAGTGATATAAATCATAAAAAGTTTATTTCAAATTCAAGAAAATTTTCAGTAATTTTATCTTCTTTTTCTTCTTACGGTGCCTTATCCTTAAGGACGTTGGCCATTACATTTGCCCATTTAATCTTATTTGTAGCAGCCCTGAATAGTTCTATGGAGGTCATGTTCGTTCATTGCCGTAGGTTTTTAAGCCAAGAGTTGCGTCTTCTTCCTGGTCCTCTTTTGCTATTGACTCTGCCTTCCATTATAAGTTGGAGCAGTTCATACTTTTGATTTCTTATGATGTGTCCAAAATATTGTGTTTTCCGTTCTTTTATTATAAGCATAAGCTCTCTTTCCTTATTTATCCTCCGCAAGACTTCCGCATTTGTCGTATGGCTCATGTAGGATATTCTGAGCATTTTACGGTAACACCAGAGTTCGAATGCTTGGATTCTTTTTTGTGTTGCTTCTGTCATTGTCCAGGCTTCAACACCATAGAGCAAGGTGGAGAAAACATAACACTTAAGTATTCTAGTTCTCAATGAGATGCCCAGCTGGCGGTTGCATATAACTTTTTGCATTTTGTATAACATTGTACGTGCCTTTTCCAGGCGTATCTCTAGTGAGTGGTCCCAAGTTTCATCAAGATTACTTCCAAGGTACGTTGTTCTTCTTACTCTTTCCAGATCTGTTCCGTCGACATTGACCTTCACCCTTCTGTTTTGGTGCTTGCTGATGACCATCGTTTTTGTCTTCTTTGTATTTAATTTCATTCCAAATTCTCTACAGGCTGTCGTTACTCGGTCCATTAAGCGTTGCAGGGCTTCAGCATTATCTGGCAGTATGCCAGTGTCATCAGCATATCGCAGGTTATTTATACATTGCTCGTTTATAATTATACCATCCGAGGTGCCTTCCAAAGCTTTCTGAAATATCTTCTCAGAGTAAACATTGAACAGCAAAGGTGATAGGACACATCCCTGTCTTACTCCCTTCTCGATATTGATTTTTCCAGATGTTTCGCTTTTTATTTTGATTTTACCCTTTTGTTCTTGGTAGAGGTTTGAAATGATCCTTGAGTCTTTATCGTCGATATTACATGACCTTAAAATATCTATTAGTTTATCATGTTTCACCAGGTCAAACACCTTCTCAAAAGTCTATAAAACACAAGTATATATCAGAATCGACATCTCTACATCTTTCAACTAGCACACGTATTGAAAAAAATGCTTCTCTTGTTCCGAACCCATTCTTAAAACCAAACTGAGTTTGACCAGTGTGTTCGTCTAGTTTATTGTATACTCTATTGTGTATTACTTGTAGGAAAAACTTCAACATATGATTCATCAGGCTAACAATCCTATGGTCTTCACATTTCTTGGAGTTTCTCTTCTTTGGTAGTGGTATAAACACCGATGTCAGCCAATCATTTGGTATTATGCCTGTTTCGTATATTTTGTTAAATATATCTTCCATTACTTCGATGATTTCGTCTAGTAATATCTTTATTATTTTAATTGGGATATTATCTTCCCCAACAGCTTTTCCGTTCTTTAACTGATTTACCGCTTTGATAATTTCTTGATTTGTGATATAAGGTCCAGTCGATGCCTCCTGCATGTAAATGTTCGTCCTCTCTCGGTCTTGAAACATCAATTCCACGTATTCTCTCCATCTACCTATTTGATCTTCTGTATTCAGTAGCGGGTTCCCATGTTTATCTTCGATGAAAGACGTAGGAGTTTGTTTAAATATTCCAGCGGCTTCTTTTACTTTTTTATGTAGATTAAAAGTATCATGTCTTTGTTCCAACTCTTCAATTTCTTGGCATCTTTCACTTAGCCAGGTTTCTTTGGCTTGTTGGATCTTTATTCTGATATTCTTGTGTATTTGCTTCTATGTTGTTTCATTTTTACCTCTGTATTTTCTTCTTTCGTCTTCTTTAGAATTTCTTCTGTCATCCATGGTTTGTTCTTTTTTCGTGTATCTTGTTTGAGGTAGTCTTCTGTTACTCTTGTAAGTGTTTTCCCAATATAGTGCCATTCTTCCTCGGGAGTTTGTGTCGATTGTACTGTTCTGTTACTCAAGTGTCTATGTATTTCTTCCCGTATTTTATTACTAGTGAATTCTTCTTTAAGCTTATCTAGGTTAATAGCTATTATTTGCTTATTTCTTTTTGTTCTTTTAAATTCTATCCTAATTGTTGCAAGAAGAAGATTGTGGTCGGTGAGGATGTCAGCTTCGAGGTATGTCTTGCATGCTTTTACTGCGTTTTTGTATCTTTTGTTGACCATTATGTAATCGATTTGATTTCTTGTGATGCGTCCTTCTATTCCATCTGCTGGAGATTTCCACGCGTACAGACGTCTGGGTGGTAACTTGAAAAAGCTGTTCATTATACTGTACTGATTTTCTTTATAGAACTGAAGCAGTCGATCTCCCCTCTCATTTCTTATTCCGAGGCCAAACTCCCCCACTGTGTCATCTTCTCTTCCTTCTCCAATCTTTGGCGTTAAAATCTCCTAATATTATGTTGGTTTCATGCTTCTTTGTCTGCAGTAGAGTTTTGTTAAGGTCTTCGTAGAATTGTTCTATTTCTTCTTCTGTGCTTTGACTAGTTGGGACATATACCTGGATAATATTCATATTGACTGGTTTGCTGTCTATTTTTATTAGCATTATTCTATTTGATGTTGGTAGTAATCCAGAAACTAATTTTGCAATTTCATTAGATGTAATTATTGCTAAAACGTTTTTATTTTGAGTGCCTTCATCTTTCTTCATGAATAGAATACTGTATAGTTGCCCATCACAGAGGTACCTGTATTTGGCCATCTTACCTCACTGCATCCCAGTATATCGATATCAAGTCTTTCCATTTCTTGAATTAAATTTGCGGCCTTTCCCGCTTCATATAGACTTCTCAAATTCCATGTGCCTATTCTTTTTGTTTTCCTCCGGGGATTCTTAGCACCCTCTCCTCATTTAAGAGGTGCCCGGGACTGAGGGCCGTTGTTTTAGGTTCCATTATGTAATTTTGCTGGGGAAATATTAGTGTAGTGGTTTCCCGTTGCCTTCTACACCGCTGTACATGTGCCGCTTCTGTGAATGTCACCACGCCACATGCTGTCTAATTCACAGCCATTTCAGTTTGCCTGTGGTTAGTGTTGGATCAACCAGCTGCCACTTTCCAGTGCTAGTTTTATACAATCCCTAAAACCATTGGGCTGCCACCTCCGCTCTGCAGACCGTTGTGAAGACCTTCTCCTCAGCCCTGGATACCGTTGTGGACTTCATCCGTGACCCTGAAAAAGGGACCCTTAGCAGGTTGTAGTTTCCCGGGTCAGGAAACACCTGGAATCTGCGGAAGGCAGGGATTGATTCACTTCCCCTGATAGGACTATCCGAAAGGAGTTCCTACCCGCTACCTGTAGTAATTTTTTAAGTAAGAAAATTTTATAAGTAAGCCTCCGAAAGGAAATAACCAATTTCAGTGGAACTATAAAGGTGTACAGGGCTCAATGTGAATCTTTGTCACTTTCCAATGGTCTACTGTATCGGCAGTGGGAAAGTCCCAGTATTGTCCTAGTATACGTACAGTTCAATAAGTGGTACTGCCAAAATCACCCATTAAAAGCGTGTTACAAAAACTTCATAGCATCCTTTCGGGAGGACATTCCGGAAGGAGAAAGAACCTATGCCAGAGTTCGAAACAAATTTTAGTGAATCAATTTGGCCGAGATGTAGAAGATTGGGGTAAGAAATGCGATTTTAATGGTAGAAATTGCCCTAGAATTGTGGTAGTTGTGGTAAAAGGGCACAATATTTTTTAAAAGAGAGCTTTTTGAACGACTTACAGTGGATCTTATCGGTTCACTTCCTATGACAGAGAGAAGAAACAAGTACTTAATGGTCGCAATGGATTATTTTTCAAAATGGCCTGAAATTGTACCCCTTTCTAATCAAGCAACTGTTTGCCAATACCTTGTTATGTTTGTCGCTGATAATCAAAAATATTGGGATACTTTATTTCCTCTATTCTATTAGCCTATAGAACTTCCGAACATGAAACAGCTGATTATCTACTGATCTAATCTACCGCATTCAGTTCTCAGCTAGAAGTAAACCCAAGTTAGTTCATATCGAAAGACTAGCACTATACCATGGCACTGATCCACCCTGTTGGCTTCAATCGATCCCTGATAGTCTAGATATTCGAGGCGAGTAACTATAAAGGAGGGAGCAGTGTTACGAAAGTTCCGAAAATTTTTAGAACAGTAGTATTTTGATTTTTAAAGTTTATAGTTGTCATTGAGCAGTCATTGAGAGTCATTGTAAACAAATATTGTAATACAGAAAGCCGATATTAAATTTAATTTCGATGCAGGGCAACCGCCAGCAGCTTATATTGTTGGTATTTCAAATAAATTTGATTTCAAAGAAGTGTAACAATACTAAAAAATTGGAAATATTGATTTCTGTTATATTTCCAATTCTTGATTAGGATTTTATATTTATAATAATATTCATAATTCTATATTATTATTTTATATTTTATATTTATATATACTTATTAATAATACAATTTAATAGTTTTTATTAATACTTTATAATCATTTTGTTTATTTTTAGGTAAGATGCTTTTAACCACTTTTTAGTAGGGTAAGTTATTACAATAATATATAAGCAAGTACACATTAATTCAGAAATTTGTGAAAACTTCTTTTTTTATACCAAAGTTCCTAAAAATTATCTATTTAGTTTATTTTGTTTTGTTTATACCTATAGTTTATCTGAACATATTTAACTTAAGCAGCCAAAAAGTTTTAATCATTGGTCAAATAATTAAGAATAATTGGTATATTTTTTAACAGAACAACTAAACTTTTTCGTGGTTTTTAAATGGAATCACAGCGTATTTCTGATTAAAATTATTCCACTGATTAACCCTTTTTCCTAGTAAAACTAATCCTATTATCCTTCAGTATTTTTCGTTTAATAGTCCGTTTAAGCATGTACCATACATAGTGAACCAAACCAAATATAAAAAATGTCTAAGGAACACCCTTATTATTCCATTTTTTTCATTAAAATTTAAAAATTTTTTTGTTAATACATACCATTCGATTTTTAGACTTAGACTTAATCTGTCAATTACACTGTTTTAGTAAGGAAAAAGTCATTGCCTTTAAATTTTAAATTTAAAACAATGTGGTGGACTAAAATATTGAAGATTCTTCGTGCTGTCAGTGCAGATTCTTCAACAATAAAGCAAAGAAAATTAATCCTTTACTTAATACTCATATTTCATATTTTAAAGGGTTGAAATACATAACGGTAATGGACCATCTGGTAATGAACCAAGCTTAAATACAGGATAATTTTGAGTGACATCCAAAAGCTGTATTTCTCCATAGGGTATCATAAACATAAATAATAGACACATAATTTTTGCTCTCCATGTATAGCGATAATAAATCTTTCTGAAATCTGAATGATATGAAGTAATAATGATTTTTTGTTATCTTGTTCAAAGAAATATAAACAAGTAGCCATAAACCTTAAAGCTTTGAGATCAATATATGTTAGTAATGCCATTTTTATTCTTATTATTAAATCAAATAAAGGTAAATTACAACCAGAATCATATCGTCCTAAATAATTTTTAATGTAAATTTATGGAAAAAATAGTCAACAAAAGATAAATGTGGAACCTAGAACATAATTATCAATCTACGACAAACGACAACATTATAGATCTAGAAAACGCTATTCACGAAGCTTTTAACAATAATCACAAATTTATGGCAATTTACTGTGACGTAACTAAAGCATATAATATAGTATGGAAACATCGTATATTGGATATTCCTAAAAATGGTATATCAAGGAAATATTTTGGCTTACTTACATAAACAATTTTTTAACTCAAGAACATTTCAAGTCCGAGCGAATGGTGCTATATCCTATCTTAGAGGACAACAAAACGGAATCCCACAAGGATCGATTATGATTATTAGTCTTACTCTATTTTTATTAGCAATAAACGATATATACTAAAACAATTTTTAATTGAAGGTGATTATTTGGCAACATCGCACTTAACGAAGCCCTTAACGATAACTTTTCAACGACATCATATTCCACTAATCAATTTTGCAGAGGCGTTAGTCGAGTTATTACTGTATTCAGAATTGTTGATTTCTTAAAGAGCATGAGCAATGTAAAAAGGCTTCCGCATAATTCTACACTTACCACTAGAATAAACGAATTTGAATCATTTCAACTCTTGACTTCCTGCTTATAGAATTGATGGGTTTTAAATTATTTTTTTAGGATTATTTGATTGATATTTATTTTTAATTTGGGGGGAGGTCATGACCCCCGTGACACCCTCCTTGGATTCGCCACTGGTTTACGCACAATTTGTGATAAATGTGGTTCACCCCTTACGGTAAAACATGCGCTAGTGGAAAAGTGCTAAAAGTTCAATCATCACAGAATTAAATATCATTTACTAATCTTAAAGACAGTTTAAATTCAAAAAACACTATAGATAATCTACTTTTATTTTATAAGATTTTAATATAATAAGCAAAGTGTAATTAATTGATACCATTCAGCTAATAACCTTATTACGTTGAAGCTGGTTTTTTGTAAATAGCGGTCGTTTTTAACTTGAGTGAAAACAATTACGATTAATTTATCTTTCAAAGTTTATCTTAGTTTTAACTGCAGCTTTTTTATTTTTATTTAGCAAATCTGAAACATACAATGCAAATAATAAATTAGGAAGAGGGTCAATTATTTAATCAAGTGACTGCTATTTTGATAGCGGAATGATAAACAACCTCCCCACAAAACAAATCATAAGTCTACCTTGCACAGCAATTACTCCATTGATGTCACTAACCTCACTTCATTTTCTCCTTCCTTTTATCAAATGATTTCTCACGAAGTTGTATTGCATACTTGCGCTCTGTGGCATTCTGCAGTACTTACGAGACATTTATATTTATGCAGATATTAGCATGAGCGTACGTAAAATTCAATTTTCTTGTGTTAAAAAGCAGAAATTGTAGTGGAAAATAAAAAAAAATATGCAAACAATATTTCTTTAACAGTTTTTTAAAAGCAGTCTATTTTTATTGATGTATATCTTATTACCTTACTATATAGTACCAACTTTCTTATTTAATTTGGAGTTGTTTGCTTGATTGTTTCAATTTGATTTTAATCTTTGTATATAATAACAATAGTAACAATAAATAACAACAAAATAACAATAAACTGAAGTACTACTAAATTATATCGTGGAAGCTCATACATTAGAATATTTGTATATGCTGATTTACTGTGCAGCAACAGCAATTGCTAATATTATGGGCATTAAGATCACGACGGGTTACTAATATTGGAAGGACAGATAACAGAGTTGCACTTTGGAGAAAACGGCTGCTAAGGAAAATTGAATCGTTACGTAGGGACATTGGTTAAATCACGGAATATGTCCGAAGAACAACAACTAGAAAAGTAATCAGAAGAGCTGAAGAAATAATGCTAACTACCGCAAGATAGTCACAATATAATCCAGAAAACAATACAGCACAACAGTGCCTGGATATAATAAAACAAAAACTTTCCGTTTACTCAGGCCGACTTAAGATCGATTCAGACACATCAGTCCCGTAACAGTCTCGGCGCCGAACCGGTCCTGTTTGGTCATAGAACTATTAATTATCTGACAGCTGAGAAACTGTTCCTCGCCTGATGAATGTGAATGCCGGCGCCATATTTCTATTAAAGAATATTTTGTATGGCGGATTGTTCGGTTCGGCACCAGGACTGTGACGAGACGTGACTGATGTGTCTGAATCGACCTTTAGGAGATACAAAATTATGGACTCCGTTACCTGTTTTACCTCTGCTATGGAGTAATAAGTTATTGACATTCGTCTGTTTCGGTAAGCTGCTAATTTGATGTTCATGTTGGACCATTGTTTGAGCAATCCCACTCAGGTAGGTCCATACTCTTGGTGGATGGTCTAATAAGTGCAAACGAAACATTTTTACATATTATATCAAAATTTGCAATCAAGGTTTGCTTAAACATAGACAGTTCTTCTGTCAAACTTACCCAAAATAAATATAAAAATAGAAGAGACATGGAAACCGTAGTAATAAGTTTTGACAAAAAGAAAAATCAAATTAATAATATCAATATGTTAATTAATTTTGCTAATTTTACAATACAATCCTCACAAGAGTAAGCCTATCGAAGATACAACAACTTCATTGTACTAAAGTAGTTTTTTATGTTAATTTTTAGTAACAATAAAACACTGAAAACTTTGTTTTAAAACTTCCACAAAATTTATTTTACATTCTTATCACTACAGCTGTTTAGGCTGATTGCCTTTCTCAATTAATCTATTTTTGGCATGCGTTTACACTTTAATGAAATTTGTTAAGGAGGGGAAAACTGTTTGTCTCAAGTTGGTCATTCAGAATTATATATGTGTTTTTAATTTGTTGATTTGTAGATTCTAACAAAAATAGCTTAAGGCATTTATTTTTAATGCAAAGAATTTTAAATTCGTCATTAAAAGAATGATTATGATCTAGAAGGTGAAGTGCGTATGTAGAATCTGTTTTTCTATTATTGAAAGCCCTTTTATGTTCTGCTATTCGTTTTTTAAAATTTCTACCAGTTTGACCGATGTAAGTTTTTGGGTAGTCGCCTCATTTAAGTTTGTACACACCATTGTGTAAGTGTTTTTTATTTAGGCTCTTGTTGTTTTTAATGTATTTGCTTAAGTTGTTATTTGTTCTGAAAGCTGGTGTTATTCCTTTCTTTTTTATGTGTTTTGCTATTTTTGTTGATATTTTCTCTTTATATGTAATCGAGCAGAAGGTACTGGGTTTTTCTCTGGTGGTGGAAATACTATTTTCAGGGCTTTCTTATGTAGTTTTTGACTTTAAGATTTTATTAATTGTTTGTTCAGTTGTATCCATTATTTACTGCTATTTGCTTAATGATACTTAATTCTGCCTCAAAGTTGTATTTTGACATCGGAATTTCTGTTAATCTATGTAACATACTATGATAGGCTGCCAGTTTATGTTGGGTGGGATGGGATGATGAATTGTGTATAGTCGTGTCAGTATGGGTAGGTTTATGAAATATGCAGAAGTCATGTTTGTTTTTAAGTCTGATAATTTTTAAAATTAAAAAATTTATGGATTGATTTGGTTCTGTTTCTATTGTAAATTCAATATGAGTATGAAGTAAATTAATATACGATAAAAATTGGTCGAGTTGTCTGTTAGTTCCTGTGAAACATATTAGTACGTCGTCTACGTATCTCCACCAATATAAAAACTGTTTGAATATGGGATGTTTTGAAATCTTTGTCTCTAAATGATCCATAAAAAATCTGATAGCAATGGGCTTAGAAGATTGTCCATTATAAGTCCTGCACTGTTTTGTGTATATTTGGTTATTAAATTCAAAGTTGTCCTGGTTTATGCAAACTTCAAGAAGAAGTAAAATTTCAGATGTAATGATTGGATTTGTACTATTTTGGTCTAAAAGATTTTTTACTAGAATAAAATTTTCTGTAGGAGGAATACTAGGACAAAGATTTTTTAAGTCAAATGAAATTAATCTGGAGTTGTTAGTTAATTAAAAATGTTGTATTTTATTAACTAGTTCTATTGTATTTTTTATGATAAATTTAGGTGAAAATTTAGTGTGTTCTAAAATAATCTCTAACAGTTTTTTTTTAAAGTTTATATGAGGGTGCTGTTTAAAAAGAAACTACAGGTCTTATTGGGTGATCCGGTTTGTGTAGTTTAATGAAAGAGTATAATTTAGGAGGCTATGGGTTCATGATATTTAGGTATTTCTGTTCTATTGGATTTACTATTGATATTGAATTTTCTAACGCTAGATTAATTTGTTTTTAATACTTTAAGTATAGCTTTTATTATGCATTAAAAGTAAAATTCTTCACATTCAAAATAAAGGCCTTAAGCTGTCTTTGTTAGAATCTATGGAAATCAACAGATATACTGACCAACTTGAGACAAACAGTTCTCCCCTCCTCAACCTATTTCATTAAAGACTATAAAGTGTAAACGCATGCCAAACATAGATCACTTGAAAAAGGCAATCAGCCGAAAGAGCTGGAATGATAATAATTTAAAATAAATTTTGTGGAAGTTTGAAAACAAAGTTTTCAGTGTTTTATTGTTACATAAAATGAATTTCCATCAAGTAACGGTCGAATCCATCAATTATTTAATTTTTAGTATGTTTTGACAAAGAGTTAAATAAACTCGAAAGCTCAGCAAACCTTATAGACTTTTACTTGTACCAAGATTTGTATATATTAAGACTCACATAGTCACTAAAGCCCTTTCTAAATATATATATATATATATATATATATATATATATAAATATATATATATATATATATATATGTATATATATATATATATATACTATATATATATATATGTATATATATATTCATCATCAAACCCTCTCTTTCTTGGTCGACCTACTTTTCTTTTGTCACCCATTTTTGTATTTATTAACATTTTTGGTAATATTTTTTCTTTAATTCGTTCTTAATGTCCCAACCAGCTCAATCTTAAAGTTTTTACAACTTTTAATACCTCAGGTTCTTTAAAAAGACTTATGATCAGCATTGATTCTTCTTCTATATACATCTTTCCGTTACCGTATATTTATTTTTTCTCCTTTTGTTCAGTTTAGCACGATGTTTTGCTTGATCAGAAGAATGTCGGTCTTAAAACTGTTTCCTTATGTATTTTGGCTCGTCTTGATGTATTTTTAGATGAAATTATATAGTGTAAAACTTCTGTCTTAACGAGAATATAAATCGGTAATCGAATTTAGGATTCGGCCTAAATCTGTGTTGTCTAAACGTTGCAAAACAAGCAGACAGAAATCCCTTTGTGAGAGCTTGCTATGAGTTTGCTGTGATGAAGTCAAGAGGCAGAAATATGCATATCAGCGAATGTTGGTACGCTGTAACAAAATCAAACCTAAACGGTCTATTTCATTCCTGCCTTAATATTTCCTTCTTGTATGCTTTCGTCCAACCCAAATTGATTTTTTCCGCTCTCTTGTATATTAATTCTCTTAAATGAACTTCTTTACTTGTTCTAAATCTAGGGCGTTATCTGCATTCTCGTTGATTTTGAAGATTACCGGATCTCTTAATCCTGTTTGAGGTACTGTAAATTTCATGTACTTTGATTTCTTTTTATTAATGACAAAGTTTTTCTGCTGAGGTTTGTAATACACTGTATACGTCTCTCAATACATCTGCAGTTCTACCTAGAATCGCAACATCACAATATTCTTAATTCAACTATAGAGTACAATTCTGAAACATCAGCTCTTATTACTTATAAGAATAAAAATAGACTTTACTGTGTTTATTGATGATATTTTCTTAACTTAGTCATAGTTAATTAAATTTTTAGTTGACTCCTTTCATTATTGGTCATGGATGTTAGAAAATTAAAAAACCTCTGTCCAATAGCAAAACACAAATGTTTCCGTTAAAAGATATGTTCTTATGATGTATTTATCTATTAATCATTTTAATCGCCCTTTTATACGCCGATACAGTATAAAAGTCAATTACTATTTAACTGGGAATAAGCCACCATTAAAGATAAAAATACGTTTATTGACGTATTAAATAACGAAACATATAAAATCAGAATTTTGGTGTTTATTGAAGGTAAACTAAATGCACGAACAAATACTTACCATGTCGGGATAGTATTATGAGGTTTTTTTCCTGGCTTTTCCCTCATAATTTACTATGGAATCACTAACAGGAGAGTTTTACTGTCATCATGTCATGTGTTTGTCTTTTTAAAGACGAACTACATGCTATGATTTTTTTCTGACGGATATTCTCAAGTTAAAGTTGATTTCATGTAATCGAATGAACTATCTTGTAAGTAAAGTCGTCCCAGGAGCGCAACTCAACAATATTGGCAATATCATTTTAAAGTCGTCTACTTTAAAATGCATAATGTATGTCTGAATTGTCAATTAAAATTATTAGAAGAATTTTTCACTATATAAAAAAATACAAAATTTGTTTAATTTACTATATGTATTTTGAGAACGATTTCCGAAGTGGAAATTAAAACGTCAATAAACGTATTTTTATTTTTAATTGTGGCTTATTCCCAGTTAAATAGTAATTAATTTAAAATGTCACAAGAAAATACCTTCAGAAAAATAGTATAAAAGTCGTTTCACAAATTTTAGCAAAAAAACTCTTCATATTCCTGTTACAGGAATATTGGCCAAATGTCTGAGAAAAATATCCTTATGTCCCCTGTTTCGAGACGATTATGATCATCTCGATGTGCTCGGCGTCATCATTCTCTAAGTGTAGTTTACGTTATTTTATTAGCAAAGGTTAAATTGAAGATGATAGCAATTGCCTACATGCCACTGGATAAAAAATGCCACACCGACGAACTGTCACGAGTTTTCTGATACCGTCATACATGGAGGTTATATCATCTATTGACTTATTTAACAATGATTAGGAAACTCGTAATAAATGAATTATTAAATAAATTGAGATATTTATAGAAATCTATAGGTAATATGCAATTTGCAAATTTATATAGGCGGCAAAATAACGTTACAATGTATTATTACGTAATTCTTAATTATAAATAATTATATTCTATATTCACGTAGTTTATTAATAACATTCAATACTGTTGGTAACAATACTATTGAACGGATAGCACTTTTTGAAATAAGAATAATGATAAAAATGTAAGGGTATTGGTCACTCACTCATTTGTGTTTTAAGCAAAATAGTTTTTATTAATCCTGGAAGGATCACACCGGTTTTTAAACACAGACCGCACATATGGGTATCAGATACCTACACAATGATTTTTGTGAAGAAAAAAGTCAATATCTCATGATTCCCAGAGACTGCCTAATCACTATTGAATACACAAGAATAATTAAATCAATTATTTTATTTTCTCTCTCTCTTAATTGTAGAAATACAAAAGAAAAAATATTGAAAATATTTAAAAATAGTTAAAAAATAGTTTTTAAAAAGGCCAAACACATAATTTAAAATATTTAACCTTAATTTTACTACGAAATGGTCTTTTCTTTTTGCTTCTCTCCATGTAACTCCTTTTTTTCTAAGTTGTTTTGCTATTCCACCGTTCCAAGTCTCCCTCTGTCTTCTTATCTTCTTTTCTCCTTGCGCTTTAGTTTGCCATACCGTTTTGACCGGTATTTTTTCGTCTTTGCAGATAACCCACCATATTAGCTGCTTTTTTTTAACATACTTTAACTTATAACAATAAAACACTGAAAACTTGGTTTTCAAAACTTTCATAATGTGTATTATAATATCTTATTACTACAGCTGTTTCGGTAGATTATCTTTCTTAAGTAATCTATTTTTGTTATGTGTTTACACTTTAGTCTTTAACTGAATAAGTTGAGTAGGGGACAATGGTTTGTCTTAAGTTGGTCACTCAGAATTATGTCTGTATTTTTAATTTGTTAATTTACTAAAATAATGATTATGATCTAGAAGGTGAAGTGCGTATGTAGAATCTGTTTTTCTATTACTTAAAACCCTTTCATGTTCTGCTATACGTTTGTTAAAAGTTCTGCCAGTTTGACCGATGTAAGTTTTTGGAAAGTCGCCACATTTAAGTTTATATACACCACTGTGTAAGTGCTTTTTATTTTAGCTCTTGTTGTTTTTAATATATCTGATATAACATTGTTTCTCCGATGTCTTCTAGTCACTCCCTGTACTCTTCATGAACATCTCATCTCTGCCGCCTGTATCTTACTTTGATGTTGCTCACGTAGTACCCAGGACTCACAACCATCCGTAAGAACTGGTCTATACAGTTTTATTAATCACATCTTGTCTAAGTTACTTCGGATATTAATTTATGAAAAAGATTACTAACATCTGACAATTTAAAAGTTGTATTATTTTAAGCAACTTTTCCTTTAACTTCGGCTCTTACTAATTCAATCGGATTTAGTTCGCATTGATACGGTGGTAGGCGAAGTATTTCAATTCCTCTTTTTGGCTGTCTCCTCAATGACCTATTTTTTATAATTTTGTTTATTAATTTGAGCAACCTCTAATAATTCTGCTTTTGTCATTGTATTGTCAAAGATTAAATTCTTAGAAGTTAACTACATTGCAATTTCATCTTTCCTCCATTGAGTAGTTGGTAAACGTTCAACTAATCTAGAGTGGTAACTTGCATTGTCCATCACAATATCTGAATTTTTAGGTATGGATTCAATCATCTGTTCGATTCAAACAAAAGTAAACCCTCCTTAAGAAATCCATTCATACTACCTATATGGTTAACAATTAGTCGTCGACCTTTACCTGTTGCTTCCTTAAAACTAGTTAAATATCCTTCCAGAAATGCTTGTCGATATGTTTTTATAGTTTTGTCTTTCCAAACTATTCCTACAGTATGCCCTTCATTAACCCACGTTTCGTCTAAATAATAAATGTTTTTATTTTCTGTCCTTATTTTTTTTATTTTCCTGAGGTAATCTCGTTTCCAACACACAATTTCTTCGAAATCGATAAGCAGTGCCTGTCTGCCAACTTTTTAATACTTAAAATTTAACTCATGCAAAACTTTCCAAAGTTTGCCTCTACTTATTGTGGGTAAATCGGGATAATCGGGAATGGTTTGTAAAACTTTATCTAATGTTGGTATCTGTTTGTTAAAAAAAACTGAGTGAACCATTCTACGAATTGCATTTTTGAAGAATTCATCTAAATTCACTTTCGACAATTTTGTTCTTTCTGTTCTCGGTTTGAGTGGGGTTATACCAGCTAATTTTTCCTCTTTTAAAATGTTATATACAGTTGATTTTGAATATCCCATTACTTTAGACGAAATTTCAACTATACTATCAACATTATTGAAAGGATGGTGTTGCTTAAAATAATTTTAGATAAATTTTTCAAATGGTGTATAATTACACGGTAATTCCATGTTCTGTAAACTCATTATTCACTCTTGCAAAAAACAACTGTGTCAGATTTCTTTACTCGCTTATAATCGACTGACAAAAATATTCTGATATTAATGAATGATTATTTAAAGACAATTAACCATTTTATTAATCCAAAAGGGCATCAATGTAGATGGAAAATTTTTAAATAACCTTAAATTTGCAGATGATATCGTTCTTATTGCAGACAGCTTTGATCAGGCACAGATAATGCTCCAAGAACTCCATACTGCCACAAAAGAGTTGGTCTTAAAATAAATTTTTCAAAAACACAATTTATGACAAATTTAGTCCACAACAAAAACATCTCAGTAGAAGACAAAGATATTGAGCCAGTTGACTCCTATAAATACTTAGGCCATGAGATCAGAATAAGTCGAGACAACCAAACAATGGAGCTGAAAAGAAGAATAAACCTCGCATGGGCTGCATTTGGAAGGATGAAGGATATTTTTAGGTCTAAGATTCCAATGTGTCTGAAAAGAAAAGTATTTAATCAATGTATTTTGCCAGTGATGACCTACGGCGCAGAAACCCTAACGCTCACAAGAACAACAGTGAGTAAACTACAAGTTGCGGAAGAGCAATGGAGAGAATTATGTTAGGGATTTCTCTACGTAATAGAATACCCAATGCTACTATACGCAAAAGATCAGGAGTAGCAGACGTTATTGAAAGGATAACAACACTAAAGTGGAACTGGGCAGGTCATGTAGCAAGATCAGTTGATGACCGGTGGACAAAAAGAATTTTGGAATGGAGACCCCGAATACAAGCTTACAGAAATAGAGGTCGACCCCCAACGAGATGGACAGATGACATAAAAAAAGTGACTACAAATTGGATTCAGATGGCGCAAAATCGGACTAAGTGGAAAAGCATGCGAGAGGCCTATGTTCAGCAGTGGACGTTAGAGGCTAGTTGATGATGATGATGATGAACCATTTTATTAATCATTCGTTTTCCAAACAAAATCGAAATTTATACTATTTAAAATAGCGTTCAGATTTATCGGAAACCATCTTTCGCTAATCGACTTATAAAATATACTATACATAACCACAGCATAATAAACAATCAGAATGCCCACTCTCCATGGAAAATTAAGTACGGGCATCTCCTTTGCGCAGACGTTCCGCCATGTTTTATAGGGAACCAGTGTTGTTTATGTGGTGTGCATAGAAAAATTAACCCGGTTTAATTGAGTTACGGCAATCATAAACATACTACACAATTATATTAACATTGTTAAATTTAATAACATAAATATAATATAATTAAACATAAATATAAACAATTACATAACCTCACAAATCATATGTCTGTGTTATGTTTTTCTTCTAAAAAATGGCGCGCGTGCTGAAAAACTTCAAAGGCGGCATCTGAGAGTGGACATTCTGATTGTTTATTATTCTGTGACATAACCTTATTATTTACAATTAAAAAAAATCAAATTTATTGCAATCTGTTTATAAAAAACGTTTATATTGACAACGATAATGACAAAAGTATCACGTATTTAAGTTTAAGATTTGCAAAATGGATGAAACATCAACTATAGTCAACTAAGTGTAAAATTTACATATTTTAATTATAAAAAATATATTTTTTTGTTAAGATCTTACCATTGAATAAAAAAAAATTAAAAATCATTCTATTAATTTAATATTTTCTTTTTATCTCCAGTCGTCTGAGATTTGACCTCTAAAATCATAAGAACACGCTGAATTTTCTGAGAATGTCAGTTTTAGGACCCCAAAAAGAACCAAAAAAGTTTACCACTTTTACCCCAAGGGTTCCCCCTAAAACCTCTTAATTTTCTTCAACAAACGCTAGTTTGCACTAATATCAGCTTAAACATTTATAATGAATGTGTGAAACAGGAACATGTGTTTACCACAGTTTACCAACTGAAGTGTCATAGTGCTAGTGACGAGTGTATTTGATCACGTGACGATGCCTTAATCGAAATTTGTCCAATACAGTCTCAAGATTTTAACCTATTTAGTCTATTACACTAGTGATAGTAAAGGCGCGCCTTGCAGGATTAGCAAACAGTGAATTTGAAATCGTTCGTCATGAGCACTATCGGGACAAAAATATTTTTGCGATTATGTTCGTCCATAGCATCATAATTATTGATCTCATGAGAATCATAAAAAATGGTAAAAATTGCTAAACGTTTATTTATTTAACACCTTTATAGAAGCTGACTTTATTTTCGACAAAATAAAAAAATTGCATACGAAAGCTGATCTCTTCTCATTTAAAATGTATTTAGGTTTTTGTCGATAGGAAACTTTGATCAAAAGTATCAAATTTTTACACTCGAGTTGATACAAAGTTTATTTAATATTGATTTCACAACCGTAATGACATTGAACACCGGTCGTTTCAAACGTTGTTTTTAAGAGAATGGTTCGTTCTACAAAAAAAGTGCCAACGATCATTTTTGTTCAAAATTATCTCAGCTACATTATTTTTTGTTTAAAATATTTTTTTCTGAGGTGTACAGATTCTTAGTAAATCGATTTTTTCCGTTTTCCCCCCTCTATGAGGACGAGTTTTATGGGGAAGCCAGGTGGTAAAAATGGTAAATTTTTTTGCATCTTTTTTAGGGTCAAACAATTGTCATTGCCAGCAAAATTTATCTTGTTTGTATGCTTTTTAGAAGTTCATGTTCGTCTCTGACGACTGAAGTGTTAGGGTATCTGCCTTGACTGAGCATTGAATTCCCTAAATATAATAAAAAAAATATATTTGAGTTTCTGATACGAAAGAAGTTTATAACTTGTAAGCCAGTTTTTATTCAACAAAATCAAAAGAAATTTTTATTACTATTGAAAAGTGGGTTTTATTGTTTAAATATAATTATTTTCAATGATGAATTTTTTTAATTCCGAGTGTAATTTTTGTCGAAAATTTTTTATTAAATACAAAAACTTTTGTTAAAGTTAATAGTATTTTCCTTTTTTGTTGACAAAGCTTCTTAACAAAGATTATTATTATTTAGCAAATAGTATTGTTATCTTTATAAATAAAGAAATTAGAGTCTATACTCATGGTTAAACTATTTTTAACATGGATTATATAATTAGAAAATAAATAACTAAATTGCGTACTAGAGTTTTATTAACGTAAAATCAGTTTGAATTATAAAAACTTCACTGGGAACAAAAAAAGGTTATAACAAGGTACTAACCAATGTTGCAAGCCGTAAGCAATCAATTTCCTCACACCGTACTTTAGCCGTTTTTATAGATTTGATTGAAAAATGCTATTAGGTGGTCGATGCTCACAGTATCTATTAGTATATGTAGTTTCGCAGGAATCTATTTGAAAATAAGAATTTAAACCAGCAAAACTGTATGCCCTAGATCTTGTATATTTCTCTTATACACGCTGCAGCCCGAGCGCCCGTCCTATCATAAGCGCTTCCTTCCTCTTCTTTTTCAGTCTGTATTCGTTTACTGCTGGACATAGGCCTCTTCCATTTGCTTCCATTAATTTATACCCTTAGCAATTCTCATCCACTGCTTGCCCGCGACTTGTTTGATATCATTTGCCCACCTCTTCTGTGGTCTGCCTACTCTTCGCCTGTTCTCTCTTGGTCTCCAGTTTGTTAATTCCTGTCTCCATTTTTCGGGATTATCTCGGGCAACATGTTCGACCCATTGCCACTTGAGCGTTGCTATGCGTTCTTCGACATCAGTAATCTCTGTTCTTTCACGAATGTCGATATTTCGAATCCTGTCTCTCAAACTAATCCCTAGCATGGCCCTTTCCATTGCTCTTTGGGTTGTACTGAGCTGCTCTAAGGTTTTCTTTGTAAAGACCAAGGTCTTCACATATGTAGTTACAGACCAGATACATTTGTTATAAACTCTACGTTTTAGACACATTGGCATATCTTTCTTCTTCAAGATAAAGCTTAACTTGCCGAAAGCTACTTGGTTTTCTTCGCCGATTTTAATGGTATGTCCAAGATATATATATATATATATATATATATATATATTATATATATATATATATATAAACAAACAACATTTTGGTATGGTGAGAATGAAGTCTTTAGCCCGGAGTTACTGCTGGTGGCCTTTCATAGACAAGGATATTGAATCTTTATGTAAAAATTGTTTTCATTGTAACAAGCACAAAAACAATCCTGTTAAGGACAATTCCCACATCTGGGAAACACCTAAATTTTGCTTTGAAAGAGTACATGCTGACTATGCTGGACCTTTTAATGGAGGCTATTACTTCATTTTAGTCGATTCTTTTAGTAAGTGGCCTGAAAATACATTTCACGAAAGACACTACTACAAAAACTACAATCGAAATTTGTAGAAAAATCTTCACTACTTTCGGAATACCCACAGTATTTGTTACTGATAATGGTAGACAATTTGATTCTCATGAATTTAGAGAATTTATGAAGAATAATGGTTATCACACATAAATTTACTGCACCCTATCACCCAGCCACGAATGGCCAGGGGGAGAGATATGTCCAAACACTAAAAAAATTGTCTGCGAGCCATGCACAGTGAAGAGAAAGACAGAGAACTTGAATTGTGCAAGTTACTAATGCAGTATCGTAGAACACCTCACACAGTAACTGGCAAAAGCCCGTCTGAACGTATGCTAGGAAGGCAGATTAGAAATAGATTAGATTTACTTAAACCTTTTACTCATGACAAAAAAATTGAGTTAGATGATGGTAGGACGTGGAGACGTCATATTGACCAAATTAGAGTAATTGGGCAGGATACACCTATAGAATATAAACCCAACTTGTTTCATTCCTGATACAGTTACACATAGTATAGTTCCAAGGAAGGTATCTGTCCCTGAACCCAATTCCGTTTCACCACCTACAAATGTACAAGAACTTCTAAATGATACAATAGAGCCAACAGTACCTGAGGCTCACACTGAAGCTGAACCAGTGTTAAGACATTCAAGTAGAGTATGTAAACCTGTTCAGAGGATGAATTTGTAAGTACATCTTTATTTCAATCTGTATTTATGAATTTTGGTCAAGAGAGGAGGTGTTATATACTTGGCAACACAGGTAGGCAACACCGCTCACTGACACAAGGGAATGAAGTTAGTCAGTTATTAGGCAATAAAGGTTAATGATGTAAAACCACGTTGTATTATTAATTATTACCTTATTTAAGTAAGAAATACCAAATACACAACAATATATATATATATATATATACATATATATATATATATATATATATATATATATATATATATTATATATATATATATATATGTTCGGAAAGATTTCCGCGGTTAGTACAATGAAACCTTGAGCTAAGATTAATATTATTACAAAAATTAATATCAAACTCACCAGTCTTCCGGATTGAACCGCGTCGATATGAAGGTTCATTTTAAGACCAACTTTATTTGACTGCTGATTTAATTCCTTGAGCATATGCTCCAGTTCCATGATATCTGTACTAAATAATACTATGTCGTCCACAAACCTCAAATGACTAAAACGTACATCATCAATGTTTAGACCTTTTTGCTAACAGTCGAGCTGTTTAAATGCATTTTCCAATGAGAAGGTAAAGCTTTGGTGAAATAGTATCAGCTTGTCTATTACAGTTACTAAATGCATATTTCAGTTTTTTCGTCTTCACTGATTTTGATTTGGAATGTGGCCTGTTCATAAATATTTTTAATAAGTGTAGTGTACCGTGAGTCTATTAGAGCATTCCTCAGGGCTGACAAAAAGTACCAAGGTTGATATAAATCAAGTTTTTTGTTATGCGGTTTGTTATTATTCTTGTTAGCAATTTGTATAAGTGTGACAACAAACTTATAGGCCTGTAGTTTTCAATATATGTAGTGTCTCCTTTTTTGTGTAACAGTATTATTTCGGCCTTTTCCCACAGACCGGCTATTCTTTTTTCCGGAATAAGTTAGATACTTATTCAACAAAACTTCAACAACCTCTACAGCGATGTTGCTGCCCATTTTTAACATTTCAGAACTTCATTAGCGATTAAAACAATGATTTAAAATAAAATAAGCCCAAAATACTTATAGGGAAATGATAAAACAAGATTTAAACTTAAACTTCAGTCCTTGGTGAATTAAAAAATAATTTTTTTATCATATTTAAACGATCAAGTTTCTAAAACACTCTACAAGAGACTTATTTTGTCCAGGATGATCCAAAAATTAAAAAAAAGTTATCCAGGTCAAAAAAATTGATTGTTACAATTCGTTTAAAAAAATTGTTTTCCTAGAAGACCTTTTGGACCTTATCTTATGAAAGTGAGCAAAAAATCTCATGGGAATATTTTCTAAATGAACACATACGAGCTTTTCGCCTTGTCTAGTTGCCTTAAACTACTTTATTTTTCTTTTTAATATAATAAATACCGCCAAATGTATATATTTATATGACCAACTTTTTCTGTCTTATATTTATATCTAATTTTTGGTATTTACAGCATATATTTTCGGCGAGAATATTTGAATGACAATGCCAAAATAACTTAAATAATTCCATGGTCGTATTCAAAACTATTTAAATTTCGAAATCGGCACACATAAAATCAGCCAACAAAAATAACGCAGTTTTGCATCCGGCGCTCGTCATTAGTCCAAACTTATTGTTTGTAAACAATGCTCTGTATGGTTTGGCGACCTTTCTTTTTTCAAAGTATTCTTCTACCAACCAACAATAACAACACGAGACCGGACGAGCGGAACATAACTTCACTCAACGGGAACGGTGCCCGCTAAATTAGCTGAATAACTTGTGTTTCTTTGAATTTTCTGCAATTATTTCGCGGTAGTACAAGAAAAATAGTACTTGCACAAGAAAAAAATAATAAAATATTTGTTTTTTTACCTATTGTGCTCTTATTGGATTATGATTACTCATAATATTTTCATTATTCTTGTTTTTTAATATGTAGTTACCGCTATTTTTTTTATTCTTTTAATATTCTTATATTAAATAGTATATAAATAGTATTCTTATATTAAATCAGTAGAAGATGGTGAAGCCGGAATTTGAATTAACGGATTAAATATTTATCATCAGATTCACGGATGACACGGTGGTATTCGCTGTCAGTTATGAAGCCCTCCAAGAGTTAATGAATAGAATCACAGAAGTAAGTTAGAGATTTGGACTTTCACTTAACAATAAGAAAATGTTTGATGATTTTTAAAACGGAACAGCAAGTTAAAAAAATCAGTGCGAACGGTCAACTAATAGAAAAAGTAAAAACATACACCCACCTTGGTACAAACGTCAACGAAAATTAGAACCATTCCCTGAAAATAAAATCTAGCAAGATCTGCGTTTCAAAAAATGGGTAAGCTATTTAAATGCCACAATTTATTAGTACCTATAAAATCAGGTTACTAGAATGTTTATATCTTTCCTATACTGTTGTACGGAGTTAAGTCGTGGACTCTCACAGACGCTACCCAGGATGTTTTATTAAGAATGCAAAAAAGAAAAGAGTTGATTACTACAAAGAAAGCAACTAAAAATGAATACCTCGGTCACATCATGACGAACAGCAAAATATATGGGTTTCTACAATTAATTATTTAAGGAAAAGTAAAAGGAAAAACCAGGACCAGGAAGGCGAAGATTTTCCTGGCTGAAAAATCTACGTACGCGGCTCAACGCAACAACCACAAATCTTTTCATAGCCGCAGTTTGCATAATACAGATTGCCATAATCTTCGCCAATATCCGAAAGGAATAAGCACTACAAGAAGAAGATATTCAATATCTTTTGTTAATTAGAACTTATATGTTGTTCATCAAACGCTTTAGATTTATCAGTCGCTCCGTATACTTTACTGACATTACTACTCATTGCTACCGAATGGTCTCTATTGTTCAGAGCTATTTAATATACTCTTTTAATTTTCATTACTAATCATTAAAATAAATCTAGCATGGGCTGCATTTGGACAGATGAAGGATAGCTTTAAATCAAAGATTCCAATGTGTCTGAAAAAAAGTATCAAATCAGTGCGTTCTACCGATGATACCCTATGGTGCGTAAGCGCTAACATATACAAGAACAACAGTGAGTAAACTACAAGCTGTGGAAAGAGAAATAAAGAGAATAATGTTAGAGGTATCTCTACACAATAGAATACATTAATGCCACTATACGCAAAAGAGGATTAAACAGATATTATTTGAAGAATACGCACACTAAAATGGAACTGGATAGGTTATGTAGCAAGAGCAGTTGAGGATCGGTGAATATAAAGTATTTTAAAATAAATACCCTGAATACAAGCTAACAAAAGCAGAGCTTGATCCCCAACGAGATGAACCAATAACACAGAGTGACTACAAATTGAATTCAGGTGGCAAAAATCTTAAAGTGCAAAAGAAGGAAGGCTATATCCAGTAGTGGTGGTTGAAGCCTAGATGTATAATGATGAATACAATATCATATTATCGACTAAGCCTGTTACAAGAAAACAAGAGTACTGGACTGACAGAAGACGTATTATAGATGAGACGACGTACGTTCTGGTTGATAAACTTAAAGCAGTAAAGTGAAAAAAATAACAATAAAACTTTTTAAAACTGCTGGATACAGAGTAAAATGGGCCGTGATAATCGGCATTGTCCTTAAAGAATGAGACACATGAAGAAGATGACTGACCACAAATTTAATCAGACTGTGGTAAAACTAAAGTTTTACGCCTTTTATGCCTTTTATCCACCTAATGTAATTTATTAAGTCAAGTCAAGGTCGAAGACCAGCAGATCGATCAAGTAAAGATCATGCGAGGAGTAAGGACAAGGCTGTGTGCTCTCGTCGACTCTATTCACTATAAGGAAATTTTTACTGAAGTCCTGACAGACTGAACCTAGAGATGGGAATCCGAGTGAACGGTGAATACATCAATAATATCCACTACTCCGATGACACTGTGTTATTCGCAACTAGCCTAAATGATCTACAAGCCTTACTAGACCGAGTGAGAACTGTGAGCGCAACATACGGACTAGACCTTAATATTAAGAAAACTAAATTCTTGGTTGTATTTTGTATTTGTATTTAATAATCAAATATATACAAATAACAGTGCAGGACTTATAATGGGCAATCCTCTAAGCCCATTGCTATCAGATATTTTTATGGATCATTTAGAGACAAAGATTTCAAAACATCCCGTATTTAAATAGTTTTTATATTGGTGGAGATACGTAGACGACGTACTTGTATGTTTCACAGGAACTAACAGGCAACTCGACCAATTTTTATCGTATATTAATTTAATTCATAGTCATATTAAATTTACAATAGAAACAGAACAAAATCAATCAGATTTAAAAACAAATATGACTCTCCATATTTCACAAACATACCATACTGACACGACTATACACAATTCATCATCTCATCCAACACAACATAAACTGGCAGCATATCATAGTATGTTACATAGATTAACAGAAATTCCGATGTCAAAATACAACTTTGAGACAGAATTAAATATAATTAAGCAAATAGCAGTAAACCACGGATACAATGAACAAACAATTAATAAAATGTTAAATCAAAAACTACACAAGGAAGCCCTGAAATAAGTATTTCCACCACCAGAGAAAAAACCCAGTACCTTCAGTCGATTACATGTACAGGCAAAATTACAACAAAATAGCCAAACACATAAAAAAGAAAGGAATAACACCAGCTTTCCGAACAAATAACAACCTAGGCAAATATATCAAAAACAAGAACCAAAATAAAAAACACTTACACAGTGGTGTGTACAAACTTAAATGTGGCGACTGCCCAAAAACTTACATCGGTCAAACTGGTAGAAACTTTAACAAACGAATAGCAGAACATAAAAGGGCTTTCAATAATAGAAAAACAGATTCTACATACGCACTTTACCTTCTAGATCACAATCATTCTTTTAACGACGAATTTAAAATTCTTCACATTCAAAATAGAGGCATTAAGCTATCCTTGTTAGAATCTATGGAAATCGAACAAATTAAAAAACACAGATATAATTCTGAATGACCAACTTGAGATAAACAGTTCTCCCCTCCTCAACCTATTTCATTAGAGACTATAAAGTGTAAACGCATGCCAAAAATAGATCACTTGAGAAAGGCAATCAGCCGAAACAGCTGTAGTGATAATAGTTTAAAATAATATTTGTGGAAGTTTGAAAACAAAGTTTTTAGTGTTTTATTGTTACACAAAACTGATGTATTGTAAACTGAATTATTTGTCAATCCTACAATAACTATGGCACATTAATTTGTAAGATAAACTCATTCAATACTTTACTGGATGTATTATAATAATTAGCAGATTTTTTAAAAATTTGCGAAGGTACTTTATTGGGACCGTAAAAGCATAAATGAAGAATCGCAAAAGGGAGAAATAAAAATATAAGTAGATTAAGAATAGATATTGACAACGAACAATAATAGGTGTTTGTAACTACGAAATTTCCTTCTTATTTCACACATGTGCATTTTATGATTTTTGTAAACTCTCTTTTAAACTCTGTCAGTTTCTCCTATATGTTGTCACAGTTTTCCTGTACTAATAAGTATTTTAAAGTCAAATTGGAATAAATTTGTATAAAACGTGGGCTCACGTAGTGATTTGTTTCCTACGCTCTCAGGCTGTGACACGTTTCAGCGATAATCGCTAATATGAAATTGAAAAACAGGTGACGGTAGAGTAGGGCGGTATGACTAGATCGAACATGTCCACTGCTGGTAACGTCGCCGGTACTCTTCTGGGGATCAAAATTATTGTACAGTGGCTTAACAGAAACATAAATAAATGTAAAATGTGTGAGCCAATTAATGTTTTATCTTTTACTTCAATAGTATTTAACTAAGTTAAGTTTAAGTATATTTAAATATCTTTAATTATAGTCCAGTCGTGATCTGTCAAAAAGCATACTATAATAGACATTTTTCATAGAAGTCTATTTATTTGCTGGAATCACTTCAGGATATCTCTTACAGGATGTATCAATAATCACGATATGCGCTAGTCGCAAATCTTGTGCTTAATTTTTTATTTAATAAAATCTGAAAAAAATCGTTTTTTGCTTTTTGTGCCCATATTTCCGCCTATAACTCGAGAGATATGGCTCGCACAAAAAAAAAAAACTAGTAAAAGGTATTAATAGTTTTTCGTATTTTTACATAATATTTAGAAATATTCATATATTTCTAAATACTAGACGCCTATCTTGGGTGATTTCTTGAGAAAAGAAATATAAAATCAAGTACACCTAATTACATTTTAATTGCAGAGTTTTTACTTTCTGTTCTCTTATGCGAATACGACTTACAACACACCACCAAAAGATGCCATAAACTAGTTTTACGAATCTTTACGCAAATGTTAGAATGTATTTGTGTACCAGGATTTTATATATTTTAATGTGTGTTATCAAAGTTGAAGTCGGTCCAATGCACTTTAATTGGAGACACGTTGCTTGCAAGTTCGGAAGTGCGATAACTGGTGTCGTAAATCAGCAAATTTACTGCGTTTCACGTTAGATCGAGGTTACCGGATAACTGTCAAGGACGTAGCCCCACAAAAAGAGAATAAGAAGAAAAAGTAAGATTGAGGTTATGTCGGTATGTTATTAAATCAAGGTAAACGTTTTGTGTAGTGTAAATACAAATAATACATTATTAAATTTACAGCATTACTGTTCATATGGATGCAATAATAAAAAACTGGATTTGAGAAAGTAAATCACCAAATAACTTTTCAACAAGCACTGAGTCAAAGGGGAAAAGCTGTTGTAGTGGCAAATTATGTTAACGATGTGGTGAAGAATTAAGAAATAAATGGACACAAGCTATTGTAATACATAGCTAAACTTAAAGTTTACATTAGCATTATTAAACTTTAATTTTTGGGTTAAAGTGAACTTTAAGTGCGTGTTATGAAACTAAAATTTTCACTTTAAAAGTGAACTTTTATTTATTTTTATTTCAAACTGACTTTAAAAATGGGCGCAAGAATAATGCATAGTTTAGGTTAGGTTGTTACTTATGCTTTTTTTTATGATATAAATCCACTTTTCTCTTTGTAGTAATTTGTGCTTCGAAGTTGGAAAAAAATAAAACTTAAATTGACAATTTTTTTGTTGTATTTTTACAATTTATAACACAGCATTTACTAAATCCCATTTTCTTCAGTGACAGAAGGTGCAAAGAATATGGACGCTGTGTATAAGGTGTAAACAAACCGAATAAGAATATGATAATTTGACAATCGACGATATGAATTTTATGAAATCTATGAAATGTGCAGTAAAAAATGCCAAGATTTCTCCGCTACTTCGCGCGCCATCGAGCGTTTCTCTCGTAATCCACATCCAAGTAAGTACATGCACGTCGCCATATAAATAACTCTACACACGACTAAGTCAGTTTACTCTGAATATAATAAGTAGATTTTTGATATATTTTTTAATTATTTACTATATTTTATTTGTCTTATTACAGTGTTTGAAAAATAGAATTAAAACCATTCAGAAACCTACACAAACAGTCAACAATAGTGTTTTTTTTAACTTCCCGGCCAATTTTCTGACTGCAAACCCCTAATAAACATTGTTGTTTGTTTATATCGAACAGTCACTAATATCCAGTATTTCTTTTATATATATATCTATAGACTATATATATATACTATCTATATATATATATATATTAAATTATATATATATCTATTATATATATATATATATTATATATATATATTGATTATGTTATTACTTTTTTTACTTGATTAATTGATGCAAATCAAAAAACATAACTTAATTGTCCTCAGGGTGAAAAATCTCATTATATTAACCTATGTTGTGTGGGTCCAAAGATTTTTGTCGTCTTTATCGGGATAGAGAAACAAGGATAATAATAAAAATAGTATGTTTAAAAAAAATTGGTATTCTTTATTTTATTTAAAGAAGAAATAAAACAATTATCAAATTTTGCCGTTATTCTTATCAATCAGCTAAAAGGAATACAATAAAATTTACACAAAAAGAATTATTTTAAGTCTTCTTGAAGACAAAACTACTTTTAAAGCCAATTTCAATGAATAACTTTAAAACTTTTCATCTATCTGATTTGTTAGTATTTACTTTATTGCAAAAACAAAACTTTAAAACATTTTACAAGATGAAGTACCTATACTCCTTGAGTTAAAATGGATAACGGCTAATGATTGTCAACAAAATTCATTTACAGTTACAAAACTTTCAAATTCTGAACAGAAAATCACGTGACCTTTCCTTCGTAGTATTGCTATTTGGACCATACGAGGAATCGTCCACGCTCCACAGCAATGTGATCTGCCACTATTCGTCTCGGCTTTCTTCTTTTCGTATCTGCAATTCTCCTGCAGCGACTTACGAAACACCTGACTAAATTCTCCAAACAATTAACACTTTAAATTTAATTCTCCAAACACTCAGCTACTTCTCAATGCACGCAAGGACCTCTTTCTGTCAACTTCGTGCCGCCAAACTATTTCCTACGTATTCCAGAAGACTGCCCACTTTATATCCAAGGATATTCTTTTCATCAGACTTGTAGTCTCCTTCCACAATTCTGCGAACTTCCTTTCCACAATGCCGGTATCCTAAACTCCCGAACACCATCTCTCTATCGAGACGCGACCTTTTCCCTTTCGATGATCATAATGACAACTGCCTATTCTCTCTCATATCATCGACCGTCAAATCTCGCATTCACACAAAAACATTGTCCAATCAAAAAGCTTTACTGTGGTTTACAAATCATGAGGAAAACACACCACATCGTCATGTTTCATGGAGATAATAAAATTTTTGCTTTTATTAATACTGGCTTTCCCTTTGGTTTACTCGATATACATTATATACCAATTTCTATTAAACCAAAAAGGTTAAAATACACAATCCATAATACCTAGGTCCAACCAATGAAAAGATTATAATGAGTATGGGCGGTCTAAGTCTAGTAATAAAAAAAAGATTTTACATGCCAGATGTTTTGCAAAATCAGTAATTGACAACCAGGCAAAACTTTCTGTTACTCTTAATCTTATCTTAATCTAATACATATATTTTGTTTACCAGGATGTCATGAAAAATTTTATTTAAATTGTCCATTTATTTATTTATAATTATTTTCTTCATTTGGTTGAGAAGAAAGAAGTATTGTGGGTGATATTGTATATATACTATAATATATTTATGCATACATTTATATATTATAGATATTATATATATATATATATATATATAATATAATATTATATATATATATTTATATATACTATATAATATATTATTAATATGATCCCCAAATTTTTAATAAAAATTAAAATCAAAAGACCACTAATAAAATATTGAGAACACCACTGTATATAGAGAAAAAAAATAAGAAAAATCTAGTTTAGTTGTTAAAATCATCAACAACCCATTTACCCGGGAACAAACGAGATGCTCGGTTTCGGAATATGTAAATAAGTGATCTAGAAAGTTCTTTCCGATAAAAAGACAATACGGTTTGGACATGACAAGGTAGTTTTAGTACACAACTATTTAAAATGTGCGGGTATCATCATCATCATCACTGTCATTAACATCTTAGTAGATGTGTTGTGGTTCATAATTGGGCTTCAGCAGTTCGGACAGTTTGATTGATAATACTTCTCCACTGGTCGCGGTCATCAGTTATATGTATTGCACTCAGTATACTGTTTATTGAGAACCTTTTTAGTAATGTCGCACCATCGCGTGGGAATCTTCCGCGTTGGCGTTGAGTCTGATGGCCTTCCTTGGACACCAACCGCTCACATTTTGTGATCACTTCGATGGTTATGGCCAAAGAACTTTAAAATTCTAGAGTAAACGGTACTGGAGAGACGCTGATACGGTTTTAATTTCATCAGAACCGAGTATTTGTACGGGGAGCCGTCCATGGAATTCGAAGCAGGCGTCCTCCTGTCCACATTTCAAAGGCGTCTATACGTCGTCGATCTGATTCTTTGACTGTCCATGTCTCGCTATGCATAGTAAAATATGGAAAAGATCAGAGTTGAAACGAGTCTCTTTTTGTTTGTCATAGTAATGTGGACGATCACGCCAGACCCGTTTAGTTCACTCATTGCTGCTCTTGCTAGTTGAATGCGTCTTCTAATTTCGGATTCACAACTGCCTGTGTTGTTAACTAGAGCTCCAAGATATATCATAGATGAGACTACCCCGCATCCCGCAATAGTTTGGGTTTCAGGAAACTGTTGTTGGTGATCCAATAACCATGTTTTTGGTTTTGTTGTTGTAGTTAACCATGAGTCCAAATTTAGCACTTTCTACCTCGAGTTGTTTTTTTAATAATTTAATAATTTCTTTCTGGAGTACAGGCTAGAAGTGTAGTGTGCGTCTGCGAAACGCAAGTTAGATATCTTAACTTCCCTCTAACATCCAAAACTCTGCGCATTATGAACTCCGAATAGATGGTTAAATAATAAGGAAGATAAAACGCATCTTGGCGTACTCCCTTCTCCAAAGTGCATTTGTCAGACAGATATCCGTCCATTCAAATATATGCCAGGTTATCTTGATACAGTTTGCTAATAAGTTGAGTCAAGTGTTTAGGTACACCCATTGTCGTCCAATATGTTCCATAGTTTGTCCCATACTAACATTATCAAAGGCCTTTGTATAATCGACGAAACATATAAATATCGGGATCTGGTATTCTTGGCTTGTTTCTATGATGTTTACGTACATTAAGGATTTGTTCTCTTAGTACCTCTGCCTTTTGTTGAACCTTTCTTATGAAGAGGTATGATTATGGTCTTTCTCCAATCCTCAGGCCAGATTGCCTGTGTGCCATATTTCATTGCACAATCGATGTTATATTTTCACTCACATTCGGAAGATGCTTCAAGACGTCTGTAGTAATGAGATCATATCCTGCTGCTTTGTTTAACTTAAGTCTTTTTAAAGCGAATTCCACCTCGGAAAAAAGTATGTCAGGTTCAGACTCAAAAACTAGTGTGGTGTGTCTCTGTTGAAGGAGAATGGAAAGTGGAGGTCTAGCAGTCAGGTACAAACGGGGGCGTCCGCTGGCATCTGGTCCGTATTGGCGTATAAAGACTTACAATAGCCCTCCAAACATCAATAACCTTGTCCAAATCCGTCTGTACATTACCTTTATCATCTTTGATAGACCAAGATTTCTGCTTGAATTTACGTGTGAGTTGTCTGACTTTATCAAAGAGTTCTTTGGTGTTATTTGTGTCGGCGTGTAGTTTGAATTTCTCTGCAGGATTTTCTCTATATGCTTGTTTTTGTCTCGTCTACAAGCAGCCTGAATAGCTCTAGATTAGCTGTTGGTACTGGGAATTCCTGAGAGGGTTCTCGATTCCAGCAATTTTAAGTTTTTCTACGTTCTTCAACGAGGTCAAAAGTATCTTGCAGACATCCACACTTTTTTGGTCGGTTGAGACGGCACTGGACTGTGCCTCGCAGTCAGTCAAGGTCTGTATCAAGGTATTTTTAAAAAGATAACCAATTCTTTTCGGATTTCATGAGTAGAAGACTAGTAGAAGATGCGCAGGGTGCCATCCGAATCGCGAAAGCTCATCATCCGAGGGCCTCGCAGCTATTGCTCAATATCATGAACTTTCGTGGGTGAAATAAAGGGGTGGTTTCCCGTTGCGTTCCCCTTTGGTTGGGAGTGCTAATAAGGAAATTTGTTTAAACAGGGTTAGTAGGAAAGGACAGTGGACAGTGCGGGTATAATAGATTAGAAAGTAATAAGTAAGGATTATTGGTTAATGGGTTTTCTTCTTTACAATAGTTTAAAAAGGAATTCAAGGTCGTTTGCCGGGAAAGTACTTTCACGTCAGGTAATTTTTGGAAAAACCAAAAAGTTAATGGACTAAGAAACTGATGATGCGTTTGATGAGAGGGGGAGGTTGTTTGGATGGTTTGAGATGGATAAAGAAGAAGGGGGGTGACAAGCTTGCCGGGAATGAAAATTAGGAAAAAAAAGGACATTGTGTGTTAAACATCGAGAGAGAAACCGGTTCGGTGAAAACATGGTGTGGGCGAAAAGCTTGACTTTTAATAAAAAGACACTCACAAAAAAAAATATATTATATATATATATAATATATACATAAATATATATATATATATATATATATATTTATATATATATTGATATATATATATTATATATATATATATATATATATATAAATATATATTATATATATATATATATTATATATATATTAACGTGTATAGATAATTGTAATAAATTTTCGGTCCGCGTCAAAGACATTCGACGTCAAGACACGATATTCTTAAATAAAAAAGAAATCTAAAATCAACACTAAAATTTTATTTAACATTTAATTAAACACAATTAGTGTTTATGGTTATTATAATTAAATTTTATTACATAATTAAGTCCTTTTCTCAATTTATCATTCAAAATATATCTTGGAATGTAGTCAAGTACGCCATTGTCTTGATTATGATCGCGAATACATAGGAATGTTGCAGAAAACGATAAAATTGAGATTCTTGAATGATCACGTCACTTTTGTCGGTCAATTTTTAAATTGCTTGTCATGGTTGTACTATAGATTAGGTCAAAGGGAACAAAAGTTTTTTTAGATTTGAGTTAAAATATATTTGATATAATCAAAAACGGTGATTTTGGATCGCTTAGACTTTGGACCTACGAGGTCTATTGTGGCTAATTCCTAGGTTAAAGTTGCCCTTCAACCCATCGTTTTTAACAAAGTCTATTAAATATAATAGAGGGTGACATTTCTACGAAGCCGTAGGGCTCGAGTTGGTAATACTCAAATCTATTGAACTTCTATATCGGATTCTATATTTCGCACTTTCGGTCAGTCTGATTTTGTTCATGTGCCCCTTAACCCTTGAAATTAGAATTGGAAATGTTATTTATAGACTTAAAACAGGTATTTGATTCAATTAAAAGGAAAGGATTAATGGTAGCACTTAAAAAATTAAAAATTCCATATAAACTCAGAAAATTAGAGGACTTAAGAATAGTGGAGAGAAAGATTATTAGAAACAAACTGGGATTAATCAGAACAGAGCAAAATAAATATAGAAGCAGAACAAGTGCAGAGATTAAGGAAGAAATTAACGACGAAATCGTTACTAAAATAAAGCAATGTAGAGTTAGGTGGTTAGGTTTGGCTAGCAGGAAATGAAACAGTGACATACGCAATGATAGACTGAAATCCAGGAGGAAGAAATAGAAGGGGAAGACCAAGATCAAAGTGACTGAAGAAGTTGAAGAAGACCTTTAAAAGGCAGGAGTCAGAGAATGGAGAGAAAAAACTACAAACAGGAAAAAATGGAGAGATATCGTCAAGAAAATAACATAAACAAAAGGGACGGACTAGAAAGCATCCGTAGTTTAACCTCACGCTGGGATGTATAGCCATTATACAGTCGGTCCGCCGGATCTTTGCACATGCATGACATTATTCACGATATATTTTTTATGCTACGTCTCTTTCCTACTCACAGAAACTAAAACTATTAACTTAAACCACCTGTCCATACACAACACCATGCATTGAACAAAGACGGCCATAGAACAATGATCTCTGATTGATTCGTCTACTGACAATTGACATGACAATTGGAAATTTTGTTTTGACAGAGTTTTATAAATTATTTTCGTTTGATTTAAATAATCAATCCTTTTTTATACTTTAAATATACATATTTTTGAACAAACAGTTGTTATAACGACTAACCCTTGACTTCGTGTTCAATTTATTAAAGTAAGAATTCATGTATTAGCTAATAACGAATAATATATTTTTTTAACCTCTAAATTGACGTGAATCATTTAAATATAGCTAAAACTACGTCAACGGACAATATGAAATATTTTTAAAGGTTTTTATTTTTAGAGTATGCCAGGCAAGCCTTTGTTTAGTTTTAAGTGTTTTATTTATCCACAAGTTTTAAAGTGTTTTATTTATTCACAAGTAAATAAACCTTCAGGCATTATCTTTTTCAAGACAATGCCCAAAAAAGAGCTTTTCGGAATAACATCGCAATATTGTGCAATATTGCGGAATGTTAGATCATAGCATATTAGTAATTATAGGAAATGCACCAAGTTGCAATCATCGTATCATTTATTCCTATGCTAACTAATTCCGAAGACGACACTTGGTCCATATGCAAATTTCTTGATTTTTATCTGTGACGATGTTTCTCTGTTGATCTCGCAGTTTGTTAGCTGTATTTAATTTCTAAAGATCAGCTGCTTGTTTATGCATTTTAAACGTATCGTGTTTTTCTTCCAATAAATATATTTCTTCACACTGTGATTTTAACCAATTTTCTTTGGCCTTTCGTATTTGTGTTCTTATTTGTCTGTGAATATTGTTGTACATTCTTTTGTTGTTCTTTGATTTTTTTCTTTTTTCGATGAGTTGCAGTATCTTGTCATTCATCTGCTTTTCTTTTTCTCTTTAATTCTATTAGATATTCTTCTGTGATCTTTAAAAACGTCTCTTTTGTTTACTTACATTTTAGTCTTCTCATATCGCATTTTTGTTACTATTCTTTTTTGTAACCTTCTTAAATCTAAACCGACATTTACCAACAACAGGAACATCATCTGACGATATGTCGAGCACCATATATTTGCTTATATTCAATAAAAAATTACTTTAATTTCTGATAACTATGGTTTAAATATTTATTTACTGTAGGTGTAATTGGACAACCTATAGGTTTTCAAAAATTGTAAATCACGTTCATAAATGTATACGTACCAGTTTTTCCAAATGCAATTAAATGAAATTAAAAAAGAAGTATAAAAAACGTCAATTGTAATATTAAGCCATTTTCTAATTTTTATAATAATACTTATAGCCGACATACGTTGGACTCACATGTTTTGATTTATTTCCTATAATAAGAATAATGACAGATGTGCAAATTATTATTATAATAACATATATAATAAGTCCATACTTATATCACATGGGTAAGCTGTTTGGAATTATGAATTTAATAATTCAAAATTTAGCTAATATTATTTACCTTACATTTAATAAAGTTTCCTATGAATGTTGCAAATTTCTTTTTAATGTAGTTTTTGATATAATTAGAAATTAACATCAGCAAAACATTTCAATAAACTAATACTTTTTCACAAGAATAGAATTAATATCGAAAAAAAAATATGGATGTCTGAATTCTACTGCGAAATACCTGTCTAACGATATATCACACATGGTATATTTTCTATTTAAGCGTTGGGGTATTGGAAGGGAGGGGGTTGACAATTAACAAATATCTAAATCGTTAAAAAATAAAACCTTTAGAATAAAAATTGACACGTGTTAATGTTCTACTATTCTAACTTGGTTGCACCGTACTATTCGCTCCGTGCGTGACTGACGCGACACCTAACCGCCTTGATCTGACAATTTTGGACCTCCAATTTTCAGGTTTAAACATATGACATATGTTTGACATTGTTAAATACATGCGAAATTGACAATTATTAATAAATTAGTTTTTTTAACCATATTTTTTCGTTTATGTACAAAAATAAATGTAGTATTAAAAACTGGATTTCTCAAAATTCATCATAATTATCTTTTCAACTCAAAACGGAAAAGAAAGGGAAAATTTAGTACTGGCAATCAAGTTTTTCACGCAAAAGAGCATTATAATTAAAAACAATAATAGTAAAAGTTATGATATAAAAGCTAAAATCATCTGCAGTTAGCTTGAAGCCTTATGAAATACCATTTAAGGTAAATTATTTAAATTTTTTCTATTTCAATTGCATAAAAATGAAATTATGTGATATTTACTTTTCATATTAATAGCACGAATTCATCTTTTTCTTTTCTCTAATTTATATGTAATCTTTGGGAACCTATAAAAAACTACCACTCACTGTTTTTGCTATTATTAGCATACTTAAATACGCAACATGTATTTGCACACATTTTTAATAAAATTTATGCGTAAAAAATATTTTGTCCATATTCCAATTTTGTCATATTTCAGCCGCTACGCACGCTGGCATCGTTTCAATGACCCCTACCATGGTCACGCACGGACCGAATACTGCTGCTAAAATATAGTCAGAAATATCTATTATGGTTCCCTTCGTACTACTGTTTTTTATTCCTTGATGGAATATTTGCCAACATTTTTGATCGTTTTTACTTTCCACCCGCACTAACCTTCACTACTTGTCTTAAACGTTTTATAGGTTAGCCACTCCTTTCTCAGGCAGCTAAAATTTGCGTGCTAAATACAATGAGATCAATTATTTTAGAGATCTTGACATGCAAGTACGGAGATCAAGGAGAATAGAAAATATCTAGCCGAGTTTTGTTATACTCTCATCTTCTGGTGTTACTCCTAAGAGACTACTAGAAAATATCAACACGGCTTGATATCACGGAAAGATTTCTTCCCAGAACTCTATTATTTTGATACAGTAGGTATCTCAGATGAGAAAATTTTTCCATTAGGAGGAGTAAGAGCCACAAGGCTTAACTATGTGTAAAATACTACGGTAAAATATCAAATAAGTCGAAGAGTATCTGGAGATATATAGTTGTCTCTCTTTATAACGATTTCCTATATAACGATAATTTTTCTATAGCGATGAAAATAGTAAACGTTGTTTGGTTTGTCATAAGAACAATGTATTAATTCTTTCTCTATACCGATATAGTTTTCTCTTTATAGCGATGACTTTTCAGCGTTCAATAGTCGATGGACAAATATGTTATTGCGTTTTTGAGGAAGACTTTGATGGGATTGGTTGAGAATAACGGCGATCTTAAACTAAACGTTTTTGATGCCATCCTAATGATTGGTAAATCCTGTGACGAGGTGACTAGCAATACGATAAAACATTCCTTTAAGCACGCAGGAATGCTAGAAGATCAAACATTGACTGAGGATGAAGATCCTGAACAGCTAACCTGCCGTTAGCTGTTTGGGTTAGACACTTTGAACTTCCTATCACCTACGGACCGAAAGAGCTAACAGATTTCGAAGACGTTAATGAAAATGTAGCTACAAAATCTGGACTTTCCGACGAGGGCATTCTACAAGCAGTTCGTGTAGAAGAAGAAGAAGAAAACAGTGACCCGGAAGTGAAAGCAAGCCAGAACCAGCTTCGACCCTCAGCAGCATTGGGTGCCGCAAAAATACTTCATCGGTTTTTCATCCACTAGGAAGACGGTATGAGTGCTGTGGAGGATTCTATGCGTCTTCAGGACAAGGTCAGGTCGTTCTGTGGATAGGAGAAAGGGAAATGGACCAAGGTGGCAGACTTTTTCGTTAATGTCAGCTAAATATAGGATGTTATCTTTTTTTATACCTTGACAAAATACTGTACAGTACCACATTATTTTGTTATTGTACAGTACATATTTTTTAATTGTACAGTAATTTTTTATACTGTATTGCTTATATAGTTATTTAATAAACCTATGTTGTGTACAGTAAATACAGTATTAATTCATTTATAATTGTTTTGATCAAATATTTTAAATCACAATAGGTTAGTTAGTACAGTATTATTATTATTATTACAGTAACGATTTTGTCTCTCTCTGTATAACGATCTCTCCTCATAACGATAAAAATTCCCGGTTTCTTGCATATCGTTTGAGAGAGAGAGAGGAGGAGAGAGATGAGGACGAGAGAGAGAGAGAGAGAACTATAGTTAAAAAATAAAGCCCGCTCATGAGTCATCCCTTACCATTTTTTCAATACATTTCAGATGCGACGGTCAGTGTCAGTCCACATACCTTCATTTTCGAAACGATTGAAATATAGACACTTTAACCGCGAAATTAGTTACGTCGGCGGTCTAGAAATCATAAAGTGCAAAGAATGTTAATGATCCTTATTTATAGCTAGTAGTTTTAAACTATGTTTCTACAAAAATTCCGATACGTTTGTTACATAATACCAATTTTATCACTCACAATTTGCAACAAAGGTTTTCACTCCGTTAAACTATACTTAGTACCTAATTAATTTAAGGAAAACTAAAAAAAAAAACATTTTAAAAAGGGTTTTTAAAGGTTTCAATTTTGAGACTACACTAAAACTGGTACAGCACGTTTGCTGTGATTGGTCGGTGGGTGCATCTTAATTTAAAATTTGGCGGGCTTCATGTTTATTAAAATGAAAAGTGGGTATTGGTAATAAGCCGATAGTATTTGTATTTTAGGATTAAGCCATTACAGTTTAATTTGTAATTATTATTCCTCACTGAAAATGGCAAGGTACATTTGCTGTTTGTTTTATCGGTAGGTGTATCTTAATTTAAAATTCAGCGGGTTTCATGTTTATTAAAATAAAAATTGGGTATAGGTAATAGGTATTTTAGGACTAAGCTGACTATTTTTTATATCCTAGCGATGCCTTTTTTTTTATTAATATTTAGGTATTATTGTTTTCATTTTTTTGATGCGGTAATTTTATGTGTAGAGGTTCTTCTTATTACTTAAGCATGCATCATTATTCTTTTTGTATCCCATGCGGAATCGGCTTTTATCTAATTATTTTACTCACAAACTTTTCTGTTCTGTATCATATCAACGTGATACTTTTACACCCATATCTTGTCTCCATTTATCTAGTATTATTCCCAGTTCTCTCTCAGACTTTCTTACCAACACCAAATCATCTACATTAAAAATTTGCTAATTTAACATATTCATTATAATGCTAGTTTTTACCCTCTCATACATGTGTTGCATCGCACACACATATTCATATGACACTCCTTACTTAATGTCTTCTACAGTAGGTTTCTGGTAAGTTTGTCATATAAGTTCTCAAGATTAATAAAAATTATGTGTAAGTCTTTCCTTTTAACTCTAAATTTTTCCATTAGCTAGTTTAGAATAAAAATGCTATTGTGACGTGCCTTATAATATATACAGTGTAGGAAAAATTTTATGGTCGGTTATGGTAAAATTTAACAGGATATCTAACGCAGATATAAAATCATATTTTCAGCGAATAGACAAAGATAACAATCATATTTCCCTTGGTCTCCCTCCTCAAATATTTTTAACACCTATTGGCCATTAGTGAGACGAATAGTTCGATTCAGAGATATTTTACATATTCTCTGGTTCGATCCTAATATACCTAAAAAATAGAGGTGGGTCCTCCGTTTTTTAAATTTTTATCGGAACCGTTTTTCGTAAACTGTAACTAGTTGATTCAAATTAGCGAGTACACAAACATATTGGCTATTATCGTTTATGTGTATAAGTATTGAAGTGAAAGAACCTAACGAAGGATATATTTATTATAACTTGAAAAATAAATTAAACAATACAAATAGTACTTACATTTACATTAAATCGTACTTACATTTACATTACACGTTATTATTAAATCGCGAACGTCTAAATTAACATTTAAAAACAAGTTTTGCTACTTTTCTTGTTAACTGTGTTCTTCTTTTATTTAAAATGTTACAATTCTACAATATTTTATGAATTAGTGGCTAAGTTAGGATATACATGGCGATGGTTTTTCACCACGGTAATGGACAGTTCCAATCTCCGTTCGAAATTTATTGTGGGTAATATATTATTAGACAAATACATGTCGATTCTTGTATATCTCTCGATACAGTTGTATGTTTAGATGAGTCATGTCCAATTAATTCATCAAAAATACACAATGGACTTAAGTCATCTTTATCAGTTTCTTTTCTTGACTAAACTTATTGATTTACTAAACTTATGCAAAGACTCGTTTCATCCGTTTTCTATAGGTGAAGAACCAGATTTTAAAAAGTTTGCAGGGTGGATTCCTGGATATAAACCGCAACAAGAAAAACTGTTAGATTCATTACTTCAGGAATGTTATGTCAATACTGATTTGATAATAGATAAAAAAAAGTCCTTTTTTCGACAATTCTGCAAAAAACATTAAAAAAAGTACCTTATCTTCAGAAAGGCTTAATTACAACATAACAAAGTTCCCAAACGGCCAATCCAAGACGTGGAAACTAGGTAGAACTTCACTATTACAGGTTAAAAAGAATGACTGAGTTAGAAGAGGCAATCCGTTTCACTTCTTCTTCTTTAAGTTCCATCTTCTATCGAAGGTTGGAAATCATCATGGCTATGCCGACTCTGTTGACTGCGCTCTAAAAAGGTCTGCACTACTGCATTCAAACCATTCCCTTAAGTTCTTAAGCAGGATATTCTTCGTTTCCCACATTTCGCTTTTCTCGGATTTTGCCCTGCATAATAAGTTGTAATAATGCGTATTTTTGCCCTTCATCACATGTCCAAGTACTCAAGTTTTCGTCTTTTAATAGTTAATATTATTTCTGCCTCATTTCCTATCCTTCTAGTTACTTCAATGTTTGACATTTTTTGAATCCATGATATTCGTAGGATTCTTCTGTAACACCAAAAGTCAAAGGCGGCCAACTTATTCAGATGAACTTGTTTTAGTGTCCAAGCTTTCAGACCATAAAGAAGAGTAGAGAACACGTAACATCGAAGCATTCTCAGGCGTAGTTCTAACCTTATATCCCGACAACAAAGAAACTTTTTAAGTTTAATAAATGATGTACGTGCTATTTCAATACGTGTCTTAATTTCTTTGATTTGGTCTACATCTGATGTTATCCATGTTCCTAAGTATTTATAGTTTATTAACACTCTTAATTGCAGTATCTTCAATAGTCAATTGGATATTTGTGCAGATTTAGTCATGATCATGCATATTAGTTTTCTTTAAATTTATCTTCAGTCCGTACTCATGACAGCGTTCATTAAGGCGTTGCATTAGGTTCTGTAAATCATTGTTGTTATCCGTAATTATTACTGTATCGTCTGCAAACGTAAGTTATTCAAAAGAAAAGTTAAGAAGCTGGTTACTTCTATAATTAACGAACAAGAAGATTGTACTATTGAAAATAACCAATACAATAAAAAGAAACCAATAAAGATGACTTAAATTCCATGGTGTATATTTGATCAATTATTGGGAGTGGTCATCTACACGTACACTGTATCGAGAGTCATTACAACGGTGGAAAAACCATCGATGTATATCCTAACTTAACCCTATATTCATACAGTATTGTAAATGTGAACCAATGTTCAAAAATCTGGTTTAATTTGAAATAAAAAAGAAGACGGTTAATAAGACGCAGGTATAGTAGAAAAATTAGTTTTTTAATGTCAATTTAGACTATTCGGCGATTTAATAATAACGTGTAATGTAAGTATAGTACGATTTTACTATTTGTATTGTTTAGTTTATTTTTCAAGTTATAATAAATATATCATTAGTTTCTTTCACTTCAATAATATATACACATAAACGATATTAGCCATTATGTTTGTTTATGTAGGTACTCTCTTACTTGAAACTACTTTTAAACAATCATAGTTACTTGTTTACAAAAATTTAAATTTTTAAATTCATTCATTTTTTTTGGAATCTGAGAAAAACTAACAATATATTTTTGAAAAATTTAAATGCATAATAAAAGATTACATTATTTACGAGGGCGAAAGTCCTTAGAATAAACAAAAAGTTTTTTGAATGAGATATTTGAAATTAAAAATCATATAATTTTTTTTTCGCCCTTATAACTTATTAAAATTAAACATTATAGAAGTTTTCAGGGACTTTTGGCCTTCGGTATAATGTATTGGTTCATTCTGCGTTTAAATTTTTCAAGAATATTTATTAGTTTTATCAGGATTCGAAAAAAATGAATGCATTTAAAAAATATTAATCGCTCTTACGCTCTTAACGATAAAATTACCACGACCACCTCTACTACCGTTACTCGGTATTTGACCAGACGGACGACGTTGCCAAATAAATTATTGTGTGTGAATATTTTTTAATGTGGTGTTATTGTATGCAGTTTATTATTTCATATTGGGAATAAGGCACAATGTGACTTTAAAATAAGCTTATTTTGATGTTTAGATTTTTAATTCGGAAATCGTACTTAAAATACGAAACATTAATAAATTTTATTTAGGTATATAAAACGATTTCCAAAGTGGAAATCAAAATGTTATATTACACTTATTGTAAAGTAAACTTGTGGCATATTCCCAATAAAAAAAAACAGTAGCTGCTATTTAAATCAATTTCGCCCAAATTGGATTATCTTAGAACATTGTTCAAATGCAAAAAAAAACAACAGGTCAAATAAATCCAATAAGTTTGGCAACGTTGAACTTCCCTTTCTAGGCATGCTGTTTGGCGATATAAAGGGCGGACCTAATATACCTCTCTTTTTCTAAACAGCTGTTTCTCACTCCATCTCACGTAAGGTCCATACGACCATAAAAATTTTTCCTACACTGTATATATATATTATACTATATATATATATATATATATATATATATATATATATATATATCCAAATTGACTTTAATCACTTTTATTTGACCATACATGTACAATAAAATCTATTTAATCTATTCAATACCATATATAGAACAGGAGAACAGGTTATAATACCTAAAGAATGGCTTCAATCAACATTCATACTGCTTCCAAAAAAGCCCAACACAAGGAGTGCAATGAACATCGCCACCATAAGCCTTAATGAGTCATGTCTTGAAATTGTTTTTAAAAGTAATTCACAATAGAATACATAAGAAATTAGATGAAGGCATAAGTAATAACAAATGGGATTTAGGAAAGGACTGGGAACACGAGATGTACTGTTTGCAGTAAGTAGTACAAAATATCAAAATTAAGCTAGTACCAGATTATACAGAAATTAAGCACAAATATTGGAGCATGGATCACAGAAGATACTGATCAGACAAAAGAAATAAGATACTGCATTGAAATTGCACGGTCAACTTTTAATAGAATGAGAAAACTTTTTTATAATCGCGATATCAATATATCGCTCGGATATAGAGTGTTTTGATGCTATATTTTCTCTTCTTTTGTATGGGGTTGAAGCTTGGACACTTAAAAAATCCAACATTAAAAACCTAGAAGCATTCGAAATGTGGTGTTACATACGTATTTTGAAAATATCATGGATGGATCGCAAAACAAACGAACAAGTTTTTGAACAACTAGGAAAAACAATGCAAAGTTTTAAATTCCATAAAAATCAGGAAATTGGAAATACTTGGGGCACATCATGAGAGGTGAAAAATACGAACTACTAAGAAATACAATGCAGGGTAAAAAACAAAGACAGAAGAAGTGTGAGGAAGACGTTAAATCTCGTGGTTACGCATTCCTCCGTTGAATGGTTTGGATGCAGTTCAATTAACTATTCAGGCGCGCAACCAAAAATATTACAATTGCCAGAATGATTTCCATTCTCCGACAAGAGTGGAACTTGAAGAAGAACAAAATTAAGCAAATGTTTACTAGAAATAACTATTGCAAGTCAAATAAAACAATAAGTAGCTATTTATTTTTTATTCAAATTAGGGAAAGTAAATGAGGGAGGCAAATATTGGTGCAATGGCGAAGATAAAACCCCCCTAAACGTCTCCTAGGACCCAGTACATCCTGATTTCAAAATACAACTCTAATATAAATATCTAAAAATAACATCATTAACATGGCTTTAAAATTCAGGCTTAAACTAAGCATGCATACATATATTTTACGAAATTTTATCATATTACTAATCAAGTAAACATATAATAATGTTAAATTAACCAGCTAAGTTTCTTGTAAATAAGCCTATACAACTATAATAAAAATTCAATACAGATCCAAAAACCAAAAATACACTTGAGCTACAAAAATTGTTCAAATTTAATTTATACTCAGTTTCTTTTTTATTGGAAGGGAAATATTCCTGCTTTTCCATTCTTGGCTTCTTTGTGATATCGTTAGTGGTTTCCTGAAGTTTTTCCTTCACCCTACGCTTTGCTTCTTAAACAATTCTCATAAATTTGTCATGTACTTGTATATAACTTTCATCATCTAAGTCATCTAAGCTGTCTATGACATTTTTAAAGTTTTTACAAAATAGAACAGAATGGGGAAGTATTTTTAAACACACTAATATCCAAATCAGTTTATATAAATAATGCTGATAGAAGATAATTACTTAAAATTCTATAGTTATTTAACTTATTATAGTACATTCATATTATATTAAAGTTTTTGATTTCTAAGAAGTGTAAGATTTATTACATGAGAGAGGCAAAGGTACAGTAGTAAATTTGACCCCCTTTAAAGCTGTCATAATAATATAATACTGATAATACCATATCATTCTGATATCTGATTTTCTAATTGATACACAATTGATGATAAATAGACAATTACATAACCTCACAAATCACAAATCACATGTCGATAACAACCAATCACAGCATAATGTGCTGTGTCATTTTTAGTGTTGTCTTTAAATTTGAATTGTACGATTGGCCATAATTGTCGAGGAACTTTATGTAAATAAATAAAGCAAAAATTTTAATAGAACTCGTAATTTTTTTTATTTTATTCACAAAATTTCTAGGTTTCCTAACTATGTTGTTTTATAAAGATATACATATGTTAGTGGGATAAAAGAAAGTCAAAGATACTGCCATTTCTATTTTTGTCTGTCCAATATTGATATCACGTATCTTGGATTGAAGGTATAATTGTAAATTGTGCGCATATTTATTTGCTTTATTTTTAATACGGTGACATCAGATACTATATAATAAATTAATTTTAAAATATATTTTGATAATTAGAACTGTATCCAAAGGTCATACTTGTTCATTAATGTCAACGTGTATTTTGTCTGTATTCAAAGTTTAATTTTTCCAAATATCTTTGCGGTTTTTATCTTTGGTGTAAAGTCTGAAATAAATAAATTTGTGTAAACATTTGTCCTCGGGATGTCTTTTGATATATTTATAAATGTTTTTAATTGCGCCTTTTATTTCAACCAAGTATTAAACATATTTTTCAATCTACACTAGATTAGAAAAGAAACTAAATGAGATGGAAAGAAATATGGATGTAGAACAAGAATACAACAACCTAAAAACGATAATAAAAAATTGTTTATAAAGTATTAGGAATAGAGAAAAAACGACAAAAAACATCACGAACCACCATGGATAACAGAAAACGTAAAAGGAATGATACAAGAAAAAAACAAAATATATAAGAAATGGCTAACAAATAAAACATCTACCAATAGAGCAACATATTAAAGGAAAAACGGAGAAATACGCAATCAAATAAAAAAAGCACAAAACAATTTCTGGGAACAAAATGTCTGAAAATTTAGTGTTGGTGTTTGGATGGAAAATTTGGTGGTTCTCAGACTACGGAAGCATGGAAAACTATCAATAATCTAAAGGAAAACACCTATAACTCCTTAAGCCACTTAATTCCTATATAATAGTGGGAAAATCACTATAAAAATTTACTCCAATAGTCCATATTGGAATAAATGAGAGAGTAATACAGTATGGAGAGACAAACAAATATCAAAAATAATACTACTAACAACGAGGTCCGTACTGCGTTAATTAAAATGAAAAACGCGCGATCTCCAGGACCTGGCAATATAGATGTAGAGTTACTTAAAGCAAGAGGTCCACTTCTAATATAATGAATAATTTTTCCAATGAATCAATGCTGCCAACAAATTAAAAGTGCCATCTAAATGGAAAACCGCCCACCAAGTGTTCATCTTTTAAAGGGTAATCGAAAATATCCTAACTGCTAGGATTAAGTGTCCTACCTACTTTCGGGAGATTGTTTGGAAAGATAATAAATGGAAAAATACAAGATGATGTAGGACATCTAAGTAGCGACGACCAAAGTGGATTTACGCCTGGTAGATCTTGCACTGATAACTTGTTTCTTCTTCTTCTTCTTCAAATGTCCTGTCCGTTGCGAACGTTGGCTATTAGCATGGCAATTCTGATCTTGTTTACGGCGCTTCTGAATAGTTCGACGATGTGAGCCCGAACCACTTCCGCAGATTTTGAAGCCACGAGTACCTTCTTCTGCCTGGCCCCCGCTTACTGTATATTTTCCCCTGGACAATCAATTGCAGTAGACGGTACTTATCGTGTCTCAATATGTGGCTTAGATATTCAAGCTTTCTTTGTTTTATTGTGCTCACGATTTCTTTCTCCTTTCTGATTCTTTGGATTACCTCTGTGTTGGTGACATGTTCGGTCCAGGATATACGAAGAATGCGTCGGTACACCCACATTTCGAATGCTTCTAGTTTTCTCGTGAGCGTCTCTATCAGCGTCGAGGCCTCCACACCATATAGTAAGATCGGAAATATGTAGCATTTAACTACACTAGTTTTAGGAAAAGAAATAAATCCTTACTTATGAGAAGCTTTTTCATATTGCTAAATGCTGCTCCAGCTCGTTCTATTCTCGCCTTAATTTCTGTGGCCTGTTTCCATTTTGCTTTACGTTGGTGCCAAGGTACACATAAGATTCTACATGGTCAGTTAGTATGTTACTTATCCGTAATTGTCGAGCAGGTTGTTGCTTTTTGCTTATCAGCATCCACTTTGTCTTCTTGACGTTGAGGCTCAGGCCGTATTCCTCACTAACCGAATAAACCCTTTCCATTACCTGTTCTAATTGGTCCTATGGTACTGGCAAGGATCACCGTGTCGTCGGCATATCGTATATTGTTCGTTAACTCGCCGTTTATTTTTTTATGCCCTCATTTGCATTTTCCATACATTTTTTAAATATTTCCTCGGGAATAAACATTAAATAGGAGTGGAGATAGGATACACCCTTAACGAACACCTCTTTTAATCTGCATACTTCCAGTGAGTTCGTTGCCAATTTTTGCTATTGCTGTTTGACCCAGTATAGGTTTGTCACAATTCGAATCTCCTCGTCGTCAATACCTGTCTTTCGCAGAATATCTATCAATTGTTCATGATTGACATTGTCAAATGCTTTTCTAAATCCACAAAGCACAAATACACGTTCTTATCAACGTCTCTACACCGCTGTATAAGCACCTGGAGAGCAAAAACTGCTTCTCTAGTTCCAAGTGCTTTCCGAAAACGAAACTGCGATCTATCAATATTTTACTCACATTTATCATATTATATTCTTCTATAAATGATCTTAGTGAACGCTTTCGTGACATGATTGATCAAGCTTATAAACCGGTAGTCATCACAGATCTGGGCATTTGGTTGTTTCGGGATTATAATAAATGTTGACAGCAGCCAGTTCTCCGGGATTTTACTGCTATTATATATGTTGTTTTAAATGTACAACTAGATTATCAAGAAACTGTTTGTCTGATTCACATAGGATCTTTAATATTTCGCAGGGTACATTGTCCGGACCTGCTGACTTATTGTTTTTAAGTGCTACAATGGCATCTTCTATCTCCGATTTAAGGATTGAAGGTCCTGATTTTCCTTCTGCATATACGTGATCATCAGTCCTGTCAGATACAAATAATTTTTCTATGTATGATTTCCATGTTTCTAAGATTGTTGATGGCTCCGAGATTAGATTTCCCTTGCCATCTTTTATGCTGTTGGGTAACTTATTAAATTTCCTCTTGTTTGTCATTGATTTTATTTTTTGTGCATATTGTAACTGTCATACTTCCATTCGTCTTGTTCTATTTCCCTGTATTCGTTGGAAACTTTGGCTTCTAGAATTATCGTTCTTATGATGTTGTGGATCTGCTGCATGATTTTTCTGCATTTTTATTCTTGAATTTACGTCTTTTATCCATCATATCCATTATCTCATCAGATATCCCTTCTTTCTTCTTTTGTCTTTCACGCTTTAATAGAGTTGCGCAGGTTGTTTGGATTGCTTCCCTCGATTTATCTCATCTCTCTATTATGTTCATGTTCTCGTTAATGTCGTTTATTTTCTTTCCTAGTTGTTCTCGTACTTTTATTTCGGTTTCTGGGTTAGTGAGTTTCTTAATATCCAATTTCTTAATATCATTTTACTCGCATGACCATCCTGCATACCAACAGATTGTGGTCCGTAGGAACATCGGTACCAGGGTACGTTTTTGATGATTTTATCATGTTTTTATGTCTTGTTGGTACTGCTATATAATCTATCTGATTCCTTATGATGTTCTCAGGTGAGCTAGCGGGGGATTTCCATGTGTAAAGTCGACATTTGGGGAGCTTGAGTGTATTACTTAACAGCAGATTATATTCCTGGCAGAAGCATAAATATAAGTATATCACCTCTATCGTTTCTCTCCCCTAGGCCGAAGTTTCCCACGATCTCATTTACCTTTCCTCTGCCAACCTTTGCACTAAAATCTCCCATCACTATTGTTACTTCATGTTTCTGTCATTTTCATCAGACTTCCCAGTTGTTCTTAGAATTCTTCGCTGGTTACCTCATCTTTATCTGCCGTTGGCGCGTATACCTGTGATATGTTAATATCCACCGGTGTTTCTCGAATTTGTAAAAGCATTATTCTATCTGAATGGGGAGTGAAAGATTTTACTGCCGAATTAATATGTGGGGCAACTATTATTGCGGTGCTGTTTCTGTGATGTGTTGTGTTGTTTCCAGCATAGATAACTTGTTTATACTCCAACAATTAATAGAAAAAAGAATAGCGGTTAGTACCGAAGTATATCTAGCCTTCATCTACCTAGAAAAGGCGTATGATAAAATTCCAAGACTTAAATTGTGGCAAGCTTTACAGCAACTCGGTATTACTCAATACCTTATAGGAATAATCACAGAAGTATACAGGGATAACACTACTTACCTAAAAATAGAACATAAACTATTAGAGCCAATAAACGTAACTAAAGGACTAAGACAAGGATGCAGTATGTCACCCTTACTGTTTAATTTAGATATTGAGGCAGCCCTCGAAAATTGGAAAAACCACTACCAGGGAATGCTGGCAGTGACTGCACTGTGCTGTTCTCCCTGAACTATGCGAATGACCAAGTCATCCTAGCTCAAGATTCTTATGATCTAGAATTTATGATAAAGCGTCTATACAGAGAATATGTAAAATGGGGGTTACAAGTCAGCATGATAACATAATAATTTAGTTACCAATTCAGATACATTTGTTCATTTGTTTGACGTGGCAATCAAACAAGTGGAAAAATTTAAATATTTAGGTGCACTCATTGATAAGAACGGCTTGGGAAAAACCGAAATTAAACACCGAATTAATCAGGGACGTAAAATTGTAGGATATCTGAACTCCTTATGGTGGGATCGCAACATTTCAAAAAGGAACAAAAAAAGAATAGGGCAAACCATGGTTAAATCAGTTCTTTGTTATAGCTCTAAAGTATGGACAGTTAATGCAGACTTTAAGAGAAGATTGTTGACAGTTGAAATGGATTATTTGAGAAGTGCTACAATATCAAGGCTGTAAAGAAAGAGCAACGAATCTATAAGAAATAACATGAATCCTACAGAAACGGTCTTTGGCAGAATAGAAAGAAGAGGTTTAAAATGGTTTGGACACCTATTGAGAATGCCTGACGAACTTTGGCCCCAAAAACTTCCTGGAAGAAGAAAAAGAGGTAGACCTCGACACCCATGGGATGAAGGAATTAGAAGAGCGATGAAATCGAGAGGTTTGGAGGAGCAGTATGTCTTGGTGGACCGGGAGGATTCTATGTATTGTATTTACAAGTTGGATCCTGTAATATATATATATTATATATAATATATATATATATATATATATATAAATGTTTTTAAATTATAGATATTATCTATACTTTTTGACTATCACGTTTGAAGTTGTTTCATTCAGCATTTTTTGTCTTGCAATTTTCCATATGGCTTTTCGCTTAATGCTCCCATATTTTTACTAGTAGTAGTCATTACCAGCTCGTTACGCTGAAAGTTATAATGATTTTCGACGTATCTTAAAGAATTAAGGACACCATGTCATCACACGATTTAGGAGATAGTTTTTTATGAATAGTATAAAACATTTATAAAGTAATTTGCACTTATTCTATAGCCTAATAAATAAACAAATTGGAAAGTATTAATATAAACCTGTTTTACCAGCCGTTAAAGAGGAGCGGTTAAAGATCGTTGGCAGTTCTGTGCAAATAATTTATTTTTACTCGTATAATGGTAATTACGGAAAATAAAATCATGGGCTGTTAAAAAAAATTAAGAATAGAAAGACAGGGGATTAAAAGAAGGCAAGAAGTATTTTATTCATAGTACACTCTTTTCAAGAATACAATTTCGATTGCCAACCAATAAAAAAAGTGAAAAAATGTAAGATAAGAATATTTTTAAGTATTTTATCATTAATTTATTTTTAATATCCTCACTACATAAACTATTTTTTGATAGGTATTTTTGCTAATTGTTAACTTAGTTTTTAAGTTCAATGAACCAGATTCCAAATTTAAGGATTGATAAATTGGATGCTCGTTACGTCAGCCATTTTAGGGTTATCAAGTTTATTATAATTTTATCACCTTTAGGGATAAACGTCATCCAATTTAACAATCATCGGTGATAAAATATATTGCAAAGAAAATATTACAAATCATCGGTGTCACCCTGTCTTTGTCTTAAAATTTATATAAACAAACGTATATTCTCTTCTTCTTCTTCAAGTGACATCTTCTCCATGACAGTTAACTATTACGTAAATTTAAGCTATCAAGTTGAATAGAAATGCAAACAAACTGTTCTCTTAAGAATATCAACCAAGAAATCTATCTGCTTGCTACGCTGCCTAAATGCCCTACATTTTTACCTGTATATATTGTAACAGTTGGTATTTATTTTTACGTGTTAAATGTTCCAGATATTGTAGATCCTCGTTTTAATTGTCAGTATCATCTCTTTTAATTTTTGCGTCTTTTGGAGTAACTCCTGGTTAGTAACTTTATTCTTCCACCAGATTTTCAAGATCCTTCAATATACCCACATCACAAATGTCCCAAGCTTGTTTGTACATTATTTTTTGGCTTGCATATTTCTACACCATACGACCAGGTCGAGAAAACATATTTAAGTATTTTTATTCTGAGCTATTTATACCAGGCATGGTACTTAATACCCTAAAAGAGTTTCTACCTTTACAAAATTGCTTTATTCAAAAGGATATGTGATTAAGCATCAGGTTATTTTTATTACCATCATAAATTATCTATTATATAAGTCAGAAAAGATGTGGGTCCAGTGGACTGAAAAATTGCCCAAAGGCGAACCCGTGTTACAGTAGGAGGTGTTGTTCAGCAGGATCGAGATATAACCGTACTAGCCATGGGTAAATAGATGCACTGACTTTCACTGACTAGTTCACTTCACGTTTTTTACCTCATGCCAAAGAATTGAGAAGCCGAAAAGTTCTTTTGAGCGACAATTTGTCATCACATTTCACCAACGATATGTCGCGTTTATGCGAGGTCTCATCGTCTCGTTTTATCTCTCGTTAGGTGGTTTCTTGTTCTTGGTGTTTGGTGTCATGTTTTAGTCTTTCTGGCTTTTCAGGACGTTGTTTATTTATTTTTTTTGTGGTTTGGTGGCTAACTGCTGTTTTTTGTCGTGGATCTACTGGTGTATGTTTATTGGTGGTAGTTTATCGCTGGATTAGCATATTCCTGAACAAGCAGAGGCGAAAAGTATGGGTAATGGTTCCTTTCAGAATGTTATTGATAAAAAGATAATTAGTATGTAGGTGAATTTTAAATTTAGTAAGTTAATGAACGTATAGTACGCGATCGCGAGAGGGCAGCTGTGGCTGAATCAAAATTACACAGTCTATGTGTGAATGCCTAAAAAATTTAACACATCTAACCCAACCTTTAGAAGTGGGTATTTTTTTAGAGCATTCTAGACTTCCTGGCGATCAACTTTGTTTGAATAAAATAAGTGACATTCATCGAAGTCGAAGACGTCTTACACCTACTCTAAAAATGAAATATACCAATCAATATTATACAAACTATCGAAAACATCTACTTCCATAATCAAATACAGTTAAATGGAAACTAACACAGTGTACACCAGTATAAAGCTGAGTCAGACAGGGTAACTCGTTAAGCCCATTTCTCTTTAATATAATAATGAACGAAGTAATACAAGCAGTACATAAAGGCCATGGTTATAGAATGGGCAACAAAGAAATTCAAATATTATGTTATGCAGATGACGCCACATTAATCGACGAGACAGAAGACTAGCTCCAAAGCTTAACACACATCTTCAATACAACAGCCAATAAATACAATATGATAATATCAGCAGAAGAAAACCAAATGTATGACAACATCTAAATATCCACTACGATGTAAAATCGAAATTGATGGAAAAATAATAAAGCAGGAAGTAATGTTTAGATATTTGGAAATAACATAACTAGTTACGAAGATGTTGAAGAGGAAATACGACAACAAAGCTTAAAAGCAAGTAAAGCGGCCGGATCTCATAATGACTCAATCTGGAAGAACAAACACCTAAGACAAGACACAAAAACAAGAATATATAAAGCAACAATTAGACCTATATTAACATACACGGCAGAGACAAGACCTGATACATTTAAAACGAGACGACTACTAGAAATAACAGATGAAATACTTTGACGAATATCAGGGAAAAGTCCGTTGGATAGGGAGAGAAGCGAAAACATTAGAAGAGCATGCAATATAGAAGACATAATGGATGGGTGAAAAAACGGGAAACAGGAGTGAAACAAACACATTAGTAGAATGGCAGTGGATAGGATAGTACGAATAGCACGAGATAAGTCACCAAATGGACTAAGATGTGTTGGCAGCCCAAGAAAAAATGGTGCGACAATTTAAACAATTTAGGAGGCTAATATTGAAGAAGAAACAGGCCTACATACAGAAGGAAGAAGAAGAAGACATTCATTTAACACATCAATTATTAATAAAAAAACAGGTTCAATATTTATTAGCTACATATCTAACTGAAATGGATAAAAAAGTTGGAGTTAACGTCAGTGCCATTAGCCAGGATTTAGTGCGTTCTTTTGGAACTTTGATCAAGAGATTTTACTAGATGGTTAGATAATGGGAAGAGGTCGAGAACAGTCAATATACAGATATGTTTCTACAATACTGGATATAACAGATGAAGGAGTGGAAGTAATAGATATGAAATCTGTGAATACAGCACAAAATAAGTTTAAAATTACGGAAAATGATCAATCCTTAGTAGACAATTCTAATTGCCTTCTTCCGAAGCACCAAGTAGAGAATAATGACGGTAAACTTACATACAGATTTTAAAAAGATATTGATATAAAAGAAATGTGAATACTTTTGTATTCTGAAAATCGTTTGTTTATTTTTGTAGAAACTTAGTTTAATAGTTTATTTAAATTCAGAGACTATATTTTTTTATTTCTAATGCCCAATCTTCACAATTTTAATAACCAGTTAGTTATGTATTATAAAACTTTATTTAAGATGAATCCAGTTGTTCCTGGATTGTTTTTAAGTTCTTAAAATGAATAGTTTGAAATATGCTTGTTTTAAGTCTAAATAAAGATAATACATTATCCTAATTATCTCCAAATTTTCAGTGATAACTCTAAAGCTCATGACGGAAATGCTGCTGCATACTACTGTAAATACACTACTCACACTATATCCATTACCTACAAATGCTGCATCGTCACAGGCGAGACCACAGCCATTTTGGAAGCCTTAATTTTCTTCAAACGCGTAGTGAGAATAAATGTGTCATAATCACTGACTCATTAAATGCTCTATTAGGTGTAAAACAAATATACCTCACAAATCCAATTGAGAAAGTGGACAGCCTAGCACACAAGTCTCACAATATACAACCAAATTAAGAAATTACTTATACTCCGATCTCAAAAACCTAATTAAAGACCACTGTATGAAAATATGGCAAGACTACTGGTAAGATTTAGGAGAAAACCTAAATGAGATTTATCTCCTTGTGAAGGCCATCTTGCATCAAATAGAAGGGACCAAGTAATAATTAACCGACTAAAAATTGGACACACTGCACTGACCCATGAATTCTTAATCAAACAAAGAATGTTCTCAAACCTGCAGAGAACTGTTCTCTCCCATTGACGGTGAAGCATATTCTGATTGACTGTCAATACCACGAAGAAACAAGAGAAATATGGAATATGGTGATCAAAACCACTTTAATCACGGTAAAACTGACCATGTAATAAATTATTTAAAAGATTTACGTTTATATACATCTATTTAATGTAAAAAAAATGAATTCTTGTGTGTGTTACTCCACTAATAACCCTGCATGGTTGATGTGGATTATATGTTTTTTTTTCTAAATAAAAAAAGGTAATACAATATTTCACCCAGACATATTCTCGGTTAAATAAATTTTGAAGTAGTGGGAATATTTAGTTTTCTGTTAAATTGATCAGTGTTTATGGTGTCTTTGACATTATGATCAAAGTCGGTCCAAACAGAGTATGAAATTGATCAGTCCTGTTTTATGTTCTTTTTGTCATTACTGACCATTGTTTTAATATTTTGCTAATATGAATATGGGAGTTATTTAAAGAATACTAATAAATATGTTTATTTAAAAATCTATGTAAGATAAAAAATTTTAGGTCTAAAATCAAACACAAAGTTATCAATTTAGCCCCAAACTTTATACATACAAAGTTCTTTTGCAAAAAGTTGCACATATTGCAGTATATTAGAAAATTAAAAACATCTGCCAAGAGTAAACTTCTTTATTAACGTATTTTTTTATGTCTAAAGACATGTTTTAAGTTTAAACTAATAAGGAACTGAGTATAAACTGAATGAAAACATTATTTCTCGATTTCTCACATTTAAAACATTCCTGAGCATAAAAATTCCCACAGTACCTGACCCTAACCGTCTTCAACTTGTTGCTTACCTTGCCAATGATATGTTAAGTTTGTATTATGTACCATGTTTCTACAATTCATTTATTTCTTTAATTAGCATATAATGGAATGCTTTAATCATCTTACAATGATGCACTTAATTCTATTTCTGTGCTTGCCGATTTCCGTTATTTTAATGTGTTTTAACTATCTTTTTAAACAATCTTTTAGGCCTGGAATAGTATAATCTCTCACTAAATTACCTATATTTTAAGAGTAGCCCATATTAAATGTATTTGATGATTTGAAGTTAAACTAAATCAACCAAATGAAGTATAGAACATATTTAGAAGTTTAGAAGAAGTAGAATATTTGCAATAAAATAAGTTGCGTGTGAGCATTAGAATAGGTTTTTAAATAAAGTTTGACGTTTCGATTTTCACTACGAAAATCGTTCTTAGAAAAGAGATTAAAAAATTTTGCAAAATGTATAACCAACAATTTCTTAAATTGATTATGTTTTTAAAAACTGTTTTGAAACCACAAATAAAATGACCAACGCCTGAATTATCTAGCGGTATCGTTAGGAATGGTGACAGCAAGAACGCATTTTTTCGATAAGAACAGTCTAATTAAAAACCAAATACACCAAATACTTTTCAATAATCATTTCTTTAGGGTATTGGATAAAATAGAAAAGGATAGGGAAGAGTATCTAGAAGAGCTAATATGGTCTGAGCAAACTATAAACGAAAACCTATTTAGACTGAATAAATATCAAAGTATAGAGGAACACTGGACTTAAAGTTAAGAAGCAATGTACACCGCTTCAAAAGTTATTTTTAAATCTAATAAGACTAGCAAAATAGTAGTGATAACGGGTTGAGGCTAATAAACTTTGCAAGTACTAAAAACGTGATAGTAGGAGGAACAAGATTTCCCCATAAAATGATACACAAAGGAACATGGAAATCCCCTGATAACGAAACCATTAACCAGATAGATCACATCTTAATAGATGCAAGGAACTCTTTCGAGCTCATAGACGTCAGAAGCTACCGAGGCCCAAACATTGACAGTGACCACTTTCTTGTAATGGCAAAAATCAGAGAAGAATATCAAACCTAAAGAAAGATAAACACACGAAACAAGACAGAATTAATGTTGATAATCTGCGCATTGAAACCGTTGCGAGAGAGTATAGGAGACAAATGGAGAGCCTGGAGGTGGGGGAAAGTGTAGAGGAACTGTGGACAAAATGTAAAAAACATAATAACTGAGAAAGCAACAAAAATATTGGGGAAAACCAAACCAGTTAAAGAAAACAAATGGTTTGACAAGGAGTGCCAAGAATCAACAGATAACAAAAACAGGGCATACCTAAAGACAAATCAAGCTGGATGCACAAGAAGAGCAAAGGAAGAATACCGGACACTAAGAAGAGAAGAAAAACGATTACATAGAAGAAAAAAAAGACAATTTGAGCAAAAGCAATTGGAAAGCACAGAATGGCTAAGAAATCAAAATGAAACTCGAAAGTTCTACAGAAATCTAAACAAAATGCGCAAAGAGTTTAAGCCAAGAATAAGGAGCTGTAAGGATGTAGAAGGAAACATCTACATGATACGGCCTCAAACCTAAACAGATGGGTTGAATTTTTCAATGCAAAATTTAATGGCCATCATGTCAGAAGAAGCAGATAACACCCTAGCAAATTGAAATGATTGGAATCCTTTTAACCCAAACGAAAGACCACTACCATCGAAAACGTTGCCCAAGCCATTATAAAGCTTAAAAATAATAAATCACCAGGAGTTGATCAAATTTGCAGTGAGCTCTACAAGAATGGTGGCGATGCCCTACTACAGACACTGCATAAGCTTTTACTTCTTGTTTGGCATAATGAGACCATGCCTTGTGAATGGTCTCAAGGCGAGATATGCCCGTTACATAAAAAAGGTGACCAGATCCAGTGTGACAACTATAGAGGTATAACCCTGTTAACAACTGCTTACAAATACTAGCAAATATTCTCTACGAAAGGTTGCAAGTTTACACAGTGGGCATAGTTGGTAAATATCAAGTTGGATTCACTCCAGAAAAATCAACAATTGACCAGATTCATTCAGTAAGACAGATTCTCGAGAAAACATTAGAATTCAATATTGAAACCATCACCTATTCGTCGACTTCAAGGCTGCATACGACAGTGTCAAGAGAACAGTGCTATACCAATCAATGCATGAGTTTGGTATACCAGAGAAACTTATCGACTAACGAGAATGACAATGTCTAACTTAGAAGCCACTGTTAGAATACAGGGAGAGAGTTCTAGATCCTTTGAGATAAAGGATGGACTCAGACAAGGAGATGCTCTGGCTTGCCTCCTATTTAATATTGCCTTAGAAAAGGCAGTCCGAGATACACGAATTAGGGATGGCGGTACTATTTACAATAGATTGATACAAGTCTTAGCATATGCTGATGACATTGACATAGTAGGGCGTAGCAAGCGAGATGTTGAGCAATATCTCCTAGAATTGGAAACAGCGGCGAAACAGGTCGGTCTAGTCATCAACAAAGACAAAACCAAAGTACATGTTCATTACAAAGGATCCGATAGCAAATGAGGAACGAGAAACAGTCTTTGAAAGTCATACCTTTGGACGTATTGACAACTTCACATACCTTGGGTCGCTATTGACTGCTACCAATAAAACAAGCGAAGAAATCAAAAGGCAAATAAATCTTACAAATAGGACTATACTATGGACTCCAAAAGCATTTCCACTCAAGAAACATTCAAAGAAGAACTAAAATTATTATATACAAAACATTGCTGAGGCCGGGTCCTCACATATGGAGCAGAAACATGGACTCTAACGCAGAAAGATGAAAGACTTTTGGGAATATTTGAGCGTAAAATACTCCACAAATATTTGGAGCTGTAAACGACCAAGGGCAGTGGCGCAGAAGATATAATTTTGAATTGTATCAGCTCTTTGATGAGCCAGATGTCATAACGTTCATTAAAACACGGCGACTTAGATGTGCTGGACACATAATACGAATGCCAGAAAATACCATTTACGAATATTAAAAATCAGAAGATGGCAACATGTTGTCAAAAACCGAACAGAATGGCGACGAATCTTAGAGCAGGCCAAGATCCACAGAGGATTGTCGAGCCAAAGATGATGATGAAGACTAGCAAAAATGATGTTTGGTTCGATGAAACGTGCAGGTCCATAAATTAACCAAAAAATGAAGCGTATAAAAGACTTCAGCAGCACAAAATGATGTAAAAAGATAGACGAGTAGAAAAGAGACCCTTATTTAAAAATAACAGAGCCATATGACGGATTATCATCCTGTTGAACTCTTTAAAAACAGCAACGACACACTGTTAAAATACACACATAAGTTAATAAATGAAATCTCGTGTAAGATGAAAACATTGACGGATTGGAAATTAGGTATACTATGCCCACTTCACAAGAAGGGAGACATGATCGTAAGCGTCAATTATACATGTATTACTCTCCTCAACATGGCGTACAAAATACTTTTGAATATATAATAAAGCAGAATGCGCCCCTACGCCAAACAAATAGTAAAAGGATATTAGTGTGACTTTCGACCTAATAAATTAACAGCTGATCCAATTTTTACAGGAAGACTATTTTCTGAGAAAACAGAATTTGAAGTCCACTCCCATCAATTATAATATGACTTAGTAGATAGACCTAAGCTGTGTTAGACTGTGATGGAATTCCAAAGACGAGTCTAAGCTTATTAATTTAATGAAACTAACACTTATATAGTGAAAATTCAGAACGATACCTCAAAGTACAAAAACGGATTAAGGCAAGGTGACGGAATATCATGCCTTCTTTTTAACCTTGCACTGGAAAAAAGTGTATTCGTGAGTCCTAGAATAATGCGAGTAGTGCAATATCTGACAAACCAGTATAATTGGTTTGATATGCAGACGACATTGGGAACTAAAAATTAATGCTCAAAAAAGGTTATATATAAGGTTATGAGGTATAGCTTCTAACACTTGCTGACTAAGGACAACAACGTCAGCAAAGAAATCAAAAGATTTCTCCTTGCTAATAAGTACGGCTTGGAAAGTCAATTGGCCTTAGCATATCTCAACACATCTCAACACATGTAAGTATATAATTATACTGACCCTGAATAAAACAATAATTATGGAGCTAAAACGTGGTAACTTAGACAGAATGACCAAGAGCTGCTTTCGAGTGAAAGATTCTATGGATGACTAAAAGAGCAGGATTTGTACCATAGACGTTACAAATTTAAATTATTTAGAAGCTTCGGGACGAGAATGTTGTGAAATTCATTACGGTGGCACATTCATTAGGTATCAATGATGATGAAGTGGTAGCGTATAAAGTTGTCATTTACTCGGATGACCATGAATAAAAACAATTGTTCTTTGCGTTATACGAAATGTACCTACAAAATGTAAATTTTGTAGAAAAGCTTTCTGTAGGTTAGATTTGTTTAAGATATTATACGTCTGGGAAAATATATGGAAATATCTAGCTTATCAGAAGTTCTAACTTCAGAACTTAAAAAAAAAGAAAACCTAAATGAAAATAAATTATGATATAGAAGTGACAGACATGCAAATAACTACTGCGATTGAAAACGCTCAAAAAAATATTAAGTCGTGGACTGAAGTAAATGAACAACTGCTAATACTGGAAATGAAAAAAAATGGACATAACATCGTAATTGTCGGAGTGTATGCCCCAAATGAAGATGCAGATCCAGAAAGTAAAGACGATTTCTACAAAAAGATGAATTAAGTACTCTCTGAAGTTAAAGAAAACTGTGAAATCTTTATACGAGGAGATTTAAACGACAGAGTAGGAAGAGAAGAAAATAAGAGAGTGGTAGGAAGATATGGGGAAAAAATAACAAATGAGAAGGGATTGGATATTAGAGATTTTTCTGAAACAATGTCTCTCAAAATTATAAATGGAATTTTTCAACATAGAGACATCCACAAATTTATATGTATACAGCCTACTAGGAATGTGCGATCAATAATCGACTATGTAATCTAACGTCAAACATCCCAGCTGAAAACAACTGACGTAAGGATGCTTATACCGTGGATCAAAATTTGGATCCTACCATCGTTTACTTATAACCAACGTGATAGTTAACCAACGTGATAGACAACCAGCGGATAAGTTGGGTTGATCGAATAAGAAATGAAATAGTTTTACATCGAATGAAAAAGAGCACAGAAATAACAAAAACGATAAAAATTTGGAAGTTCCAATATTTCGGTCATGTAATGAGACATCCAGAGAGGTATAACCTTCTACACCTCATAATACAGGGTAAGATCGACGGAAGGAGAGGCCCAGGCCGACGAAGAACATCCTGGCTACGAAATCTCCGAGAATGGGACAGGGCACTGAAAGAAGAAGAAGAAAGTTAACTATCGCAAAAAAAAATAACACTCATGGACAGAATATAGAAAAGGGACAAGAAGTAACATCCACTAAATATAACCTAGAAATCTTAAAAGAAGATTCAACGAAATTTTTTTACAAGTTACCACTGGCCACAAAATTTCAAAATGTGGATCAAGAAAATATATCAGCGGAAGAATTATACCAGCAACTTAAAAATTTATTCATTTTATTCATGAGACTACAAGTGAAGCTTTGGGGTATAAAGACAAACATGAAATAAAAAATCAATAATGGTGGTCGGAGAATATGCAAACTTTAGTAAATAAGAAGAAAACTGCTTATCAGAAATGGATGTCAACGAGAAAGAAGAAAGATAACAAGATATATAAAAAATTAAATGGAGATGTAAAAAAAAGTAGCAAAGTAAAAATAAGATGTGGGATCGAAGATGTGCAGAGGTGGATAGGTATATGGGTGGCAACAAGAGTTGGGTAAGCATGGAAGGTGATAAAGTCTCTCCGGAGGGAAGGAAAGGACAAATCTAACTTACATTTAATAGGTCTGAAATAGTGGAAACACCATTATGAGGTCTTACTCACAGAGTCAGATATATAAAGGCCAATAGACTCAGATAGGCAGGACGTGTGATATGCATTAACGACAATCGCCTTATAAACAATGTGTTCTGGGAAAGGCCAGATGGAAGAAGATCTGTAGGGCGGCCTAGAAAAAGGTGGAACGATGCAGTCAGAGAAGATCTAGAGAAGATGGGAGTGCGACAATGGGAATTACTGGCACAGGACCGACAAACATGAAAGACAATAGTAAACGCGGCAAAGACTCACGAAGAGTTGTAGCGCCATTGATGATGATGACTCACAAAGGATAGATGTAAATTCCAAGAGATCAAAATAAAAGAAATATCCAATCATACACAAATAATTGAGATAACAAACAGATAGTTAAGCGATGCCCTCAAAAGATCGAAAAACGGTAAAGCAGCTGGACCTGAAGACATCTCAATTGAGTTGGTAAAGTAAGGACCAAAAATGTTACATGATATATTGGTTTAACTATTTAACAAATGCTTAAAAGAACAAAATATCTCTTATGATTGGAATGTTGGATACATCAGCTCAATATTCAAGACAGGGGATAAAGTAAATGCTCTAATTATAGGTGAATAACTGTTATTAGCTCAGTAGGGAGGTTGTACGGTCGAATAATAAAAGAAAGAATAGAATCAGAATACGAAGACATAGAAGAACAAAATGGATTTCGTGCAGGAAGATCTACCGACTTTTGTTTAAAGATTTAGAAAAGGCATACGATACGGTACCTTTGAAAAAACTTTTTCAAACATTGACGAAAGTAGGTCTCAGTAGAGAGTATTTGGATGCTATCGCAAATATGTACAAAAATACTAGAAGTGTCGTTAAAAAAGAAACTTTATATCTGAATCATTTCCAATAACAAAGGGGTTTAAACAAGAATGTTGTCTGTCTTCGACCTTATTTAAAATATATATTCAATTGTCTCTAGAGTAGTGGAGGAAACAAGTATCCGGAATGAGAATAGACATAGGCGGTGGTAAATATCTAACAACTTTATTTTTCGCCGATGAGCAGGTAGTCGTAGCGAAAAATGAGGAAGACATTGTCTACATGTTTAGAAAACTAATATGATAATATGAAAAATTGGGCCTCAATATGAATATGTTAAAGACAGAGTATCTTAAAATAGGAGATAATGAAGAAAATCTAGAGTAAGAAATTAGAAACACAAAAACATGCAATAAATATAAATATCTCGGATCTATAATATCTAAAGAAGGCACCACCAAAAGAGACATCGAAAACAGAACGCAGCAGGGAAAAAAGCGGTTAACATTCTACTAAACTCTCTACTATGGTCTAAAGATATTAGACAAGAAACAAAATTATCTATCGACAATCTATCGAACCTTAGTAGAAATGGATTTTATAAGAAGATCGTGTGGTGTATCCAAAAAAGATCATATCAGGAATAAAGATATTAGAAGGACAAAATACTGTATATTCCAGTTTAGACATAATTAAACGAGGCAACTAGTGTGGTATGGTCACGGAGAGCAAATAATGAAGATAGATGGCCAAAGAAAGAAATGACAGGCACAGAGAAGAAGAAGAAAGGAAAGGCCTGCAGTTGCCTGGAAAGAAAATATACGGCACATAATGAGAGATAGAGCTATTAAAGACGACAAATGGATGGACAGAAAACGATGGCGGTCGAAATGCGAGAGGCAGGCAGAGAATTTAGGAACCTCGCTTATGTATATATTTAATATTTTTACTTAGAATTCTATAAGCGAAAAGAATTTCAGATCCTAATCAAAGTCAAATAGCAAAAGTCTACCATGTACGTTCAGAAGACATTTCAAATATTACAACAGATGAAATATAAAGATCTCTCTCGGAGATAAAAAACAATGAATCCCCTGAAAAAGATGGAATAGTCATAGAACAAATTAAAGAAAAGAAACGTTAATAAATGTGTTGAAAACAAAATGTTCGGTATTTACAAAAAGAGAAATCATACGATTTCTACCTGGCAAATATAGCGTATATTGTTATTTTGATAACTATTGTCTACGACGGGAATATATTTTGTTTCGATACGCAGTAGTGGCTATACCGTTCTGAGGAGACCTAAAGAGGTCGAAATACGTATAAACGGCTTGTCGCTACTCTGTATCGAATCAAAATCTAGTACCATCATTATGTTTCAGTATTTGTATGACAAGAGGCGTAACCCCCTCAAAATGGCATAATGCAATAATGCACCATCATGCATAAGAAAGGTAACATTTCAGACCTAAAGAACCACAAAACTATTAGTTTCCTCTTCTATACATACAAACTATCCATAAAAGTAGTAACAAAATGACTTGTAAACAAACTGGATAGTTTGTTTAAAACTATCACCTAGAAGACAAAATTTATGACCAACCATGTAGACAGTGATAAAATTGAAAGAAAAAATAAAAGATTGAAAGTAATACATCGACCAACAGCTTACACATATTGTCATCGAGTGCCATAGTCTGAGGACTAGTACGGATTCCGATGCACATCGCCCCGCCTTTTTACCTCATACGAAATTTATGATTGGCCGATGGACTTGGAAATGCACATATATCGATACAAAATAAACTGTATAAAAAGGGTGCATTTTCCAAGCCATAGTTAGTCAAGCCTACCTTACTCCGGTCCCCATGTAGGATCTCCTACACCTGGTGGACCTCTTTCACGGGGCTCTCCCTGCCACCTGTAGAGCACCTAGGGAGCTGATATGGAGTTATTTCCTGCAAAGACCCTAACCTTCCTATGGTGACAATATCTAAAGCATAAAATTCGCTTAGGCCGAGATATCCAGACAACTGAAATTAAATTAAAGAAAAATAGGTCTTAACCAGTATAATAAGTTTTTAACCAATATGTTTTACCGGTTCTTACATATGGTGCAGAACCACTAACTCTGAGAAAAAGAACAATAAATAAAATAACATTTACACTCAACACGCTATAGAAAGATCTATGTTAGGTATTACCACCAGAGATGAAATACCAAACCTAGAAATAAAAAGAAGAACAGGAGTCACGAATGCAGTACGAAAAGCGATGGCTAAATGGGCTTAGTCTGGACATATTACTAGATTGTCGGATGATAGATGGACCAAAAAGATTTTGGAATGGCAACCAACATAAGAGGATATCAAAGCAGAAGATGACCAATGACTAGATAGACAGATTATGTAAAGCCCATCACCACAAATTCAATGCATTTATATCTAAATATAGCAGTTCATACAATATAGAGACCAACGTTCAGCAGTGAACAAACATAGGCCAATTGATGATGAAAATTATGTCGTAGGAGCACGATTTATCAGTTTTCGTATTAAAATCGGTAACCATCAGTATACTATGGCCACTTTAACTTTATTTGGTATCTTGGTCTTACTAAAGTATTTTTTGGTATATTTAAAAAATAAATCTAGAGATTATCATTATTTTTTGCCTTTATTGCTATACGGATTAGCAAACGCGCTTTCTATCCCTCGAATCCCCATTAGCTCTCCTCATTTAACACTATGTTGAATAGTAAGTATATGAATTTTTTAATAAATTTGGAATCTTGTTGTGGCAGTGCAAAATACTCGTGTATTGGAAATTACATCTCTCATCTCTTCTGCAATTTTGTATAACTTTGATAACTGCTACATATATTTTACTTAATATTCAGTTACGTTCTCAAATTAGCAACTTCATCAATCATAATATATTGTAATGATCAAGGCAAATCAGCGGATCCTATAGAAAATCCCCTTATCTTTTTTTTTGATTTTTGTAAATACCATTTTGTAACACATACTACATTAATTACTCACGTTTAAAAAACATTTTCAGATATCTCCAAAATGATTTATACACTCCTGAGACATTTTTAAAACATAATAAAGTTTCCAAAACCAGTTTACTGATAATTTTATATAAATATTTGTTGGAAAGTACCGACTGTCTAAGATAAAGAGAGATTCAATTAAAATTTTACTATTACAACTTTTGTAGTCAGAATTTATTTATTTTTAAAGATATATTAAAGTGGCGACAAAATTACGTTTCTCCTTCTTAAAGTGCTGTGTTCTATCAAACGTTGGTTTTCATTAAATTTATACGCCTTTCTGAACAATAGTGCTGGCCACATACCAATTTTATACTCTATGGAAACTGTTACTGCCCCCATACTAAGACTTTATACATTAGAATATTAAAGACATTAGAATAATGTCTAAAATGTAGTTATTATCCTATTCGGTACTTCATCCTGCTTTCTTCTGCTTTCAAACGTTTCTTAGTTGGCTTACTACTAGACAGTTGATCTTCTTGATGTGCAACTTGATTCCCATCTCTTTAATTTTACCTGCCTCATTAAGGTACGTGACTGAATATACAGGGTGATGATTTTGATAAACTAAAGTTACTAATAATATAAGGGAAACGGCAAATCTGGCAAGATTGCAAATATTAAATATAAAATCTCCGTATCCTAAAATAGGTGTACCTCAAATTTTGCACAAATATGACTAGCAATTTACGAGATAATTGATCGTTTCCAGACTTTTGGGCAACTCTGTATATGCAATAGCCGTCTTTCTCGACAAGTAGGAATCAAGGTTTTAATGCTACTCTTTGAACAAATGGCACTAAAGATCCTCGCTATAATATTGGTAGTAGAGTAAATAGACTGGCAAAAGGCTTCTAGAATAGATTTTGGTGGGCACTTTGTTGCTAAAATGTAAAACCTATTTTTTTCGTTTCTAATGTCTTTCTAATGCAAAATCACTTGGTCGTCCAAAAATCGTAACGGGAGGGGGAGTGGTGGGGAGCCTTACAAAAAAAAAGTGCTAATTTTTTTTTCGTCATTTTTCGGATTTACGATAACCGAAAATTCATTCCTCAAATTTTCATGTTGATCTGGACATTGGAAATATTTTTATTTTATTTATAAAAATACGTTCAAACCATTGTTGTATACGGAGCGCTTCATACAAAATCACTTGTTCTGAAAACCCATATTTTTAAAATCTTTTACCTCGCTCTACCTCGAAAAATATTGGGTTTAGCAAAAAATTACTTTCTATAAACATTATAGACCAAAAATCAGAGAACACGTGGGTTTTTTTAGAATTTCGATTGGATACTTAGTTTAAGAAAGAATTAAATAAATCGAACGGCATGTCACGACGGACAGTGCTGAACGCGGAGATGCGAGGAAGGGCGAGATTTCTAATCTGAAGTCAAAGCAAATCGACTCTAGTGATGGCGATGTTGTTAGGGTCGATTTTACATTGAAACGCTGTTGTGTTGTATATTTCTATTGCGAAAGTGCATCATTGTGCATTATTTTTTACTACTAACGCGAAATCCACTGAGCTGAGATTTTTAATATTAAAAGTTTTAAATTATTAAAAGTTATTAATTAGCTTATTGCTATAATAAAAATATTAAATATATACTTAATATTAAAGTAAACTATTTTTTTCATCTAGAAACGGATTTAACGAAAAGCAGCAGGTCTGACAGTGAACTTGAGTCAAAAATCAGATTAAGGCATGTTTTTTTTCCATAAAGTCCATTTCCTTTTCAGTTTGTTAAAGGACGCGGAAACTGGAGAATACATTTTTATTCTAGTTTTCGAAAAGTGCATCCTCACTTCTTTGCATTTGGCCATGTGAACTATTCTTTTTGGGGAACATTATATTTGTTGGACATGTACAAATTTGCTAATAAGTATCCAGAATTTCATGAATTTCATAGAGAAAATTTTGTTGTGAAAAGTTTGAACAGAAACTTTTACCAACTATTTGTAGATATAGCTTTAAAACAATAACTACAAACTCAAAAGATGCAGGAGGAATCGTGTGATTTACTAAAACCAGCACAAAACTAGACGAATGGTTTTTAAGCTACAATATGATTGGCATGATGGTAGATGAAGTTGTGCATCATGAGACCTAAGCAACCACTTAAGTCAAAACGTAGAAAGTAGAAAAAAAAAGGATGAAAATTGATGAATATTCTGTACAAAAACTACATGATCAGTTTTTACGATTTAATGTATTTTTAAAAAGCGTAGATCGTCTTCTCGTAATTTCAGCTAATGAGATTGCATCACCAAATGTTCAAACATCCTTACTAAATATACAAAAAATGAAAAAGAGAGCCTAGCAAAATTTATTGTTACTGTTGGAACTCCCAATTTTTATCAGCATAGAAAAGAGAATAATCTTCCATCACTTCGTCGCGCAGATACCTATAAAACTGTCTCTGAAAAGAAGAAAATTATTCAAGCTGAGCAAGAATTTTTACAAAAAATACTAGCAACCAAGGCAATTGAAAGAGACATAAATATTATGAGGATATTTTCAAATAGGAATTGACAGCATATCCAATGTCACTTGTACCAGCAGGAGTTTTATCGAGACCATAAAATAAATCGCCTTAGGTTCTATAATAGAACAGTTTACAGTTGTTACAAAATCACAAAACGTGTCACATTTTTGATGGTATGGGATTGATTCAAGCGTTGGCAAACCATCAAATGCCAAAAACATTTGACGACTATGCAAGAATTTTGAAATCAATAGTGTTCAAGAACCCCTACAGCGTTTAAAAAGATCGATTTTGTTTTGGATCACTACAAGGAATCTTCCATAAAAAACTGCACGAGACAAAAGAGAGGCGCCAAAATTGAATCAATACAACGGTTATTGAAGGTCCGGATACAGTATTACCTCAAAAATAGAATTCATTTGTTAGTGAGTTTTTAATAAAAACCAGCTTACACACTTCGTAAGCAATCAGCTAGTTAAATATTCCTTAACAAATTGTACCGCTCACTTCGTATCCAGCAGAGGATTTTGCGACGTTTTACATTACAAAACAAATTTTGGTTTGAATTCTGAAATATTAGTCTCATTACATAAAGAGGCCGATACCAGAATAATATTACACATTCTCTCAGCAAAAATGGAGGGATATACTAAATGTATAGTCGACTGTAAAGTTACCGATGTGCCCATTTTAAAGACCTTTCAACTCCAGAAGTTTAGATGCGGGTTGGAACAAAGGACAACGAAAGATTTATAGGTATTCACGAATTCTCTATGGATTACTCCCTAAGGAAATGTTGACCAGCCTTTCATATTGGAAGGTATTTCTATTAAATTATAGTCTCCTATCTAGAGTGAGAAGTGAAGAATATTTGAGCAAAGATGTTTTCGATGATATGATATTGTTAAATCTGTTATTCTTCTTTATACACCTAACGACAATAATAAGTGTACTAATACTCTAAGAGGTATTTTGGCCACTACGAAACCTATTCATAAACTGCCTCCTACTTTAGACAGTCTGAGGCAACACTGCCTTCGTATACACTTCCAGACGAAAATATGGCTATGTAGTGCGACACCAAAACCATGTCTGCCAAATCCGTTGCTAAGTGGCTGGAATAAACAAAATGGAGAGCTGGTACCAGTTTTAAGCACGGAACCCATGTTGACGAAAGATACATATATTCTTCTTCTTCTTAGTGTTCTCCTATGGAGGTTGGCAATCATAATGGCTATTTTTATTTTAGAACTTGCTGCTCTAAACAAATCAATCGATCTGCATTGGTACCAATCACGTAGATTCTTTAACCATGAGTTCTGCCTTCGGCCAACAGATCTTCTTCCTTGAATCTTTCCCTGTATTATCAGTCTCAAAATTTCATATTTTGGTCCCCTCATCACGTGGCCTAGGTATTCCAGTTTTCTGGTTTGTATAGTGGTGATTAGTTCTGTTTCTTTACCAACCCTCTGCAGTACTTCTTTATTTGTAATTTTATCAGTCCATGATATTTTCAATACTCTGCGGTATAACCAGCGTTCGAAGGCCTCGATTCTTTTTAAATTACATTTTTTTAATGTCCAAGTCTCAGCTCCATATAATAATATTGAAAATATATAACAGCGAATGGTACGTAGTCTGATCTCCAAATTTAGATTTTTGCACGTTAGAAGTGACATATATTCTGAATAGTTGTAAATGTAAAAAAGGTGAGTCAACTTTTGCCTTTTTATGTGAAGAATAATTATATTAGCTTTTTTTTATAATTTTCAGACTGTACAGGGCCCCAATGCTCGTGTAAAAGCAAACAGATCAAATGCATTGGTTCTTGTAAATGTGTGGCCCAGGCGAAATGTGACAATAAAGGTAATATACGTGAAAACAATTTTAACCGTAGAAGATGTTAGTTCTTCTAAGAATACTGAAGAGTCTGACTTAGAATAAGATAACTAACATAAGATATCTAGTGAGTAAGAAATAGGTAATTACATAGATTTAATTGTTTTTATTACTATCCTTTGTTCTTGAATCAGAAATGTATTGCCAAGGAAAACCGATGCCATTTTAGATGTGTATATTCCAAGCTTTTGAACTTTAACCACTTTAGTAAGTCCTTAGTAAGCTTTATAATAATAACAATAATCTGTACGAACATTTTTGGGGATACGTGATACCTCTACATACTAAGTCACTAGGGCTCGATAACACAGAAAGAGTCCCACCAGAGCTCAATCCTTTTGATATCGTAAGTATCTGAGATAAGTGAATTTTCCCTTTGAGGGAGTGCAAGCCGTATGGCTAAATCTTAATAATATTAATAATTTAATAATAGTAATAATAAGTATCCAACCTTAAAGATATACAACAATACCTATTATGATAACATAAATACTACTATATATATTTTATCACTTAACACATACAGCATTCTAAAAGTGTTCTGACAACAAAACGAGCCAAAGAAGTCACTATTTAATCTAGCAGTACCTATTCATCCTCCTTATAATTAGCATCACAATGAAAAAAACGACATAACAACATCGTCATCAATAGAGTCGATTTGCGGTTGACTTTGGCACAGGAATCTCGCCCTTCCTCGCATCTCTGCGTTCAGCACTGTCAGTCGTGACATGCCGTTCGATTTATTTAATTTTTTCTTAAACTAATTATCCAATCGAAATTCTAAAAAAACCCACGTGTTCTCTGAGTTTTGGTCTATAATGTTTATAGAAAGTAATTTTTTGCTAAACCCAATATTTTTCGAGGTAGAGCGAGGTAAAAGATTTTAAAAATGGAACAAGTGATTTTGTATGAAGGCGCTCCGTATACAACAATGGTTTGACGTATTTTTATAAATAAAATAAAAATATTTCTAATGTCCAGATGGGTATGCAAATTTGATGAATGAATGTTCGGATATTGTACATCCGAAAAAACGATGGAAAAAAATAATTGCTTTTTTTTTTGTAAGGCTTCCCACCACCCCCCTCCCACTACGATTTTTGGACGACCAAGTGATTTTGCCTTGCAAAGATATTAAAAACCAAAAAAAATGGGTTTTACATTTTAGCAATAAAGTTCCCACGGGATAACACAATAGGATCCTGTTTAAACTATACTATGGGTGATTTTTTGGTGCTTTATAAATTGTATGGCATGTTTCCCTCCAGCTTTTGTCTGATTATATCAAAGCGTTTTGATAAGTTTATTGGTTCGTCGCTAATTTCTTTAAAAAGAGTTTAACAGAAAGACAACAAAAGATATGAATAATATTGTTCAGTACCTCTCCCAAATGAGCCACTTATGACTGCAATTAAAAAACATATTAAAGACGTTAAAAACGTAAAGAGCTCTAGATCTCTTAGAATGCATTATTTGGCAAGCTAATTTATATCAAATACCACATAATTTTAATAAATAATCTTAAATGGCAGGAAAGAAGTGGTTTTATGCTTTTAAAGCTCATTATAAGCTTGTTTACATCTTTTTCGACCTTCTGGAAAAATATGTTGATGAGAATAATATTGATGCAACTCGTGTATTTAACATTAACGAAACGGGTGTCAGCACTGTGCAGAACAAATGCAAAAGGTTTTCGCAAAAAAAGGAAAAGACATGTTGGGTCAGTGTTGGTGCTCCACTTCACTAGGGAGTGTGGTTGAGATATCAGAATCAGCTACATAACTAGTGATCTCTTTGTAAAATGGTTCCAAAATTGTATTGATTTTGTAAACCCAACAGTAGAAACAAGTTTATTTGGTACTTGATGGGCATACAATGCACTCAAAAAATCTTGAAGCAATTTTTGTGCTAGAGATCACGGTGTAATAATGCTACAATTACCTGGGCATAAAACTCATCGCGTGCAGCCTTTGAATAGATCATTCTTTAATCGTTTCAAAGGCTACTACACTTAATCAGTTGTAATCAGTTGAAAAGTGGCTTCGTTCTAACCCCGGATTATGTGTTACACAAGTTCAAATAGCTGGCTTGATTTCTGAAGCTTATGAGAAAGGCAGCAATCATTAAAATTACAGTCAATAGCTTCCGAACTAGTGAGTATGGCCTGTTAATTGGATGGTTTTTAAAAAATCATGACTTTTGTGCGGCTGAAAATTTAAATGACCATGAAGGCAGTCAAACTCGGGAAGATGGTAAAAATAAAGAGTCTAATGAGACAAACAAGGAACCACTTAGGTCTACAACAGAAGCTAATGTAGTGTTCGAAATAATCTGGCCTGAATTACGTAGTTCTAAAGAGAGTTTAGCTACGACTACTACACCCATTAGGTCTACTAAAAAAACTTGTAAAGCAGGTCCAAAAGTTAACATTTAAATTGATTCAATTTTCCCTATACCGAAACTTTATTCAAAATCCAAGAAGGGAACAGCACAAAAGGCAATGGTTTTGACGGGAAGTTCGTATAAAATAAATTAAAATTAGCTTAACATCTACATTTAGCGCACGAACAGATAAAACAAATGAAAATGAAATTGCGGAAGGTTAAACCGAAATCTTTTAAGAAATTTGTAAGTGCTCCAAATAGAAAACTAAAAAGTAAAACTAGTCTTAAAAGGAACAAAAAAGCTGTCAAGAAAAACTGGCAAGCTGGCAAAAAAGAAATGTGAAAATCCTACAGAGTCTGTTGTTCTAACTGCCGCGTCAAACTCAAATCAATTTGACGTTGTTATAGAGATGTGTGTTGATTAGTGGTTCTATTCAATTTACGAGGAAAAGAAAATTGTAGACATGATCCTATGCACCAAATGCCGTTAATGGAGCCAACAACTTTGTGCAGGAGTATAACCTGGAACAAAGAGCGATAGAGAGACAAATGTTGGGTATATCACTTAAAGATAGAAAACGTAACCAGTGGATCAGAACCAGAACAAAGACAGTAGACGCGATAGAACAAGCAGCAAAACTGAAATGGAAATGGGCTGGACACAATGAAACGTCTCCAGGACGGACGATGGAACAATGCCATCGGAAAGTGGCGTCCATACAATGCAAAGAGATCAAGAGGCAGACCACAAATGAGGTGGAAAGGTGACATCAGGAAACAAGGAGGTCCCACATGGCAGAGAACAGCTCAAGATAGAGAAAGATGGAGAGAACTGGGGGAGACCTATATTAAACAATAGAAGGATAGAGAATAGGTTCAAAAAAAATAACCTGGAACCCAAAACTTTTTCTTGCTTTGAATGTAAATAAAAATAATATGTACGTTCAAACTGAATTATTTCTGATATTGTAAAATAAATTGTATCAAACAAAACATAGTGGGAGTGGAAGCAGGAATACCAAGTCTGAATCTCCCAAAAAGTGGAAGACCTTTATTAGTTATAAAAATATAAAGATAAAGTTAAGAAAGTAACAGCTAAAGATATTATTTAGAAGATAAAAAATATAAACTACTATTGTTTATATAAAATAGCTCAGTGATGCAGATTTCCTTTGCCTCAATAAGAAAATCTTTAAAAGCAGCTAAGATTAATTAGAGAAAACGAATAAATATACCATTTATTTCCCAGTACTTTTGTACAAAAATAAATAATATTGCAATATTGCGAAAAATAGTATAAATAAAATTATACTACTCACATTTTTATTTCCCCATGATCTTTTTCTAATTATCGTATTATCAATAACAATAAAAAGGTCGTTGGTACTTACAAACACGACAACGTCGTTAAATATCCTTTTTTGGCTATTCTTGTCTTCAACTGAACCAACATATACATGTACGGGCATTGCTTCTTCTTGTCAGTTCCTGTTTGAATCAGTTGGAAAGTGTCCTTGCCGGAGGCTATAACTAGTTCTTGACTTCGTAATGATTCGAGTTGTCTGTACTACATACGTTTTGCGATGCCTTTCACGAGATGTCAGACATACATTGGAAGGTTACAAAAAATATGAATGAAACCGACTTGCTTGTTTTCGGTTTTTATAGGTACTTATTTTGTAATAAATAATAAATATCTTATATATCTTATTGTATAGATGCAAAATTCACATTCTCCACGTTTCTCAACTTTCGGAAAAATGAGAAAAACTGTTTACTATTGAAGGCCATGCTATAATGCTTCAATTTTTTTTGTGCAAAACAACTTTGTTGTAATAGAATTTGTTTGCCTAAACTTTATAGGTATATTTAATGAAGATTGTTTTGTAAATTTAACTTAAATTTCAGTCAATGTGAGTTTTGCCCCAAAATGTGGTGAACTGTGAGTTTTGCACCAAAATCTCATGGATAATGTTAGTTATTATGCAAAATATTTGAACTTTACTTTATTTATATTTTAACCTTAAATTAAAAACTAGGACCAAGAAAAATAAGTTGATTTTTGTGGGTTGGAAATAAAAACATTAAATAAATTAATATATTTTAAAATCATGAATTTGTGTGCTTGTGTGAGTCCATTTCAATAGGTAAAGAAATAATAAATCAGACTTACTCACAATCAATTTAATTTAACTATCCGACGACCGGTTTCGCTTTCTACAATATGCAAAGCATCTTCAGGTCTCGGTACAAAGTTAAACAAATGCTGAAATGATAAAAAACCCATATTAGGGTGTTGTCTAATAAAGATAAACAAATTAGATGTTATAAATTACAATAATTATGCCAATATTACCTGTCTGTGGTTTTATTTAAATGATTGAGTTGAATAAAAGGTATAAATATTTTTTAAAAAGTTAAAAGGACAAGCTAAGGCCCACAAGTTGGCATAAAATATCTTCTATTGGAATAAATTAATGAATGAGCAAATAACATAAATGAAATAAAATAAAATTACTTACATGCGGTACTCTATTAATAGATGGATGGTTAGAACATGTTTGAAACTACTGTATATTGTTGAATGGAGAACTCAATACTATTATTGCAGTTGTTTGACAGTAAACGGGAAGTTCTTGAGGAGGTAGATTTGATCCAATGAATTTGAGATGTGTGTGAGATTGTTTGTTAAATGTAAGTGGTGTAATATATTATTGTGTTATTAAAAGTTATTTATACTTATTCCAGAGATATATTTTTGAAATGTGTGTTATTTATTGAGTAATTGTTTTATGAAGGTGACATTTATGACAATGAATAAGTGTAGATGTAAAATTGTGTGGGTGTGCAATTATTTCCAAACTTGTAGTTATCAAATTACTTTGATAAAGTTCTATTGGCAATGTGTTAATTATTGGAATGGTCAAGTGAATAAAATGAATAAAATGGTAAAATACAAACACTTAAGGATAATTTAAACACACTAAAAACAGAAAACACTTAGAAGGGACGAAACAAACATTGAATTTAAAAGGGGAAGGACTTTTAAAGCACTACATCATAGTCTTTGGCACAATGAGTTTTTTGTTGTTGTATCATTAGATTTTAGTGGTAAATTTTGACAGATGTAGGTTAGCATGTGACAGTTCTTCTTCTGTTTCTCAATACTGTAAGTTAAGTTATCTAGTTTCATAAAATATGCTGTTATTAATAATGAATGTCTATGAGCCTGTTTCAATTTAGATATATCAAAAGTAAAACTGATGTGTTTAATATTGGCATACTTTAACAATCTTTAATTAATCAAATTTAGTGTAAAAATATGGTTAATTGAAATACATCCTACAAAATACATAACTAAGTCTAATGTTTAACTTAATGATCCATTTAAAATAAATTCTCTGGCAACTGAACATGTACATTTAATAATCAAATGTATAATAAGTTTGCAAGGTTTTTATTTTTAATTTGAAATTGACTTTTATTCAACCTTTTATTCGACCTTTTTATTCAACTCAATCATTTAAATAAAACCACAGACAGGTAATATTGGCATAATTATTGTAATTTATAACATCTAATTTGTTTATCTTTATTAGACAACACCCAAATATGGGTTTTTATCATTTCCGCATTTGTTTAACTTTGTACCGAGACCTGAAGATGCTTTGCATATTGTAGAAAGCGAAACCGGTCGTCGGATAGTTAAATTAAATTGATTGTGAGTAAGTCTGATTTATTATTTCTTTACCTATTTAATATATTTTAATTTTAAACAAATCATTACATTTATTTTACAGTGCTATGGTGTTTTACTCTTTAAAATTAATTATTATTTGTTTTGTAAATCAAAGGTGCTTTGATTATTTTAGATATACTGTTGGAATAACGTATTTTTAAACATTAAGGATGTTGACTTCTTCGATGTGTTCACAAACTGACTCGGGTTCTACATTGTCATCAGCCCCATCGATGACATTTTTGTAGAAGAGTAAATTTTGTAGAGTTTTGTAAAAGAGTCCCTCCACTGGTCCCATGCTTCTTCAACAAGTTATTGATGTCAACTTTCTTCGCTGGTTTTGTCGAGTTTAACAAAGGAATCAAGTTTAAGTTCATGTTCAAAAGCAGTTTTCTTTCTTTTCTTTATTTCAGTCAAAGACGTCACAGTCTTAGCCAACCTTTACTATTTTCGAATACTACTTACAAAATATCAATGTACTCATGGTTTTTAAATCACCTCTTTTTTTCTCATAAACTTTTCTCCTAATACTCGATATGGTGGACGACAGCTATGACCTGTCATAGGAAAAAAGAACTCCATCGTGTTTACATTTTTTGGTGCATGTTTAAAAAGCCAGAAACAAGCCATGACCACGACTACTGAATTTTTTTTCTGGTTATCACATCCATTACTCACTAATGGCGCAGTAGTAATAGAGCTTTTCATTTCTGTTGTTTTGAGTGTATCAAAAATAAACGAAGCAATTTCATTAGATCCTTTTTTAAACTCGTTTTCTGTCCAAATGTACGATGTTACATCTGGAGTCAGTTTACTTTTAGAATTATTTTTGACCACAGTGAAGTTGTAAAGATAGATTTGCCTACTATAGTAAGTAGTTTAAGCTGGTAACTTGGATAAAGGTAGGTTTTTCTGACAATTAAAACAAAAAATCAAAATTTTTGGGTCAGCGCATTTTAGTGATTCAAAAAAACACTAACACTAACTTAGGAACACGTTTTTCAGTCATGATCTCTTGTTTTTTGTTACCTTGCTGTGAGTGTTTTAATCGTTCATCTAACTGTAGATAACTAGAGCAAACGTCTAGTCTAGGAGATCCAAAGCCATGACGAAAATCACGTGATGCGCCCTACGCACTCTGATTGGTCGAATTGGAGAATGATACTTTTGCTGCAAATCATGTGTTGGATAATGTGACTTATGATTCAGAACTACATTTTCAGTATGGTTTTTCGATATTAAAATGTGAGTTTTGGTTCAAAACATTATCACTGTTCGATTCGCCTTTAAAAGAAGAATTCATTGATATACATAACTCAAATATGAAAATTTGGAGAATGTGAATTTTGCATCTACACAGTTCTATAACGTATTTTAAAATTAAGTAAAAAATTTGTTTAAATTTTAAGAAATATGAGTTTCAAGAGTTGAAACTTGCAGCGGAACAATGACTTATGTTACATATTTAAGATTGTTTAAAAACTAGAAAAGACCTTTTAAAATACCCAATGTATATTTAAGTTGTTGTTCATAGCATCTAAAGGCCTCTATTTTAGTCCTAAATACTTCCAGTTGATAATATTGTTTCTTATACTATTTCTAAGACAAAAAACGCTTAGTTAATTTTTCCTATGGAACAATGATCTATGTATAAATTTACATTATGTAACATTAATCATTATTTACATTATGTAACATTAATCATCAACAAGAAAGTCATTAAAAGGAGAAATAAAAAATAAATCAGAAAAAACTCGGTTTATTATTCTTATTGTATTCTCTTATTATAAATTTCACGCCTACAATCTTCGACATAAGCCAAATTAGTAAAAAAGGGCTTGTATTGATCGTCCATATATTTTGTTATATCCATTAGGGCTTTTTCTCCTTACTAATTTTGATTGAAGGGTCATGAAAAAACCCTATCAGGCTACATCACAGAACTTTTTCGGAATTAATATTCCATCATCAGTACTATCCTTAAAGTATAACCATGAATATACATGTTTGAAGCCACTAAATACATGGGTAAAAACTCTTTAAATATCTTTAAATTAACTTTGAGTTACATTTTTTAACTTTATAAACTGCGATGTTTAAGTTATAACAGAAATAGATAATATGGACTGGATATATAGCGGACTATAGACTTCACTGGAGGTTGCTAGTCCTGGGACGAAGTGTCTACGAGGGCTTGTTGATAGCAACATTCAGTTGACCTCTGTTGAGGACATGTTTGTAGATTTTGGAGCTTGTAGATATTAAAAAGCAAAAATATTGACAGTCGTGATATGAAAATTAAATCTAATCTATATTGGAATCAAACTGTTAAGGTATAAGTTGACAACCAGAACACCTGAGATATCAAAATACAAAGAGAAGTCCGCCAGGATTGCGTGCTGTCACCACCGCTCTTCATTGTGGTAGACCACAGTGAAGCTGTATCTAAAGAAGCTATCAGGTTCAATAGAAGGTTTATCTAATAATGAAGAAGTTTTGAATAACTTGCGTTTTGCAGACGATACAGCAATAATGACGGATAAAAACAGTGATATAAAAACGTAATGCTATGACTTAATGAATGCTGTCATGAATATGGACTAAGGATGAATTTGAATAAACTAAATGCATGATCATGACTAAATCAGCAGATGCAAACATCCAATTTATTTTTAAAGATACAGAAATTGAGAGTGTGTATACCTACAAATACTTAGGAACATGGATAACAATAAATGTAGACCAAACTAAAGAAATTAAGGCACAATTAAGTGCGTCTGAATAAGTTAAACGCCTTTGAATTTTGATATTATAGAAGAATTCTATGAATATTATGGACTCAAAGAATGTCAAATGCAGAAGTTACTAGAAAAATAGAAAATGAAGCTGAAATAATATTGACTATCAAGAGAAGAATATCGTGGCTTGAATGGTTTGAACTTGAGGGAATGGTTTGAATGCAGTAGTGCAAAACTATTTACAGCGGCAGTCAATAGAATGTTGAATGAACAGAACAAGGAGCAGAATGACGTAGAAGGCATTAGGTAACATAGACTTAAAATCGGCATTGCGGACCGCCTACGTGTACTTGGTCTTACTTTATGGTGTCGAATCTTGAACTGTGAATTTGCGCTTTGAGGCTTTCGCCTTATGGAGGTATAGAATCAATCCTTTAATTTTTAATAGAAAAATACATAATGCCAGCTATTCTTTAGTCTAGTTATTGTCTAAATTGTATATATTTTTATGTTGTTATTTAATTTTAGTCCGTGTGGAGTTGTCTGTCTCCCATCGGACGCGTCCCCAGGTGGTGGATAGGGGAACGCCCTAACCGGTCCTAGGACCGGCGGGTAGGTGGGAAATAAAATACCACCCGTGAACCAAAACGGACTAAGGTATAGTAACCCTAACAGAAGAGTCCCTGACCCTCCAGGTTGGAGGTTGGGCTTAGGGCTAACAACTCTACCCCGTAAAAAAAATATCGTTACGAAATCTACAGCTAAAGAAACCGGAGGGAATTTACGACGACGACCAATGCAACGAAATAAGGACAAAGATTTAAAAATTTACACGTGGAATGTGCGGACACTTTATGAACCTGGAAATCTTAAAAAATTAATAGACATACTAACTCAATACAAAGCACACATTACTGCTGTGCAAGAAGTAAGATTGACTGGCCAAGGAGTTATCCAAAAGAGACAATGCGATATATATTACAGCTGTCACAAGAATAATCACGAATTCGGGACCGCATTTATTGTTAACAAAAAAGTAAAACATCTTATTATGGACTTCAAACCAATAAGTCCAAGAATATGTTACCTAAGAATAAAAGGTAAGTTTTTTAACATAAGTCTCATAAATGTACATGCCCCAACCGAAGACAAAGAAGAGAATGTCAAAGATCAATTCTACGAGGAAGTAGAGACCATCTACGATAGATGTCCCAGAAACAACATCAAGATCATAATTGGAGATCTTAATGCAAAAATAGGGAAAGAAAATATATATAGTCCATACATCGGAAAATGCAGCGCTCATGACGTCACCAACGACAATGAAAATAGAATAATAGGATTTGCAGCATCCAAGGGCATGGTCGTTGGAAGTACCTACTTCCCCCATAAGAATATCCATAAAGTAACATGGAGGTCGCCTGATGGTACAACCAAAAATCAAATAGATCACATCCTAATAGAAATCAGGCACTTCTCTAATCTAATGGATGTACGTACTTATCGTGGAGCTAATATAGATTCAGACCACTTCTTAGTAGGCGCAAAAATATGAGCAAGAATCTCAAATGCAAAAAAAGAAAAGGGTAAGAAAAGTACTCGCTACAATTTAAAACTCTTGAAAGAGCCCCGTGCACTAGGAAGGTATCCAAATTACCTTGAACATGAAAGCACAACAGATGAGAATTTAACAGCTAACGAGCAATGGGATATATGTAGAAGAACAATTAAGGAAGCGGCAAACAACGTCCTAAGACCAGAAGAATCCACTCCACGCAACAGTTGGTTCGACGAAAAAGCGGACCTTCGAAAACCAGATTATGCAAGAGCTTCAATCAATAAAGGGGCAAAATGAAACTAGAAAGTTCTATAATATCCTAAATAAGACAAGAAAAGAATTTAAACCACGGCTGACGATGTGTAGAGACAAAAATGAACATCAAAGAACTACTTGGTACCGAAGTGGAAAATGGTGCGTCACCCCAAAGACCAAGAAATAACACTCACGTAGAACCTCCTTCAATATTTGAAGTGAAAGACGCAATCACACGACTCAAAAATAGCAAGTCCCCAGGAGTGGATTGTATCCCCGCAGAGCTCATCAAACATGGAGGTAACAGTCTGGGAAGGGAGGTAACATCAAAGTCTGGGAAGAAGAACAAATGCCAGGGGAATGGTGCACTGGAATCATATGTCCACTACACAAAAAGGGAGATTTGTTGGAATGTAAAAATGATAGGGGTATAACTCTTCTGAATACAATGTACAAAATATTCTCCAACACCCTGTACAGCCGTTTAAGTACGTACGTGGAAGAAATCCTTGGTGAGTATCAAAGCGGTTTTAGGCCAGGTAGGTCAACAATTGACCAGATTTTTGTGCTACGTCAAATCTTAGAAAAAACCAATGAATTTAATATTGACACGTTCCATCTCTTTGTGGACTTTAAGTCAGCGTATGATAGCGTCCTAAGAGGTAAATTATACGAAGCCATGAATGAAGTTAACATTCCCCATAAATTAATAAGGCTCGTAAAAACAACTATGAGTAAAGTGATCTGCAGAGTGCAAATACAAGGCGATATGTCACAAGCGTTTGAAACATATGCAGGGTTACCGCAGGGAGACGCGCTGGCGTGCCTTCTCTTTAATATAGCGTTAGAGAAGACTATAAGAGATGCCGAGTTACACAATAGGGGAACAATCTTTAATAAATCAACGCAGATTATGGCTTACGCTGACGATCTGGATTTGATTGCACGTACTACACGAGGACTTAAAGAGATAATTTCCACCTTCTTGACAGCCGCACAAAATATGGGCCTTAAAGTAAACGAGAAAAAAAACCAAAATGTTAGCATCTATTCCAAATAACAGAGATAGAGCTAGAAACGCCGAACAAAACTTCAGTATAGACCAATATAATTTTGAGGTAGTAAATAAGTTTACATATTTGGGTTCTCTCATAACAAACGATAATGACACATCTGAAGAAGTTAAACGGAGGGTACTGCTAGCAAACAAATGTTATTTTGGACTAAGCAAGCAGCTAAAAAACAGAAATTTAAGCCAGAAAACCAAACTAATAATATATCGAACACTCATCCTACCAGTGCTGACATATGGGTCAGAAACATGGACCATCTCCAAAACAGACGCAAATCTTCTGCTCGTCTTCGAAAGGAAGATACTAAGAAGAATAATGGGCGCATTCTGTGAGAATGGTATTTGGAGAAGGCGATATAATTTCAAATTGTACGAGAAGTATAAAAAAATAGTAAATGGTAGAGATGTAATATCCTTCATAAAAATAGGTAGGCTTAGATGGGCTGGACATGTGTCAAGAGCAAATGAAAATTACCCACCCAGACGAACTTTATTATCGGTCCCAGTGGGAAATAGGAGTAGAGGCAGACCACGACTGAGATAGAGGGACGGTGTGGACGAGGACGCAAGGAAAATCGGCGCGGCAAATTGGCAACGGTTGGCGATAAACAGAAACGACTGGCGAAATAGACTGGGGAAGGTCAAGGCTCAACTAGAGCTGTAGCACCACTGATGATGATGATTTAATTTTAGTTTGTCTCAGATCTCTTGTGTAGATTATCAAATACAAATTAACTTTTATTAACTATTAATTTGTACAAAACAGAAAACAGTCAAATATATCACATTAAACCTATAATTATCATAAATATGTCAGAGGGCAAACATAAATAGATAATATGAAAATAAAATACTGAAATTGTGAAAAAAGACGGACTATACTATAGATACACGCTTTAAACTAAGAATTTTTATTTAGGTAGATATAGGCCTTCAGTGTTTACTTGCAAAATTGTTTCTATAATGATTCAAAAAGGAATATTTTTACTTATCTGTAGCAGTATAATTGTTTCATTTAAAATGCAGAAACATGTCAATATATTGAGAAATGTTTAACATCTATCGGTTTATTCCTCCATTGCGTAACATGTGTACTACAAAGTTAAGAATAAATTGAAGAAAATATTGACAGGTTACAGATGTAAAACAAGGTTTTATCATATTTATCTTTATTAAATATTTGCGCGGAAAAGACAGAAATGGAACAATTTTATTATTGATTGATTAATTAAAAATATATTTGTTGTTTTTAATATCCTTACGTGTTAATGAAAAATAAGTTATTTGGGTTATTTTTATAAATAAATTTCTACAGTAAGTCATAAATAATAAAATAACTTGGTATGGCTTTCTTAACAATGGAAACATTTTAAGAATATTATTTGTTCAAAAACTATTCAAAGAATGTTGATTTGAAAGGGTACTTACCATAATACTTTTTCAAACAGATTATTAATAGATAATGCATTTCAAAGGAGTGGACAAAGTATTAAAAAAAATTATTGCAGAAGAATAGATCGGAGTATATCTCACAAGACCCTGTGAAAACAATAACAGAACAAGCCGCAATTACAGGGAAGAATATAAAAAGAGAAAGAAAATTAAAATTATGTTAAAAGCTACAAGGTTAAAGAAAGTGGGAGTTAACTCCCAACCCAGCCGAGGTGCGAGTTATATTGGCTTTCCTTCCCCGCTGGCGCAGGCAATACAACATATTAAAGGTATAAGCAGAATATCCATGTTGCAGTTTCCTCTATTTAGCTTCTTTAAGTGTCATAATTCTTTTGTTTTCTATTGCATTAATTTATGAGATTCAGCCCCGAATTGCGTGAAGTAGTAGTTGACGCGCCTGTGTCTACATTCTTACCACCTCACTACATTAGGGACCACTTGTCCAAGCGGTCTTACCTGTTTACCTTAACCACTGATCTCGCCATATCTTCAGACTTCTTCTTCTGGTCCTGAATCTAAAGCTCCGTTATCCCTTCGGTGCATTCGGACTCTCTTGCTTGCCAGAATATGCACCGGTACAATCCCGGCACCTACCTGTAAAGCAATAGTTGATACGGTTCTGTACGCACTTCATACTCTGATCAAGAGTTTTCTCTGTGCTTTAAAAAGCATGTCTCTATATTTTCCCTTAATTAGGACCTTGTGCTACACTAGGGCCCCGTATAATATTGTGAATATAATGGTTTGTAACATTACCATCCTCTTGCATGATCCGGGACCCCCTATATTCGACATCTTCTTGTGTTCTATTTACTTCTAGCACCCGTGCTTGTTTTGGGCCATAGTATGGCCAAACTAAATTAAAAAAAAATAAAAAGAAAAAATTTCAAAATTTTGTCACTATTACAAAAGAAGTAAAATTAGACATAAAAAATCCCTTATGATAAAATTGATACCAAATAAGAAATAAAGAGAAATGTATGAAGAAATCGAAGATAGACCAAATGAAATGAAATAAAGAATGGTAACCAGAGGATAGAGGCTTTTGAGAAAGTGGAGACAATGCTATTAAAGGCGTGGAAATATGTCCAAATTTATGTACATAATATGTACCTGTCCAAACTCATCACTTTATAGCCTCTCATAAAATTATTGCTCACCTAAATTATTATAAACTTACCCAAGGTACTACAGATCTTATAAATAACAGGAAAGAATTGAAAGACAAATACACAGATAATTTTGTAACGCTTAGACAGATTAACAAAGATATCTTAAAATCAATCTGAAAAGATGTCAGAAAATACAATACATAGCTCAAGCCATTGATAAGAATATGTTTACAGCTGTACTCGAATATATGTCCAAACGAATCGAATGAGATGATAATATGGGAAATATTATAAATGGAGAGGATCTGACTTACTTAAGATTTGCCAATGACAAGGTTTTAATATCTGATAGAGTTAATAAAGCTACAAAAATGCTGGAAACGTTCTATGAAGTGCCAAAAACAATTGGTCTTAAAATTAACACCTCAAGGATAAAATATATGATCAACCTTGTAGTCGCAGTTAAAATTCAAATTGAAAGTCAAGCCAAGTAATAAATTACAACTGTCTGGGGCATAGGATTCGCTTAGGCCGAAATAATCAAACAACTGAAATACAAAAAAGGATTGGTCTCACATGGGCTGCATTTGGTACATCGAACAACATTTTTAAGTCTAATATTTCAGTTTGTTTTAAAAAGAAAGATTCTTTACCAATATGCTCGATTGGCCCTCCATCCAAATGAAAGGTGACTGAACTCTGAATGTTTTTATAATCTTTATATACAATTAAAAAAAATAAATCACTTGGTTTCAGAAGGGGCGTCAATTGTCTTGGGATCCGCCAATAAAGATATAGTACCAAACCCAAAAATAAGAGGAAGAATATGAGTCGGAATATTAGTCAGATTAACGCAAGATAGATGGACCAGAAATATTTAATATTCCTCTATTTAAGAGTCCATGTCTCAACACCGTAAAGCAAAGTACTGAATACATAGCATTTTAACATTCTAGTTCGTAGATGAATACTAATATCACGATTACAAAATAATTTTTTCATTCTTATAAAGGTAGACCTGGCAATTTCAATACGTCTTTTTATCTCGTGATTTTGGTCACCTGCTTCATTAATGAGGGTTCCCAAGTATTTGTATTCGCTTACTTTTTCAAGTTGGGTATCGTTTATTGTGATACTGGTGTCATGAATTGGAGTCTTACTGAAGGTTATATATTTGGTTTTTTTGACGTTCATCCTTATGCCGTAGTTATTACATATCTCATTCATACTTTCAACTAGATGTTGTAGATCTTCCGCTGTTCTTGCCATTATCACAGTATTGTCAGCATATTGAATGTTATTAATAACTTCTCCATTGACTATTATCCTTCGTTTGCATGTGAGAGAGCTTCTTGGCATCTTTGTTCGCTGTAGATATTAAACAAAAGCGATGACAATATACAACCCTGTCGTACTCCTCTACGTATTTCTATTTCGTCCGATGTTTGGTCCTCTACCTTTATATTAGCTCGCTGATTCCAGTACAGATTTAATATTATTTGCATGTATCTAGTGTCGATGTTCTTACCTTCCAGGATTTCTTTGAGTTGATTGTGGCGTACTTTGTCAAAGGCCTTTTCAAAGTCTATAAAGCAAGCACGCACCTGTTGGTTAACATTTAGACATCTCTGTGTTAGGACATTTAAGGCAAAGAGAGTTTCTCTCGTACCTAATCCTTTTCTGAATCCCATCTGTGTTACGTTAATATCGCTATCTAACTTTTGATAGATTCGGTTGTGAATGGCTCTTAGAAATATTTTAAGCAGGTGACTCATCAAGGAGATTGTTCGATGATCTAAACATTGCATTGCCTTAGTTTTCTTCGGTATGGTGACAAACGTAGACAGCAACCATTCTCTAGGTATTATACTAGTACTGTATATTGTATTGAATAGATGTAATAAATATTATGGTTACGGATTTATCATTCAAAGTCTTCAACAGTTCTGTAGGAATTTCATCAGGTTCATTTACTTTCCCATCTTTAGCGTTTCTTATTGCGTATTCTACTTCTTCTTTCAATATGTCTGGCCCAGTTGCATTGATTATCTGAGTTAAGTTGTTTCTATCGTCTTCAAATAATTCGTTCAGGTATTCTGTCCATCTTTTTATTTTATTCTCTAGATCTACAATGAGATTTCCATCTTTGTCTTTAAATTTACCTATTTGGCATTTCTTTATGCTTCATGTTATCTCTTTTACTTTTTTGTGTATATTGAAGGCATCGTACTTTTTCTCATAGGTTTCCATTTCTTCACACTGTTCTTTAATCCACTCCTCTTCGGCTCCTTTTATTCTCTTTTTATGTGTTTATTTATTTCTTTGTATTTGTCTGGGTAATTGTTCATCTTTCTTCTTTGTTTTATCAAGTCTAGTATATCTTGTGTCATCCACCCCTTATTCTTTGTTGTTGTTTTTGTAAGATGTTTCTTTGCTGCTGTTTGTATAGCTGTATTTATGTACTTTAATTTTTACCAGTTTGAACAGGTTTTTTAAGAAACTTTAACATATATTATATGAAACATAGATCCTATATATTTGTAACCAATTTGAAAATATGAAACTTACAACTTAGTCGTATTTTTTTAATTATCTCTTTTTGGTATCTTGTATATTAACATATATAACAGCCACAAGAGACCTCTTAAATATAGTGGAAGGGTGGTTAACATATAACGGACTGTCATAAAAGCATAAAAGTAGATAACCCTTTATATGCTGTTATTGATTTCGGTTTCTTTTTTCAATTATAGTTAATATATCGGTAGTTATTAAAATATTTATATATCTGTCAACGCGACAGCTCTTTTTGGCTGTAGCATGAACAGTTTTGTTACTAGTTAATCAGTTACCAGTAATACATACTGTAAAGCAGCATTTTAGTTAAACTAAAAACTGTTTGCTGTTTGTCAGGTGTTAAGTTTAATAGAAGCAGTTACCTCTATACATTTACACTAAATGTTAATGTAAATTTTAAACAATGATGAAACTTTATTTTTAATATTAATAACTCTGACCTTTAATCGAATTTTGACCGTTACTTTTAGAAGATTCATATAAACAGTTAGTTGTTAACATTATTTCTAGATGACTTATTCATTCACAATTAAAATTCTCGCTAGAAAAATCTTAAGTTTTTCACATTCTTCATTTTAAAAGGTAATAAAACCTATCTCGTTCCCGTTAAGTTTTTTAAACCTATGTGACGAAATATTTAGTCATAAATATAATAATTTACAACTATCAACGTTTTCATTTTACGCTATTAAGAAGTTATTTTTTTAACATCCAATGTTTATTGCAATCTGTCTCATTACAAACAATAAGCAATATGTATAATTTATGTACAATAATATAGTGGGAAGCCCCTCAGCTACTTGCACTCTGGTAAGACATATAATATTATAAAGTTAATCTATGATATAACAATTAATTTAAAACACTAGGAATTCTAAGATTTCCTATATGGCAAAACTAAATTCAAATCTTTACAATTGTGCATGCTAAAACTTGGAAATTAGATAGATTTATAAATAAGTCCGCAAGGGAATCTTTAATTTGCCATCCACAAGCTGTTCATCACGGTAAAAATTCTTAGTGAATTTAGTTTCTGGTACTCGAAACATAGTAAAGAATTGAAACAGAAAGACGGTATAAGATTTAATTTCGATTGCAGGTTATCTGTAAGCCGCTTATACGTATTTCGACCTCTTTAGGTCTTATCAGAACGACATATGCTATTGCAGTTGCAGCAACTTTCTGATGAGACTTAAAGAGGTTGAAATGCGTATAAGCGGTTTGCAGATGCTCTGCAATCCGCTTTTACGGGGATTTATTTTACGAGCAATTTAATTTAACTATCCAGACGACCGGTTTCGCTTTCTACAACAGCAAAGCATCTTCAGGTCTCGATACAAAGTTAAATAAATGCTGAAATAATAAAACCCATATTAGGGTGTTGTGTAATAAAGATTATTACATGTCTGTGGTTTTTAAAATAAATAAAAGGTTTAGCAGACAAGGTAAGACCCACAATACATCTTCCATTATAAATAACTCAATTTAGTCAACAATTACAGAACAAACTTAATTGATTATTTGGTAATTAAACATGTACATGTGTAATCAAAATGTATAACAAAATTACAAAATATATTTGAAAATTATTGTTGGTGTGAGTTAAAATCCTTAAAAAATCACACTATTTGGACTTTAAATTACACGCCAACTAGTGAGAAATTGGCACATTGTAAATGTCAGAATAAATTGTTCCTTTCAAGTTGACAAACACGTTTTTCATTCTGTCAAAATTTTAATAAATTTATTCAAGTTTATTTCAACAAGAAGTTCATAACCAGCGCAAAATATACAGTCCAACCTTTATGGTTTCTTCTAATCCCCTCACACACATCAGATACATTAAATGCACAATTGGAACTGGAATACACACCAGTATACTCAGTATTAATATAAAAAAATTGATATAAATGATATTACCTGATCCCACTCCATTTCTTGTTTCTACAGCAAACCCATATACTTTAGAATTGATTCCCCAAACATCAACTTATCATATTAGGTTCCATATAGTATCCATTATCATCACACATTAAACAGAAGTAACTTTAATATCATGGTCAAACAATATTTTATTCCAGAATCCCATATATAATCAAATGCATTTGATATAATTCTTGGATTGTTTAAATCTTCTACATAAAATTTAAAATCTGGTCCCCTAGGATCTAGGTTTCTTGTTCACAGAACTTTCTTTAACATATTACCAGAAACGATATATTTCCTAAAAATATATTAAATATGAGTATTGAACTGGTATGATACCTCAACTTATTTAACAAAAAATATTATTACATCCCATCTGCTTTCGAAATATGTATACTCATCTTACAAAATATTTGATTTCAAATTCAACACGTGGTTTGAGGGTTTTCAATACAACATGGAAAAGTCGTTCAGACTAGTAGTATTAATTAAATACATCTTTATCATATGTAAATTTACATTGTCAAATAGAAATATTACACTTTAACCATAAACGGCTATAAATTTGAAAATGTTAAAGTGTTACAGAAATTATTATACAAACTTACCATTGTTCGTGTCGGTGTGAGGATATATCTGTTCATGGTACACGAAAAATTGAAATAAGAATAAATTTGCTTTACACCGGTTTAAATAGAGTAGAGGTACAATAAAATATTAATCAATAACACACATTTCATAAATATATTTCTTAAATAAATATAAATAACTTTTAAATAATTCAATGGTTTAGAACATCACTTTCATCTAACAAACAATCACATTACACCTATCCCTACTTCATTAAATAAAATCTATCTCCTCAAGAACGTCCCGTTTGTTGTTAAACAATCACAATAGCAGACTTAAGTTCTCCATTCAACAATACAGGATAGTTTGAACCATGTTCTTCCAACCATCAATTAATAGAGTACCGGCATGTAAGTAATTTTTTATTTATTTGTTCATTTACTAATTTATTACAATTTAATATACTATTTTATACCAATTTGTGGATCTTGCCTTGTCTGCTAAACCTTTTATTCATTTTGAAAAACCACAGACATGTAATATTGGCATAATTACTGTAATTTATATCATCTATCTTTGTTTATCTTTATTAAAAAACACCCTAATATGGGTTTATTATTTCAGCATTTATTTAACTTTGTATCGAGACCTGAAGATGCTTTGCATATTGTAGAAAGCGAAACCGGTCGTCTGGATATTTAAATTAACTTGATTGTGAGTAAGTCTTATTTATTATTTCTTTTACCTATTTGAAATGGACTCACACAAGCAACACATTCATGATTTGAAACTTCAACTTAACAAACAAAATTTAATAGAGATAAACAACACTGACAACACATATGAGTAATACAAGACTAAAAAAAATCGAAAATAGTTTTTGAAAACACCAGAATAAAAGCTGATATATCTCATGAATTTTTTTTTATATCTGATTCTCATAGAGAGCGCTAGTTGCACGGATCGTACTAAGTATTAGTAAATATAATTTTTTTAAGAGGATAATTATTAATCAAAATTTCAGGCAAACTTAAACATCATTCAATTTTACACGAAAAAGGTACTTTTGGTAAAACTCGATACTGTGTACCCTTTTCGGAATATTTTGATTTGAAAGTTATGAAGTAATAATTGATGCTGATATAAAATAGTTGGTAATTAAACAAAACTCACAAGAAGAAAATTAAATTAATGACTAAAAACATAAAATAAAATTCAATTACAGTAAGTGTTCAAAATGCCCTCCTTTTTTGCAAATACACAAGTCTAGTCTTTTTTCTAAAGATTCCATTAACCTTCTAAACGGTAGGGGATCAGTTATGATGTCATTAAATTGACGTTGAATTCTTTCTTCCAATTCTTGGCATGAATTTACCTCTGTGGCATAGACTTTTTCTTTAATACACGACCAAAGTGCGTAGTCCAAAGGGTTAAAATCGCACGACCGAGGAGGCCAATGAATCTGAGCTTCTGCACCTCTACCAATCCATCGATTCGGAAAATGATTACTCAACCTTCTGAATTTATATCGCAGCTTGGATATGTTTTTACGTTAACAATGATATCATGAAACCTAATATTATGTAAAGTAATCCACCTTATAATAAATAATACCTTTTTTTTTGAAGAAATAAAATACGAGGGTGGATTGATATAAAACTAGCCTTTGATAGATTTATTTCTCAACATCGTCTCCTTTTAGCTCGATACACTTGATAAGACGATGTTCTAATTTTTTTATATCATCCAAATAGTACTTTTGCTCGAACTCTTGAAAATAAGCCGAAGTTTCAGCGACGACTTCATTATTTGTTGCGAAACTGCGTTCTTGTTTTTTGCGGAAAATGTGCACTCTTTACCTTCTTTGGCGGAACTTCGCCGCGTTTGCGCCACTGTTTCGACTCTTCTTTGCTTTCCGGTGTGTAATAATTCACCCGGGTTTCATCAACGGTGATAAATCGGTGAAAAAAATCCTTCGAATCGCGCTGTATCATCGCCAAAGTGGTCTCCGAAATGGTCACACGTTTTTGCATTTGATCGATTATCAGCAAACGCGGCACATATCGCGCGAATAGTTTTTTTATGCCCAAATGATGGTGAATGATGTTGTGTACGCATTCGATAGAAATGTTTAGGATCTCTATTAACTCACGGAGCTTAATTCGACGATCTGCCATAATCATGTCATGGATTATGTTGATCATTTCCGGCGTAGTGACTTTATTTGGCCTCCCGGGACTCTTATTATCAAAAACACTCGTACGACCACGAACAAATTCAGCTTTCCAAAATTTTACTGTTGCTAACGAAGGTGCAACCTCACCATAAACTTCGTCCAGGTCGGCTTTGATTTGCTCATTCGTTTTACCCTTTTTGTGGAGGAACTTCCAATCACCGAACGATACTCGACTTTTGCCATTTCTCCGAAAACACAAAATTTGCTTGCTTTTGACGGCTGTAAAAGTCAAACTAATTATTTTTATAACTTAAAATTTTAACAGACGTCATTTCATGAAGGGCAAATGTCAACACCGAAACCAATTCGGTATCAAGTAGCGCCATTTATCAAAGGCTAGTTTAATATCAATCTATCCTCGTAGAACATGAAAAGTAATTCTAACATAAGTTGTTGAAATATGGATAAACCTATTAGATATTTACTGGATTGACTAAAAATATTATGTAGAATATACTGTGATTTTTTTTAACTATTGCTTTTACAACTATTAACTACTGTATCCACTATTGACCACATTTTCTCCTTCTTCTTAGCTTTCTGTCGTCCATTTATGGACATTGGCATCTTCCAACCCCTTCCAATGATTTCTATTCTGAGCAACATACTTCAAATTTGTTCCGGCTTTTATTTTTATGTCATCGACCCATCTCATCTGTGGTCTTCCTCTTACTTATCTACCTTTGCAAGGCCTTCAGTGGTGTATAGTGGCTTTCCAACGTTGGTCTTTTTGTCTAGCAGTATGACCCGCGAAGCTTTGTTTAAGTTTGGCAATTTTTGTGGTCATATCCTCGATTTTTGTTTTTGATCTTACCCAGTCGTTCCTCATTTTATCAGATATTCGTATATCTAACATTGCTCTTTCCATTGCTCGTTCTGTGGTATATAGTTTATTCATATTTGCCTTGGTTAAGGTTCAAGGTTGACATCCATATGTCACGATATAAAGGATACACTGGTTGAATACTTTGTTGCTTAAGTATTGAGGTATTATGCGGTTCTTAAGCATCCAACTGAGTTTTCGAAATCCTGCCCATAGCATTATTACTCTTCTGGTAATTTCTGCACTTTGGATATCTCCGTCAAGTTTCAGAATTTGGCCTAGGTAGATATATTCCTGGACTTGTTATTTCTCACTGTCATTTATATTTATACATTTGAAGTTGTCTGTGTTTGTTCTTGTTTTTGTCATATTTGTAGGCAGACGTATTGGGAGCTGTCTGCTAACTCCTCCAATATAATTTGTAGTTCCTGAATGTGCTCGCTATAATAACGATATCGTCAACGAATCTTGTTAGGTTAGGTGGTTTAACTTGTTGCCATTATTTTTAACATTATATGTGGACCAATCTGTAGTTTTGAAGACGTCTTCTAGAACTAGATTTAAAAACCTTAGGAGATATTACGTCGGCCTGTCTAACTCAACTCTTATTGGGGATTGGAGTTATATTTTCGTTGAGCTGGACTATTATAGTTGCGTTCTCGTATATATTACGTATAAGTTGCCTATATCACGAATCTATTCTACAATTATTATTAACTTGTTCTATGGTCCACATTCCGATACTACCAAATACATTTTCATACTCTACGAGAAACATGGGTAGTTAGTACTCATTTGTTTTCTCTATCAGTGTTCTCGTTGCCAGAAGATGGTGTGATGTACATAACCCTTTGTAAAAGCCAGCCTGTTCAATCAGCTGGTAATATTCAATTTTGTAAGCCAACAGATTGTTAATAACTCTTACAAAAAGTTTGTGTCCTTGAGCAACGATATAAGTCTATAATTCTTTAGGTCACATTTGTCCCATTTTTTGTGTAAGAATATTACTAGACTCGCGTTCCAGTCTCTAGAGATTTTGCTATTATAGAGACATTTGTTAAATAGCTCTGATAGTATGGGAATTGTTACTGTCTTGCTTGTTTTCAACAGTTTGGCAATTATACCATCGTGTCCTTGAGCTTTATTATTTATTAGTTCTTTTATAGCTCTTTCTATTTCGAATCTTTCTTTATTTGGTAGTACCTCTTATCCCACGTTTTTTATTTTCTTTTGATGTTCTCCTTTGTTGATCTCGACTATCTTTGTTATTTTATATTTGTTCTTTCTTTTTTATTATTATTTTTATGATTCTCATCATTTTTTGAACACCCACTGTTGGTCTTAAACGTTTTAGGACTAAAGAAGCTGTGACAATCAATTAAAAGTACGAATAATAATATAGAATTAATAAAGTCCGTCAATGTACTAAACAATCAACCCTTAATAAATAATAACATTGGGACATAAATTACAACAAGGCTTGTAACATGAAAGGGTTTAAGCAAGGATGTTGCCTGTCCCCCATTTTATTTAAAATATATCTCGAAAGCGTTTTAATAGTGGCTCAATAGAGGTCTAGAAGTCATTAAAAAGAAAACCAAATACTTGTGCATTGGAGGACAACAAAAAGAACTGATATTAAACTTCAGAATCACGATATAATACTGCTATGGCTACCAATATCAAGGTATCAATATTTAACATGACGGAATATTGAACAAAGTCATAAGAGAAAGAAATACGGCAGTCAAAAAAGTCAATACAATGTTAAACAATATCCTATAACACCAATCCATCAGCAAAGAAAATAAACAGAGGATATATGAGACTCCTTTGAAAATAGTCACTCTATACAGCTCTGAGGTATAGTCATTAAAAGAAGCAACTTGGGCAACGCTGAGAGTAACGAAAATTCATTTTTGCAGATGAGCAGCACAAGGATCCAGAAGAAAATGGATTAAGAACAAAAGTAATAAAGAAATAGCGGAAATTAAACGAAATATGACAGATGGCTTATCAGTAGTAATATCCCTAGGACATCGATAACAGACGAGATAATTTCATGACACTCTAAAGCTCGTTCCTTGGTAACAGCACGAAGCCGAAGGCTGAGTAGCAACGAGCTTAAGAAATTTGTCATGAAATTATGAGGTATTCATCAATGTCCAAGGAATATTCGGCGAAAAATTTTTCGCAGCAAAATTCCATGAATATTCCCCAAATATATTTGTGACTGTACGTTGTATTTCTGTGATTTTTTTCTTTGATTATCGCATTTATACTTTGAACATTCTCATTGCCGAAACGTGACATTTTGAAATTTATTTGGATGAAGTTGTCAAGCTCGATCGTGTTCTCATAGGGATTGAAAATTGCACTGAATGCAATTATCAGTCTAATTTTGACATTATTGAGTGAAATTGTTCCACATGACACAAAATGACGAAATTTGAATGGTTGTTAGAACAGTCGAAAAATTACTTACAACAAAACAACTTATCTGATTCGGACATAAACAAACAATGAATACCAAAGAAAATGCTAAATTGGCAACCACAAGGCAAGAGAAAAGAAATAGACCGAGAAGTTAGGGTGAAAGAAAAAACAAAGAGATAAGAAAAAGAAACGGAAGAGAATCTATGGAACGATCGGACAAAGTAACGATTGAAAGTGGAAAAATGATGGAGAACGTCCTAAACCGACATATAGTGGTAGTAAAACTTGCTGCCTGAGTTTAATAAAGCGACAGGATTTAGTACAATTATCTTACGATCAAGTATAGACAGGTAGTGTTACATTTATTTATTAATATTTGATCTAGGAAGATGAAGATGTGATGAATATTTATTTATAAAGTATGAAGACGCGGAACTTATTTTCACGAATAATTCAAAATTAAATATGGTAATATATCATAACTGGCTGTGTTGTAAAATAATATTTGTAAAATATTTTAAAAGAACAAAATGTAGTTTTACAATTTACAATATTTTAAAGGTTAAGGCGAGTTTTTACCTATTTTTCATACCTTCATAATCACGATAATGAAGCAATTTAACTTTTTGACCTCTTATTGATTATTCATTGAAATAATTAGTTGGAGACTACTATCAATCATTCTTTAACAAATATATAAACATATTTTCAATAAGATAGTTTAAACATGCGTTGTTGCCCGTCAAAGTTTTTCAAGGTCGATAACATATTCAAAAACAAGTAAACATTTTTGATCTTTTTGGTATATAAAGCACTCCAGTTTTAGGAGAAAGTGTACATTCACTAACCGTGCATCAACATGAAGGTTTTGGTACTTTTTGCTCTAGTGGCTTGTTGCTGCGCCGTCAGCAACTTAAGCGTTGGTGTTTTAGTGGACGACGATGGTGCAATAAACCTACTGAACCAAAAATACGAAATTAACATCAGAAGAAGTTTAAGCAACCTTAGGAGGCTCACAGTCACACTCAAGAAAAGTTCTGGAAGCAAACTTGTATACGATCTGGATGAACCAATTTCCAACAAGAATGTAGATATCAGAAATATTTTGGACATCAAATATATCAAGAACTTGGATGAAGATTACACCCAGATGGATGTTTTGGATGGTATTTTCAGCCAATATGATGTAGTAGATTCAATGACCTATGGTAAAATCATGAAGATGATTGAACTCTTGGTTAAAAATGATATCTTAAATCCAAAAGTTCTGAACATATTGAGAATGTTGGAAAACCAAATGATTGAAGAACCAATGATGACTATGTATAATACCAAAAATGTCATGAAAAAAGACTTGAAACCTGAAATGATGACTAAAGATGTTGTTATTCCTCTTAAGGATGGAGTTGCAGTTATGCATGAAGTTAGGTAAGTAGGATCTTATTTCTTTTATTACAGTTATTAAACCATAGCTTTCTTCATTGCAATTTTTGTATTAAATCTTAAAATCAAGTTTATACATTTAACCTTTTTTACAACATATATTCACACTTTTTAGCTTCCTTTCTGTTTTATCCAACAAACTTTCCTTTCTGTTTTACTTTTTCATTTCAATCTTTAAAAGATTCCTTAATAATATTTTCTCTCCAGTACATTTTTTATTCAATGTAGGATGAATTTTGCAACTTATTAATTTTTAGTGGTGTCGTTCCGGTTGAAGAAGCTGAAAAGGAATTAAGAAGGATTTTACCACTTCAAAAGGAAATGCAAATGAATCGTATGGGAGTTCAACAGTACTGGTAAGCATATGTTTTATATTTATTAGTATTAATTTAAGAAATAAGCTATCAGATATGTACGCAGCATATTTGAATGTTTTCCATCGTTTCTTGTGTTGTCATAAATCCATTATGCCACGATTGTTTTGTCTTCCTTTTTTTCGTCTTCTGACGAAATGAAAAAAAAAATCACTGTCCCCACTTCATAGCACTAAGTTTCAGTAATTTTCATTAATATTTTAAATAGGTATCTTTTTATGATTTTTTTTTATGTGTGTTAAATATGTATACTATAATTACGAATTTAACTATCCCAAGAAAGCAATTTAATTGCACCCAGCCTATGAGAAATGTTCACCCAGGTAGTACGATCAGGTGTAACAATTCATGGAGCAAGGTGTGTTAACTCGATTAAAAAACAGGAGTCACCCCACCGTGCTCCAATGCTCTAGACCATCCCTTTCCCCTCTATGTGGAGGCCCTGGGTAATAGAACCCCAACATGGTTTCCTAACCGATTGCAAAAACTCAGGACAGCGCATCTCTGTTATCTTAATGTGGCTTATCCGCGAACTAAAATTACTTACTTGGGCCTCAAGTCTCCGCTCTGAGCCCCGGCTCAGTTCGGCGACTTGTGGTCAAGGGGTTGGGCCCTACGTGCCCGGGTTTTGAGGTTTTTGTTAATTTTTTTTGGTGGCCGAAGCCGGTTTTTTGTGTTTTTTGTGATTTTTTTTTGTAGGTAACCTGTGGACAAAAAATCGTAATTAGTATATAGTCTATATTATAATAAAGAAAATATATAAAATATTATACGATACCACAATACAGACTGTATCCTTGTATGAGCAGCTGGGCCCACTGTGTACGAGGCAATATGCGGTATCCTGGGTGATTTGAGCTACGAACTATCTTCCTTGTGTGCGTGTTATGATTTTGGAATTTCTTCTCGCTCTGGGGTTTTGTAGGTTACGTTTCCCTCTGGGGGGTTTTTTTTTATTTCTCTCTCTGGTTTTCTTTTAGTCAACTATCTGTTGTTTCGGTCTTTTGTACTTCCATCTGTGGAAAGCGTAATACCTCATTGTCTCTCTTAGAAAATTTAACTATCCTCAACCAATATTTTGCAATATTTGATTTCGGATCGTTTCCACATGCAATCAATCTTCTACTTGTTCTTCAAGTGCCCTATCCGTTGCGAACGTTGGCTATTAACATGGCAATTCTGATCTTGTTTACGGCGCTTCTGAAAAGTTCGACCGATGTGAGCCCAAACCACTTCCGCAGATTTTGGAGCTACGAGTGTCTTCTCCTGGATGGCCCGTGCTTACTGTCTATTTGCAATCAATATTACTATAATAATATTTGTATTTTGTATACTCTTGATGATCTTTTTATTAACGTGTAAATATTTTTCTTCGCCTTTTTGACCTAAATGTTTTATAACATATATCAGTAGACTCTGTTTGCTTAGGTTTCTACTAATTTTCTAACCAATTATATTAATTAGTCAATATTGTCGGCCGCTCGCCAATTAAAGAGTCGTTGTAGTCCAGCTTTTACCTCCATTCGACTTTATGTTTATTAATATATAAACATTAAAGAGGTTGTATAAGAGATGTCATCCTTGCCTGAGACACTTGTCCACCTGAAAGTCTTCTGAACTCTTGGTTCAAGTATTATTCACATCCTGAACTTTTTTATTGCATTTATATATTGTATGATTTTTTTTTTCGTAAAATGTCCCATATTTTGATAACTGAGGAATAATCAGCATAATATATCAGATGCCTTTCTAACATCGTTTTTGGAACTGCTAGTAGTATACACTTTTATATAATTGCTATAAAACCTCAGGAAAAACATTTTGGATAAAAAAAATGTTTTTCCTTAAAATTCTTTTATTTTATTCGGCATTTTCCAACATTTTTTGACTTCTTTATATTGTCCAATTAAAACAATTTTAAAATACAGTGGCACAATTTTTTAGACCTTTTGAGCCACTCTTAGCCGCTTCCGAGGACTTTTATCAGCTTTTGTCCCCTGCAGTGCATTCATTCTCTTTTTGGGTGTATAGTAGTGGATCCAGGTTTCATCAACGGTCACCATTCAACGCCCAAAGTCTGACGTATTGCGCTTCGTAAGATCCAAACGTTGCTGAGAAGTGGTCTCTAGATTATGTTTTTAGTCAATGGTGAGCAACCGCAGCATCCATCAACAGGATAATTTTTCAGTTTTTTTTCGACAAATTCAAAATTTCGTTCAAAATATGACTAGTACTCTCTTAACTAATTCTTGTGGCCTCTGCAATTTACGAACCTTCATTTTACAATAAGTTAAAACCAATTCATGGATTTATTCGAATTTTCTGGCATAACTGCAATGTAGTGCTCTGTCCAGTACTTGGTCATAAAAATTTACTACAAAATATATAATGATTGATGTCGATATTGTGAGCAAACTAAATGATAGACCAGTTCTAGAACTTTTCCATGATTTACATAATTCAGTTTCCTTATACAATCTAAGTTCGTTTCAAAAACGAATAAAATTTTTATATTTTAGGAACATGAACCAAGATGTTATGGAAACCATGACCCCAATGCAACGCTTACTAATGCTCCTTCAACAATCCAGACAAAATCAGTACCAAAGAAATATGATGGGGGAACAATACTATCCAGAATATATGCAATCCCAAAGAACCATGAACCCCATGTACCACCAAGAAATGTCTTATCAACCAAGAATGGAACAAATGTACCAACAAAACCAAATGAGCCCATTGACTCGTTTTATGCTTAGCATCAGACAACCAGGAATGGTTATGCCACAAATGCAGGAACAACAAATGTCGATGATGAACCAAATGGTACCTGATCAGATGTACCCAGTAAACCAACAATACATGAACAGAGTTCCCTTACAAATGACGATGAACCCAGAAATGATGGACAGACGTATGATGAACATGCAATCAATGATGGACAATAACATGATGTCACAACGCATGATGAACCAAAAAATGATGAAACCAGACATGATGATGAATAACGAAATGATGAACGAAAAGATGATGATGCCCATGATGATGAGCAAAAAAATGTTGGGACACCAAATGATGAACCAACAAATGATGCAACCAGATATGATGATGAATAACGAAATGATGAACGAAAAAATGATGATGCCCATGATGATGAGCAAAAAAATGTTGGGACAGCAAATGATGAATCAAAAAATGATGGCCCCAAACATGATGATGAGAAGACAAATGATGTCCGAACAAGAACTTCCAGAAATGATGAACCAAAAAATGATGCATTCTCATATGATGATGAATGAAAAAATGATGGAACCTGAAATGATGGAAGAAAAAATGATGATGCCCATGACGATGAGCAAAAAAATGTTGGGACAGCAAATGATGAATCAAAAAATGATGGCCCCAGACATGATGATGAGAAGACAAATGATGACCGAACAAGGAGTTCCACAAACAATGAACGAAAAAATGATGGGCACTAGGATGATGATGAAAAATAATATGATGAATCAAAAAATGATGGAACGAGAAATGATGCAAAAAATGATGAAACCAGAAATGATGATGAACAACGAAATGATGAACGAAAAAATGATGTTGCCAATGATGATGAACAAAAAAATGTTGGAAGACCAAATGATGAACCAACAGATGATGGGAAGACAAATGATGTCTGAAGAACAATTACGTCAAATGATGAGAGAAAAATTAATGGAACGTAATATGTATGAAAAAATGATGAATTCCAAAATGGCAAGGGATAACCTAATGGGCCAGGAAATGATGGATGAAAAAATGATGGACAAGGAAATGATGAACCAAAGGATAATGTCTGACAAAATGAGGAATATGGATATGATGAAGCAGATGCTAATGAACGAAAAAATGATGAGACAAAATCGTGGGGACATGATGGTTGGTGAACCCATGATGAGCAATGGCATGATGTACCAAACTCACATGAATACTATGAAAATGGAATAATACAATTAAGAAGTATTTTTTATTTATTTTACGTTGCAATATTATTCAAACAAGTATGTTAAATAAAAGACTATTTTTGTAATCACGTGATTTATTAACACCCGTGAATTATATTCCTCACATAAAACTAAAAATCTTACCTAGACCTACAGACTATAAAACACAATTATACAAAGTATTCCAGAATGTTTTTAACAGATTTAGGAAATAATGAATATTTTAATTTAAAAATTGGGAAATTGGACCTACAGTATCATTAATAACATCAATCTAATCAACCAATCTAATAGATTTCGCTGTTTGTCAATTTTTTGCTTAAAAAAACGAACTGAATCTCTCTAATGTACGTTGTGGAATTGAAATCGGATTATTTGGCTTATAAACAAATAGAATATCTCGATAACTATTAGGTTAACTTAAATTCAAGCAACAACATTGAAAAAGACTCAGCAACACATTTCTTCATCCTGAGACACATCCAGTCTCAAGACTATAACAAGTTATAAACAGTAGAATGATGATCTTTAAACTATTACCTTTTTATTTCGAAGCTATTTCTATAGACAAATTCACGAGAGGATTTCAGTACAGTGCTTATGAGAAGCGAAGTTGCTGCTTAGGCTGCTAGGCACGTTCATAGTCTGCAGGTGTGATACAGGACCGCGTTGGTCCTCCTGTACGATAACATTAAATTATGCAATCCTATTAGAAAAATGTAACATTATTTACAACTTCAAGATTTTGCAAATTCAAAATTTAATAAAACTATTTTCTTTTTAATCTTTTTCACTAAATTATACAGGGTGTAACAACAGAACGGAGTCTACTAGGAAAACTGCTACAAAGAAAAGTGTGTATACCCCAAAGAATAAAATTACGTTAATAAGAGAATAAAAATGTATGTAGTCTAAACGCTACCTAATGAATAAAGATAAGACTTACAATAACAGTGTCTGGTCTCTACTTTATTTCGGAAAAATCGTCCTTACTGGAACTGCCGGTGTTGTCAGCTATTCACATTTCTTTTTCAATTCTGATGATATGCTGTATATAATTTTGCCACTGGTCAGCAGAGACATTGGCAAACGCTTCATGGATGAGTTGTTACACACGTTTTTTTAAGTCAGTGTTTCGGGCTGCAACGTAATGTTTAACTTGGCTCCAAAGCATCTCTAGTGTATTAAGCTCACAGTGATAGGGAGGCAATCGTAATACTTCTACGCCGTATTTCTCGACCAAAGTTTCGATGTTATACTTGTCGTATATATCTGCATAACTGTTTGCTACATACAATAGTTCTGACTTTATATAATCTTCTTCCTAAAATATATCCTTCTCTTGTAACCATTCTTGAACGTGTTGTTTGTTCCAGGAGCTTCTTGGTAAATTTTGCTTGCTTGAATCCTATGGAGCATTATCCATTACTACCACATTTTTTTCTCCTTTTGGAAGGTTTGCGATTAGTTTATTTTCAAACCAGTCTTCGAAATACTCGCCGTTCATTTCGTCATGGTAGTCGGCTAAATCTTTTTGTGCTAAAAATACACATTCTGAATTTGGCAGAAAACCTCTATCAGATCCAACATGTAACAAGACAAATCTCAGACCTCTTTGTTTTGGATCAATTATACCAGTAGTCAAGGCTTTTAAAAATGCATTCTTATAACTGGTTAGGGTTGAATTCATCCATACCTTATTTACTGTATGTCCAATATTTACCCAACTTTCATCCAAATAGAAAATATTGTATCCTTGATTTCGATAATTCTGTATTTTTGTAAGAAATTTATGCCTCCAATTTATTATGTCAGGACGTTCCATTATTACTGCTTTCTTTCCTCTTTTTTCATAAACAAACCCCATCTCTCGCAATAGTCGATATAGAGTAATTTTGGAAAATTTAGGCAAATGTTCGTGTAAATTAACGGCATCCAGGATAGCTTTGATTGTGAGAGGTATGTTTTTTATGAAAAATTCCATGTGAACAAGTCTTCTCATTTGGCTCCTGATATTCTTATCGTAGGTAAACTCCCGATTGGTTTCCTTCTTGGTCCGTTTACGTGGGATTTTCAGAATTTTGGGTCTCCATTATGATACAATCTTCCTGACGAATTTTCTAGACTATCCTATCGCTAACACCCAGCGCTATACTTTTTCTTCTTCTTTGGGTGCCGTCTTCAATGAAGGTTGGCGAGAACCTCAGCAAAATCATTTCTGTCCCTGGCTTTTCTTATTAAAGATTGAGAATCCAAACCAGTCCACTCACGAATGTTCTTCAACCAGGACGCCTGCCGTCTACCAGGACCACGTTTTCCTTCTACCTTCCCCTCTATAAGAAGCTGCAGTAGCTGGTATTTCTCATTTCTGTATAAGTATCTCATTTCTGTGTCCCAAATATGAGGTTTTTCGTGTTTTGTCCAGGGGACTTTCAGCATCCTTCGAAATAACCACATTTCAAAACTTTCCAAACGCCTTAGTGAGTTGATTTTGAAGGTCCAGGCCTCCATTCCATATCGTAAGGTGTTGTAAACGTAACATTTCAGCATTCGGTATCGGATTTTGAGATTGAGTGTTTGGGACGTAAACATTTGTTTCATTTTTAAAAAGACATTTCTTGCTTGTTCAATTCGCGATTTTATTTCTATGTCTGGATCTATATCTTTCGTTATCCAGCACCCTAGATATCGAAATTTCTCGACATTTTCGATAATGTTACCATTCACGTTTAAAGCCATGGGTGGATCATTCACCAAGACAATCATTGTTTTTGTTTTCTTGACGTTAATGCTGAGGCCGTATTGTTCTCCGATCGATCTGACGCGATCAAAGAGTGTCTGGAGATCCTGTGCGCTCTCTGCAATTAGGACCGTGTCGTCGGAGTATCGTACATTATTTAGAACTCTGCCGTTAATTTTAACACCTTCTCTTGATTGCTCTAGTGCTCGTGCAAAGATTTCTTCCGAATATATATTGAAAAGTAGTGGTGACAATACACACCCCTGTCGTACACCTCGCTTGATATTGAATATTTCTGTGTCACCGGCTTCTGTTCTAACTGCTGCAGTTTGGTTAAAATACTGGTTAAAAAAATGGCTTCTTGTCGCGCAGTCTTTTCCGGATCCCTGGAAAATCTCGAGGCTCGTGCTCCTGCCTAAATTCAAGGCAGGAAAATATCGTCCTATTTGCCTTCTTCCTTGTATCGGAAAGCTATATGAGAGAATGTTACGTTCGCGTATCGAGGAGGTGATTGTGATGTCTGGAGGCCTGTCTCCGAGACAATATGGTTTCTGCAAGGGTAAAAGTACAGTGGATGCGGTGACCGATGTGCTCCGGGCGGCACGGGGAATTGGGGGTGATCATCGATGGGTCATCCTAGTTCTCTTTGACGTCCGAAATGCTTTTAATACATTGCAGTGGGGTCACGTAATGAGCTCTTTGGAAGCAAGGAACTGTCCTGGGTATCTGAGGAATGTGGTCGCTGATTATCTTTCCGAGAGAAAGATTGTGGTGGAAAATGGTGTGCTGGTGGATGTAACGGCTGGGGTCCCGCAGGGCTCCGTCCTGGGTCCGACGCTATGGAACCTGGCATATGACGGGGTCTTAAATTGCGAATATGGGGAGGGTGTGACCCCCTTTGCATTCGCGGACGACCTTGCTATGCTGGTGGCTGCACGGGACAGGGAGGAACTCTTGCTTCGGATTACGCGTGCGTGTGTTCTAGTTGAGGACTGGATGAGTGAGCATGATCTTTCTCTCGCGGAGGATAAGACGGAGGCTGTAGTACTTAGAGACTACAGAAAGAGAGATAGGGTGGAATTTGAGTGCGCGGGAGTGAGAGTGACGCCCAAAAAGTACGTTAAGTATTTGGGAGTTACTCTCCACCAGAGTGGGAGCTGGGGGGAACATTTGAGGGGGGTGACCCGCAGAGCTGTTCAGAGAATGGCTGCGCTGGGGAGGATAATGCCTAATATCGGTGGTCCCAAATCCGAAAGGAGAAGGGTGCTCCACGGTGTTGTGCAATCTGTCGTCCTCTACGCGGCCCCAGTCTGGAGTGACGCGGTAGAAATACCAACTTACAAGAGGCTCATGGTACGCGTGGACAGAACCAGTCTGCTGCGGGTAGCATGTGCCTACAGGACTGTGTCAGCTGCCGCTCTGTGTGTTATCACCGGCTGTGTTCCTTTACATGTGCTGGCAGGTGAAAGGGCAAGGATTTACAGTCGTAGGGGGCGGAACATCGGAGAGCGAGAAATGAATGAGATAAGACTGGCCGAGAGATTAGTTTCAATCGGACAGTGGCAACAAGAGTGGGAGGCAACACGTGATGTGGCGGAGTGGACGAAGTCACTAATCCCGAACCTTCGAAGCTGGGTGGACTGTGGGCATAGGCAGCTGGATTACTATCTAACGAAAATGCTCACAGGCCATGGCTGCTTCCGCAGCTACCTTTTCAGGTTTAGGAGGGCTCAGTCCGATCAGTGCCTTTACTGTGGTTTCTCGGACACTGTGACACACACGATGTTGGAGTGTGAGCGTTGGGCGGATGAAAGAGAGAAGTTTGTAAGAGAGTGTAACTGCAGAATGTTTGATTCCGTGAGAGAAATGGTGGAGAAAATGATGAGTGATAAGTGGTGGTGGACACGGATCCACAAATTTGTCAGGGAGCTGCTCTCCTCAAAAGAACGAGAAGAGAGGGAACTCGCAACAGAATTTTAAGACAAGCGAGTAGCACCTTGGTAGGGTTCGGACTGTCGCAGGCCGCATTAAGAGTGAATAAGAGACAGACGACGCGAGAGAGATGGCAGCCTCGCTAAGGCAGAGGGTTGAAAGTCCTTGGTGGTTCGTGTGGGTGTGGTTTCCTGGATGAATGTGTCGGAGAAAGAATGGGAATCGGGTGATAGCAGGGCATCGGAGAGATGTATGCCTTAACTGGCCCTTCCATCCTGATGTCTGGTGTGACAGAGGAGAGGTTTTTAGTTGGACGCCGACCGTCTCGGAGTGGTGACGGGGCGAGGTGTCAAGGGTTTAAATTCCTTGGGCACCTCGCCCCTGCACAACTTCGCTAGGGTATTAGGAACCCAACACTACCTGTGTGAGTCACAGGTGTCTGTATGCAGATTTTCCTTCTTCTCTTTAAAGATGTAAAAAAAAAAAAAAAGTTTGGTTAAAATACAGCGTTTGGATAATTTTAAAATCGTTCTCGTCTAGTCCCTTTTTGTGAAGGCAATCCATCAGCTTATCATGTTTTACTTTGTCGAAGGCCTTTTGATAGTCAATAAAACATAAAAAGAGATCCTTTTTTTGGTCTCGACATTTTTGCAGTAGTATAATAAAAGTGGTTAATGCTTCCCGTGTCCCAAATCCATTTCGGAAGCCAAATTGTTCATCACTGATATCCTGTTCACATTTTTTATAAATGCGTTGGTGAATAACTTTTAAAGAATAACTTTAACATATGCAACATTAAACTAATAAGTCTGAAATCACCACTCTTCTTTGCTCCCTTAGTTTTTGGAAGGGGAATAAAGACTGATTTTAACCAGTCTTGTGGAACTTCACCTCTTGTATATATTTGATTAAATAATTTGACGATTATATTTAAATGTTTCTCTTCCAGTAGCTTTATGACTTCCGTATGTATGTCATCGGGGCCAGGGGCTTTCCTATTTTTTGCGTTTTTGATTGCTATACTCTGACTATACTTTTTGTAGAAACAATTTGTGTTGGAGTCAGATCGGAATTTGTTTTTGTTGTATATATCAACATGTAAAAAACAGCTTCAAAACAATACTTAGTCACACAATAAAAATATGGTAGAGAGTAATTGATAGATGGTTACGAGAAGAAACGGAGTTTTGCACAAGTCAGATCAACTACCTGGAGAGATTGTGTGGTGAATTGTCAATAAAAAAAGAGTTCCCGGTAAATATACTAAGATTATAAGAGACATGTATGAGGGAGTAACAACCAGGGCAAATATCGGAGGAACTGTTAAATTTCATGTAAAAACAGGATTCATCAGGGCTCGATGCTTGGTCTTTATGTATTCTCATTAGTCTTAGATCAGATAACAGAGAAACTACAAAAAAAAACATTTCCTGCTGTTTAATGTACGCTGATAATATCATGTAGGAAATACTGAAAAGGGTTTAAAACAAAACGGGAACTATGGAGACAACCTCTTAAGAGAAAACGTTAAAAACTTCTTCCTCTTGTGGCGCCTATCCGTTTCGGATATTGGCGACCGTCGTGGCAATCTGTATTTTGCAAACTGCTGATCCGAAAATATTTGTGGTTGTTCCTTCTACTTTTCTATGAAGAATTAAATTGCAGCGATCCATATCTATCGCTGTTCCTTATGATGTGACCGAGGTATTCGATTTTAGCTGTTTTTATTGTGGTTAACAACTCTTTTCCTTTTTGCATTCTTAATAAAACGTCCTGGTTAGTAACATGGTCGGTATAGGATATTTTCAGGATTCAACGATAAAGCTACATTTCGAAAGCCTCAACTGTCTTAAAAACTTAGTAGGACAAAAATAGAGTATCTAGAATATTCATTTAAAAATAAAATTACGGCAAATACAATCATAACTTTGGATAGTAAAATTATTGTAAAATATTATAGTTTTAAGTACTTAAGGAACGTTATTAGAGAGTTAAAAAGAACAGATAAAGATGCATGCAGTAAAATTAGGGTGGGATCGATAAAGCGAAAGAAAGCAAGTGGTGTGGTCTGTGATAAAAAGATTCCAATGAAACTTAATGAAAAGTTTTATAAAACTGCCATAAGAACAGCTATGTATGATGTAGACTGAACGTAAGTTAAAAAAAGAAGACGAACTTTGGTTGGTTGGAGTTGGCTGGTGTCTTCTAAAAAACCCAGATGCGGGTGTAGTTTCGAGTAGGGGTCATAGAAATTCCTGAAAGCACATATTTTATCATCGACACTGTGTGGCTTCAATTTACATATAATATAAAACATTTCATATGTAATCTTAACATATCCACTATTTTCATTGTAATCTTCTTCTTCTTCAAGTTCTACTCCTATTGGAGATTGAAAATCATTCCGGCAATTATAATTTTTTGTTGGTTACGCGCCTGAATAGTTCAATTGAACTGCATCCAAACCATTCACGGAGATTGCGTAGTCACGAGATTTTACGTCTTCTTACGCTTCTTCTGCCTTTGATTTTACCCTGCATTATATTCCTTAGTAGCTCGTATTTTTCACGTCTCATGATGTGCTCCATAAATTCCAATTTCCTGATTTTTATGGAATTTAAAACTTCGCGTTGTTTTCCTAGTTGTTCGAGAACTTTTGAACGTTTGTTTTGCGATTCATCCATGATATTTTCAAAATACGTCGGTAACACCACATTTCGAATGCTTCTACGTTTTTAATGTTGGATTTTCTAAGTGTCCAAGCTTTAACCCCATACAAAAGAGTAGATAAAATATAACATCGAAGCATTCTTATCCGGAGCGATATATTGATATCGCGATTACAAAAAAGTTTTCTCATTCTATTAAAAGTTCACCGTGCAATTTCAATACGGCATCTCTTTTGTCTGATCAGTATCTTCTGTGATCCATGCTCCAAGGTATTTGTACGAAGATATTTGTTTCTATACAATTTCTATATTATCTAGTACTAGCTTAACTTTAATGTTTTGTGATTTTGTAAATACCATGAACTTGGTTTTCTTTAAATTTATTTTTAGTCCAGAATCGTTGCAATATATATTTAGTTCTTCAGCAAGGTGTTGCAGTTCTTTTAGTGTTCCTTCCAAAAGGGCGGTGTCGTCAGCATATCTTATGTTATTAAGTGGCTCACCCTTTATTATAAGGCCCTCACTGATCTCGGCAAGCGCTAATTCATAGATGGCTTCACTGTATAAATTAAATACCAAGGGTGATAAAATACACCCTTGGCGGACCCCAAGGTAAATCTAGATATCCTCAGTCAGTAGTTAATTTTCAACTTTCAATTTTGCTTTTTGGTTCCAATAGTGGTTACATATGATTCTAATGTCTCTACTGTCTATGTTTTTATTTAATAAAATTTCTTTAAGCCAATTATGCTGCACTCTGTCAAATGCCTTTTCAAAATCAATGAAACAGGCATACACTTACTGATTAATATCTAAGCATCGCTGCGAAAGAACACTTACTGCAAACAGTGCATCTCGTAATTCCAGTCCATTCCTAAATCCCATTTGTGTATTACTTATGCCTTCATCTAATTGCTTAAGTATTCTATTGTGAATTACTTTAAAAAATAATTTCAAGACATCACTCATTAAGGATATGGTGCGATGTTCATTGCACTCCTTTGCATTGGCTTTTTTGGAAGCAGTATGAATGTTGATTGAAGCCATTCTTTAGGTATTATACCTGTTCTATATATGGTATTGAATAGATCCAAAAGAAGATCAATAGGTTCAGTATTCACAATTTTAAGTAATTCGATAGGAAGTTCATCAGGTCCGAGAGATTTACCACCTTTAGCTTGTTTCATTGCATATTCAATTTCTTCAGTATCATCCTTAAATTCTTTTGGTACTTCTGTTCTCTCTTTGTTTCCAAAAAGTTGTGCTATACATTGTGTGCATCTCTGCATTTTTTGGTTTATATCTGTTATAAGTGCACCACTTTCATCTCTTAGTTACCTAATTTGAAGTGGTTTTCTCGTTCCTGTTAATTCTCTCATTCTTTTATGCATGTTAAAAAATATTTCATATTTTTTCTCAATTTCTTCTAGTTGTTGGCACTGCTAATTGTAACATTCTCTCCTTGGCTTTTTTATTCTCTTTTTAATTAACCGACCAGTTTCATTATATTTAATTGGATTTTTTGTTTTGAATGATTTTCTTTCATTCATTAATAGTAGTATTTCTTCAGTCATCAAGTCTTTATGTTCTCTATTCTTTGGATTTAAGTCTTCATTTGCTCTTTTAATTATTGCTACTTTTATATTTTCCCATTTCTGATCAATGTTCTAGCTACTTTTATTCAGTTCTTGGGCATTGCGTAGATTTTCAGTAATAGTTTTTACAGTTTGTTCCTTTGTTTGTGGTTCCCTTAATCTCTTAATATCAATTCTACTTTGTGTGGGTTTTTTAACCAGGTTCAATTTGATTCGTAATGTGACTACTATGGGGTTATTGTCTGAACCGATGTCTGCTCCAGGGTAAGTTTTGGCAGACAGTATAGAATTACGAAATCTTTGTCTAATGAGGATAAAGTCAATTTGATTTCGGATTATTCTATTCGTTGTATCACCGGGAGATATTGTAATCTAAAATTTTGTAACTCATTTGGATTTTTAATTTTAATGTTTTTTTAAATATATAACTTTGAAAGTTCGAAATTGGTGTATATTTACTACTAAAGGTCGACACACACCAAATTTGTTTGTGAGAGACCAAATGTTTATAAATTTTGTTATAGTTTCGGAGTGTCACCGGTGTATGTCGACAGACGCAAATGAGTTTTGGCGAATGTGTAAGCGGTTGTACCTAGTTTTTAAAGGTTTATGGGTGGGATGTTTTATTGCTTGTGTTGCACTCGGTCAGTCTTACACAAGGTATATAAGGCCGTGATAAGTTGGTTTTATATTAGGCAATATTATTATTTATGATCAATGGCTATTGCAGTAAATCGTGATAAGTTTTTTGAAAAAGTATATTCATAATTAAAAGTAAACGAGAAAACACTTGTTTTTATTTTTCTTAACAAAGATACAGATAAAAATATTAGTTAAATACAAAAATATTACTTAAGAAGTTGTATTGGTATATTTAAGTGTGTGTAAACACTTTCAAATGGAACATAGTACTCCGAAAAAAGGTATTATTGAGAAACCAATGATAAGTTCCGAATTTAACTCTAGATGTTCTTCTTTCTTATTCTTCGTCTAACCATTTACGTCCACATCTGAACATAAGCCTCTTCAAGTCTTCCTTTCCATTGCTTTTTATTGTACGCTACTTGTAGCCAATTTTTCCCGGCAGTCCTTTTCAGATCATCTGTCCATCTCATAGGAGGTCTTCCTCTGGGTCTTTTGTGTTGCTATGGTATCCAGGTTAAAATTGATCTGTGCCATTTGTTTAGATCGCTCCTAGCTACATGTCCAGCGTATTCCCATTTCAACTTTAATGATTTTTGCACCACATCGGTGACTTTGGTTTTCTGTCTTATCCATGTGTTTGTTTTCTTGTCCTTAAGTGATATACCTAGCATTGCTCTTTCCATCGCGTGTTGAGTGACTCTAAGTATATTCATATTCTTTTTTGTGATTGTCCATGTTTGTGCCACATAAGTTAATATCGGAATAATGCATGCATCAAAAACTTTAGATCTAAGATGTAATTGAATTTGTTGATTTCTGAGTATATAGTTCAGTTTACCGAATGCTGCCCAAGCTAACTTTCTTCTTCTTTTTATTTCTTCAGTTTGAATTTTCCTATTTAGTATTATTTTTTGTCCTAAGTATATATATATATATATATATATATATATATATATATATATATATATATATATATTCTTCAACTTTTTCTATACCTTTATCGTTTATTATTGTCACGGTGTTTTCGGAGTACATGACTTTTGTTTTGTTTAAATTCATTTTCAGTCCTATTTTAGAAGATTCGGTATGTAGTTCTGAAAGCATGGTTTGCATTTCTTGTATGTCAGTAGCTATCAGGATTATGTCATCTGCAAATCGTAGATTACTGAGGTAGCGGCTATTGATGTTTATTCCCTTATATTTCCAATTTAGGTTTTTAAAAACGTCCTCCAAAACTAGATGTTAAGTCGACTTAATAGACTTGCAATCACATAGAGACGGTGATTAAAAATTTATAATGCTACACCAAGACCATTTAACCAAGTGTGTTCAGCTACGACTATTGAAAACCAAGAGAGCGAAAGAATTAGCTTACCACCTTCTCAAAAATGTTTTAACATTTGGTGCTTCTACCATATTACGTTCGGATAATGGTAGAGAGTTCATTAATTAAGTTGTATTTGAGCTATGCACTATGTGGAAAGATAGAAAGCCATTGGGATTATACAGAATATGTTAACCTAGTGGATGCGAGTTAGTGAATCAAATAAATGGTCAGGAGGTTTACCGTTTACTAAATCCGCCAAAACATAACTACCAGAAAGAATTACGCCAGAGTCTATATGGAGCCATGTTTTGCATTAACCCAAACAGGGGCCTAGCGTCGTAATCTCTCCTTTACAATGAAATTAAAAATATTGAAACTGAGAAGAAGCTAGAGGCATATTTAAATACTTTTCAAGAAGATTTGATTGGAACAGATCTGCAACCTAGCATGCCTCTATATGTTTTTAACATACACCAAAATTATGATGAATGTCGACGTTCACTAGTAAATGTTAGAAAATGTGACGTTTAATCAACAATTTAAATGTATTCCAAGCGACTTGGTGAATATTGACATTTACTGCTTTCGGGCTTTCACAGTAACACATATACCAATTACACTGGAAGTTATTCTTCTTCTTAGAGTGCCATATCCCTACGGAACGTCGGCGACTACCATGCTTATACTATTGTTATACTGAACTCGGCCTTGCGCTACGTGTAGCAATTGGTCCGCTGTCAAACCTGTCCACTGCCGCAAATTCCTCAACCAAGAGAGTTTCTTCCGTCCTCTCCATTTCTTTCCTCGTATTTTACCGTTGAGAATTAGCCGAAGGAACTCATATCTTGGTCCTCTGATTATATGTCCAAGATATTCTAGTTTACGCCTCTTAATAATATTTAATAGAGTTCGTTGATGTCCCATTCTTCGAAGAACTTCTTCGTTTCTGGTTCTGCTAGTCCATGAAATTTTTAGTATCCTTCGATACAACCACATCTCAAACGCCTCGATTTTATTCATGATATCGGCGTTTAAAGTCCAAGTTTCACATCCATACAAAAGTACAGACCACACGTAACATCTTGTAAACTTTTCACGGATTTCCAAATTTAATGAGTTATTGGATAATAGAGGCTTGACTTTTTGAAATGAGTTTCTCGCCTGTTCAATTCTACATATTCTACAAATTCTACGAATTTCGAAGGATGGATCTAGATTTTGGGTAATCCAACATCCAAGGTATTTGAATCTCTGAACTCTCTGCGGTGGTTGTTGGTTTACTATTAGTTGGGTTGCGCCGATATCCACTTTACTGGTCACCATGTATTTAGTTTTATCGATATTTATTGACAGTCCCCAATTTGTGCATTTCATGTCAACTCTATTGATTAGCTCCTGCAGATCGTCGATGTTTTCAGCTAGAATCACAGTATCGTCGGCGTACCGTATATTGTTAATTATTTCTCCTACTATGATAATTCCTTTTTGATATTTTAAAGCTTCCCTAAATAGATTCTCAGAATACATGTTAAAGAGGGTGGAAGATAGTATACAGCCTTATCTTACGCCTCGTTCAATACTGATTGGCTTTGATTCTCTGCTGTTGGTATTAATAATGACTGGTTCCAGTAAAGTTTGGCAATAAGTTTGATGTCTTTCTCATCTAGTTGGATTCTCTGCAAGGCGCTTATTAGTCTGGTATACTGAACGCGATCAAATGCCTTTTCAAAATCAATGAAGCACATATATACGGGTTTTATTACCTCCCAACATCGTTGAAGGACTATTTGCATAGAAAATAGTGCTTCTCTAGTTCCAAGGCATCTCCGGAACCCGAACTGCTCTTGACTAATTATTTCTTCGCACTTGTTGTAAATTCGGTTTAGAAGAATATGCAATAGTATTTTAACGGCATGGCTCATTAAACTAATGAGTCTACAATCGCTAAATTTCTTAACGTTTGGTTTCTTAGGTAGAGGAATAAAAATCGATTTTAACCAGTCCGATGGAATTTCACTGGTATCATATATTTGATTGAAAAGTATAGTGAGTTCTTTTATATTGTCATTTGAGAGTAATTTTAGCCATTCGCTGTATATTTGATCTGGTCCACTGGCTTTGTTGTTTTTGGCTTGGTGTGTGGCATTTTCCACTTCAGCTTTTAAGATTGATGGTCCTGTATTTGCACTTAAGTTAGGTAGTGATCCTAGTTAGGAAGTTATTACTTCATTGTAAAATTTTTTAACTACTATGGTATACATCCAACCACTGGGAACTTTCCTATTGAAAATTAAAGATAACCTAGTAAATTTATATTTTATTTTATTCCAGAGGTGTAAATTTAAAAACTAATGATCTTGCCAATAACAGCATCGTACTAAGGTTAAATAATATCAATTTGATTAGATAGGTCGGTATTAATTGCAGTCTACGGGTTATCACTTGACCCTTTTTTGCTGCTTAATCAATGCAATTTGGCTTATGTAATATTAAGTCTATGCACTAGACGTATTTAGTAGTTTATGTAATAGTTTTCTATAGTTAAAATCATTAATAAATAAAAGAATTAAAATATTTTAATTTAAAATTAAATAAATTTTAAACGAGACATAAATAAATAATGTATGTATAATATTTATTTCTGTATTTTCAGTATAAAATAACACTATTTCTGCAAAGTAAAAGTCTTTAAAGCTTTTCTTCGTCACGTGAGGTTGTTAGGAAAAAAAAAGTAATAAGTTTTTGCCTTTAAATAATAGATAGAATCTTGTTTCTGCAATCACTTATGTAAAAATATTTAAATAAGTAATTGTAGTATACGAAATATAATAAGGCAACAAGAGAATGGCCTTTCCTTATACTTAAATGTCAACCTAACCTTCGCGTTCGGGAACACTGTTATCACAAATGAGGCTCTGGCGAGCGAGTATCACCGAAACAACTGTCAGAACTGGAAATAAGGAAATGTGCCACAGCCTCGGGAGTGCATTCTTTAACACGCTCTGAAAATATCATTTTTTATTTGCCATCAACCTTTCATATAACATATGATAATTGATTTTAGATACAATCCACAATACTGCACTCTGTATTGTCTTGAAAGCATTCAGAACCACACCAATAGAAAGCCTGTATTGCGAAGCAGCTGAACCATCACTCTACTACAGAACAGTGTACTTAAAGTTAACCGACGTAATTAAATTAAAAGCAATTCCTAACAACCAAACCTTCAAATATGAGTACCTTTATTGATTATCAACATTTTTCTCCAATAAACCACGTCTACACAAACCTCTCTACCACCCAATCAAAATGCATCTCTCATCTCTTAACACCACCTTACCTGTTTGTTTTCAGTTAGTTTTGAATCTGCTGCACCATGGACATCGAGAGTATCTAAAAAATTATCCACCTTAACTTCATGGGACAAACATCCTACTAACCACAACATAATATATTAAAATCTGCAAAACTCGTTATTAAACTATATAAATTTCTCTAAAATATATACAGATGCTTCAAAATCAACAGATGACGTGGAACCAGCAGTTATATCTTCTAATATGTGCCAAAAATATATGTTGCCAATACACTGCAGTATTCTTAACGCAAAATTATATGCCCTATACAGGACACTCACATATCTTCACCGCACAACAGAAATACATCGTTTTGACTCACTAAATTCATTACAATCCATAGGAAAAATATACTTGGAGAATCACATTTTGGAAAAAAATTGAACAAAACCTGACCAATATACAAAATTTTAATAAGAAGGTAATCTTCATTTGGATCCCATCACATATTGGAATTCGAGGTAATGAAGAAGCAGATAAGTGTGCGCGTAAAGCCGTCGACTTAGCTGACTCTATGATCATGAAATATGTGATACCTAATGACGTTTCCAATGTTACCAATCACGGATCCTAACTGAGTGGCAAAACCCGTAGCAATTTTCAGTGTCCAATATTCGGAATATTATGCTAAACATTAAACCTTGCAGATGCTTCTCCATGAAAAGAAGAGACCAAGTAACAATAACCCGTCTTAGATTAGGTCATACCAGTGCCATGTATGAGTTTTTAATTACAAAAGAAACCGAACCAAAATGTGAGCAGTGTAGGGTCAAGCTCCCGCTGAAACATTTCATTATAGACTGTCCAGTTTTCTCCTTAGCAAGAAGCAATTAGAACATCCCAACAAACCTAGAGAAAGCACTTTGTGTGAAGTATTTCTTTACAAATATGCTAAATTACTTAAAGGATATTAATTTTATAAACATCTAATATTTATTGTAACGATTCCAAAAATCTCAAATGCTAAAGATTGCAATGATTATCGGACAATTGCATTAATGAGCCACACATTGAAAACCTTCCTTAAAATCATACATAACAGAATCCATATGAAATTAGAACAAGAAATATGTGATTCACAGATGGGTTTTAGAAAGGATCTAGGAACTCGAAAAGTATTATTCGGAGTCAATGTTCTGACACAACGATGTCTGGATATGAATCAGGACATATCTGCTTGCTTCATAAATTTTAAAAAGGCTTTTGACAAAGTTCAACATGAAAAGCTTTTAAGTATTCTTAAGACCAAAAACATATATATTAGAGAGCTACAAATTATATCGAATCTGTATCAAAATCAGGAGGAGTTTGATAAGGGTGCATACTTTTACCACTCCTATTCAACGTCTACAATGAAATGATATTTCAAGAAGCTTTATTGGATATTGTGGAAGGTACTTTGTCAACGGAAATCGCAATAATAATATTAGATATGCGGACGATACGGTCATATTTGCAAGTGACATGGAAGATCTACAGTACATAATACATGTATACAATGCATGTGAAAGGTACGAACTGCAAATGAATCTCAAAAAAACGAAATCAATGATATTCTCAAAAAATCACAAAATGTAGATATCCTGATAATCAATAATACAACGATCTAAAGAGTAACAACATTTAAATATTTAGGAACGAGTCTAACCGAAGATGGAGATCAAACGAAAGAAATCAGATCTAGAATAGAAATGGCAAGAAACACGTTCATAAAATTGCAAGCGTAACTAACTTTGCAAGCGTAACCGTAATCTAGATATCCGCAAAAGAATGCTACTTTGTTACGTTACATTGTTACATTTTCGCTGATTTGGTTTTTTAAAAAACGTGTTCGAACAATATAAATTCTCTTTGTTTACGTGATTTACTAGTATATTTGATTTCTCTTGCCCAATCCAAAGTTTCCTATTCCTGAGTCCGTTATGTTCTTTGTGGTCAATTCTGAGCGTTAAAAGTTAAAATCGGCACTAATCATCTTATTGCGAGTCTTACGTGCACTCATGGCTTTGAATATGCCTCCAAAAATATTTCCATATCTTTATGATCTATATGTGGCCGGTGTTATATATGGCGTTTAAAATTGTTACCAGACAATATAAACACCTGCCACATTCCAACGGATTGGCTTTATTAAACCTTTATAATGATCCCTAAATCACAAAGAGAAACGAAATGCAAAGACCACAGACTAATAAGTTTAATGAGCCATCTGCTTAAGGTGTTTCTTCGCATCCTTCACACAAGAATGTTTAGAAAGCTAGAAGATCTAAGCGGTAAGACACAATTTGGTTTCAAGAGCGGACAAGAGCGTGAAGCAGCTTTCTGCTTGAATACGCTTGTACAAAACTGCATGGATCAACAAATGGATGTAGTCATAACATTCCTCGATTATGAAAAAGCGTTTGACACCGTAAAACATGACGCAAGGATAAACATGCTACACAAGTGTAGAGTGAGACTGAACAAATCAACCAACACAGAAGAATTTGAAATTTTAAGAGGGGTGCGACAAGGGTGTATTTTGTCTCATATGCTCTTTAATCTCTATGTAGAGAATATTTTTGCAGAGGCACTGGAAGGCTCTGAGTGTGGAATAAAGGTCAACGGGTTCCCGATTAATAACATTCGTTATGCCGACGACACCACGATAATAACAGACAACGAACATGATATGCAGTTAATGTTAAATAAAATAAACACCGTAGGAAAATATATGACTTGAAGATAAATGCTGGAAAAACTAAATGCATGGCAATAAGAAAAAATGCGCTTTTAAGAATACATCTGCAAGTAGATGGTGCTCAAATCGATCAAGTGGAAACATTTAAATACTTGGGAATGATGATGAATGACCAATGGGATCCTCAACAAGAAATAAAATGCCGTACCGAACAAGCAAGACAAGCTTTTATCAAATTTAAACCGCTCCTATGTAACCGCAATCTTTCCTTCAATCTCCGCTACAGGATGGTTAAATGCTATGTATGGTCCATATCGTTATACGGCATGGAAACATGGACGTTAAGAGTACCTTCTATTAATAAGTTGGAGGCCTTTGAAATGTGGACGTTGCGAAGAATGTTCCGCATACCATGGACATATAGGGTGAGAAACGAGGAAGTCTTAAGAAAGGCAAATACTGAGAGAGAACTACTCAATTTGATCAAGGTACGAAAAATTGGATACCTCGGCCATATTCTAAGAGGAAAAAATACGCAATCCCTCAACTAATCATCCAGGAAAAGATTGAATGCAAGAGAGGAGTAGGCCGCAAACAAATGTCGTGGCTACGAAACATAAAAAATTGGACAGACATACATAACACTGGCGATCTTTTGCATGCCCAAGAACTCACTTGAACTCACAGTTTTCTCCCTTGAGAAAGGCAATCAGCCGAAAAAGCTGTAGTGATAAGTTAAAATAAATTTTGCGGAAGTTTGAAAACAAAGTTTTCAGTGTTTTATTGTTACATAAAATGAATTTCCATGAAGTTACGGTCGAATCCATCAATTATTGTTACGTTTTTTCTACTTTACTATACGGCATGGAAGCGTGGACAATAAAACAGTCTGAAATCAAAAAAATTAAACTCCTTATAATACTAATGATAGAGGTGTTACAAAGAATAAAGGAAGAATATGAAGTCATAAAAAACTGTTAAAATTAGACAGATTCAATATCTGGGTCATATACTGAGAGGCGAGAAGTACGTATTACTTAGGTTAATTATGCAAGAGAAGATACAAGGGAAGAGAAACCCAGGACGACGCAAAATACCCTGGCTAAGAAATTTGACAAGACTGGTTCGGTTACAGCTCATTAGAATTATTCAGAAGCGCGGCCAATAAAATTAAAATAGCGATGATGATTTCCAACCTCCGATAAGAGAAGGAACCTGAAGAAGAAGAATATTTATTATTGTAAATATTTGCTTCTCACTAATAACGTTTGGGTTGATGTGAATTTGTAAATAAAAAAAGATAATAGGTGAGTAGTGTTAAACTCACAAAATCTCACACTGATGTTAGGTTAGTCTGCGTCACGTCGAATTCTGTGAGAGTCGAAAATTTTAGGAAATCTCAAAAGCCAACATAACTCAAATAAAACAAGATTATAAATATGTCAAATCATACGATATTAGAACGATTAGCACACCAGAGCACCGTATCAAGCTATAAAGTGGACTTGTACCATTAAATGGGACGTACTTGACCTTTCTAAAACACTACCAGAAGAAAAAACCACCATTTTGAAATCAGGATATATACTATATCAAAATAACTCAAATGAAGGCGGAGTCGCATTTTTTATTAAAAAAGTCCAAAAGCCACATGGTAAATCGACGCCATATCGGAGAGTTATCTTCGTAATACTTACGTAAACAAAATATATAGTATACAGTTCATTCATGAGTATGCATCCACTAGCCATATAGATCATTCTCCTTCTTATAGTACCGTGCACCTATAGTGCGTTGGCGAATTATCTTAAGGCCAGACGTCTGTCTTTTGCGGCATGAAAAAAATCGCCAGTGTTATTTATGCCTGTCCAATTTTTTATGTTTCGTAGCCACGACATTTGTTTGCGGCCTACTCCTCTCTTGCCTTTAATCTTTCCCTGGATGATTAGTTGAGGGATTGCGTATTTTTTTCCTCTCAGAATATGGCCGAGGTATCCAATTTTTCGTACCTTGATCAAATTGAGTAGTTCCCTCTCAATATTTGCCTTTTTTAAGACTTCCTCGTTTCTCAACCTATCTGTCCATGGTATGCGAAACATTCTTCGCAACGTCCACATTTCGAAGGCCTCCAATTTATTAATGGAAGGTACTCTTAATGTCCATGTTTCCATGCCGTATAACCATATGGATCATACATAGCATTTAACCATCCTGTAGCGGAGATTGAAGGAAAGATTGCGGTTACATAGTAGCGGTTTAAATTTGATAAAAGCTTGTCTTGCTTGTTCGGTACGATATTTTATTTCTTGCTGAGGATCCCATTGGTCATTTATTATCATTCCCAAGTATTTAAATGTTTCCACTTGATCGATTGGAGCATCTACTTGCAGGTGTATTCTTAAAAGTGCGTTTTTTCTTATTTCCATGCATTTAGTTTTTCCAGCATTTATCGTCAAGACATATATTTTTTCTACGGTGTTTATTTTATTTAACATTAACTGCATATCATGTTCGTTGTCTGTTATTATCGCGGTCTTGTGGGCGTAACGAATGTTATTTATCGGGAACCCGTTTACCTTTATTCCACACTCAGAGCCTTCCAGTGCCTCTGTAAAAATGTTCCCTACATGGAGATTGAAGAGCATAGGAGACAAAATACACCCCTGTCGCACCCCTCTTAAAATTTTAAATTCTTCTGTATTGGTTGATTTGTTTAGTCTCACTCATGCTTTTTGATTCCAATAGAGATTCTGGATAACTATTATATCTTTTTTGTCCTTGATTCCTCAAGAAGCAAACATCGAGAATTACCGACCAATATCCTTGCTATCACATCTGTATAAATTACTAACTAAAATCATAACCAACCGCATAACACATAAGCTCGATTTCTATCAACCTATCGAGCAGGCTGGATTCAGAAAACATTTTAATACCATAGACCACTTGCAAACCAGAAGAACACTAATAGAAAAATGCACCGAGTATAATGTTCCAATTCATATGGCGTTCGTCGATTTCCATAAAGCATTCGATTCCATTGAATTATGGGCAGTGCTTGAATCTCTAGAAAATGCACGCATATACTCAAGATACATTAACATAATTAAAAACATATATGAAAATGCCACCATGCATATATTAAGCTGGACGAAAGCACAAAAACTAATCCCATAAGACTACAACGGGGAGTAATACAAGGAGACACCATCTCTCCCAAACTATTTACCCTTGCTCTAGAAGATATTTTTAAGAAACTGGAATGGAACAATAAGAATATCAACGTCGACGGATCATACTTAAAACACTTGAGATTCGCAGATGACATAGATTTAATAGCCGATAATATCCAAGAACTAAATGATATGTTACAACAATTAAATGCAGTTTCAGGAGCGGTAGGCTTAAAAATGAACTACAGCAAAACAAAAATACTGAGCCGAGACCAGACAAATATAAGAATACAAAATCATACCATAGAAAATGTGGAACATTATGTATATCTAGGTCATGTTATCAAACTAGGAAAACCAAATCAAGATGCTGAAATTTAAAGAAGAACACAAGTGGCTTGGGGCGCTTTCGGCAAACTAGCACATATCTTGAAAAACACCTCCATTCCTATAAAAAGGTGTATAACACATGAATAGTACCCGTTTGTACCTACGGCTTGAAGACAGTAGCACTTACCAAAAAATCTGCCAAAAAATTAGAAACAACGCAAAGAGCAATGGAACGATTCATGCTTGGAACGAAATTACAAAAATGAAATGGCGCTGGGCAGGTCACGTAGCCCGATATAATAACAGGTGGACACGGAGAATTCTAGAATGCAGACCAAGGACGACAACAAGAAGCATGGGAAGACCTCAAAAAAGATGGGTAGATGACATAAGGGCAGTGGCAGGCAAACAGTGGATTAGATTGGCGCAAGATAGAGAAAGATGGAAGCAATTGGGAGAGACCTACATTCAGGAGTGGATGGAAAATGGTTGACAAAGAAGATGACTATTAGAAACTCAGAAGATGTATCTATATCCCGAGCTAAGGGAATGAACACGAGGTATGTGGAAGAGTACTTTAAGTTACTCGAAAGTGTTATTTTGGAAAACAATTTGGTTGAAAAGCCTGGGCACATTTTTAACATGGACGAAATCGGGCTTCAACTGAACAACAGATTAAAGATTCCAAAAATGTAACTTCCATTACGTCACGTGAAAAGGGTGAAACCATTTCTGTTCTAGCTTGTGCTAGCGCTGAAGGTACATTTCTTCCCCAATACTGCATAATGAAGGGCAAGAACTTGAAAGTTGAGTTGAGTTGAGTTGATCCTTTTTCAAATCACTTAAGTCCTACTTTTACAGTACTTGTAATTATTTCATTACAAACAATCCATAAAGAAAGGTCAATCGTCTGCAGTTTGGAAAACTTCTTAATTCTGCATGGACCAAAGCTGCAGGTGTATAAAACGGTGTGAGTAGATTTTAAGCTTGTGGCATAGTCCCTCTAGAAATTTCTGTAATATTAGCCTACGCCTACCTAGAGTCCGATTTCCCGCAGTGCAGTGCCTATTTTTTATGTATTGGCGCACACTCTTGCTAGTGCATCAACTGGCAAGGTTGATCGTGTTGTCTCCAATGCAGAACTTATCGGCCAACACGTCAATGCTGTAACTAGTGTGCCAACAAGTGACACTGTTGATTCTTTTGTCTCCTGTGCAGTACCAAGAACTCAATTTTATCTTGGTAGTATCCCCAGTACTTCTAGTAGCCTTACATCATCAAAAATGACTTCTTCTAAACTTCTAGAACATATATCACCTCTCCCTTTTCCCACGCAGAAAGTAACCGTAAAGAGATGTTTGACTCTTTCAAAAGAATTAAATTCAGCTCAGAACATTGCTGTTGTATAAAGAAAGGCAGGTGAGCAAGCAATGAAAGATAAACAAAAAAATAAAGAAAAAGAAACAAGATCAACTGAGAAAAAAAATTAAATTAAAAAAGAAGTTTCTCAAGCCAAAAACCATCTGACACAGTTTGAAAGTTCAGACTCAAAAAGCTATGATTCTGTAGATCTAGTCCAGTATGTCCAGTATGCCAGTAGAAGAATGGGATGAAGATGAATGTGTGGGATGTGCAGAGGCTTACAATGAAACTACAAAAAAAGAAGACTGGCTGAAGTTTTTTTGGTGCTCTAGATTTAAAGCAAAATGTGATTTTGCGGTACCAGAGAAATAATGTCACAAAAAGGGAAGTTTCCCACTATTAGGAAGATTCTGGTCAAGGAAACAAAAGAATAGACTTGTTTGTTTTTTTTATTTGGTTATTATAACATTTATAAATAAAAAATATTTATATTACAAAATAATAAAAATAAAAAATATTTATATTACAAAATAATATACATATTTTTTACTTTATACTTGGTTTGTAGTCATTGATTTACTTTTTACCCCTGGTCCATCTCTCTCAAGCTACTGATCCATCTTACCCAGACACGTCCAGGTAAGATAAACCATGCAAAGTTTTGGAAAAAATGCAATGTAGCCTTTATTAATCATATTCAATTAGAAAGTAAACTTTTTTCCAAACGCTTAAATAATAATGTTAATAAGTTGACAAATATAATTTTAGTAAGCGTCCAAAGAAATGTGGTCCAACCCCTCCGGACTTACCATATATTTTCTATATTCTTTAAATTGTGTATGATATTGGCCCATTGTAGAGAAAATGTATAACAAGAAGACGTATGTACGCCGATTTTTTTTTATTAACCGGATCAACCACTGACAAAATACAATAATTATAATATAAAATTGCAAAATAAGTTACAATTTCAGTTGGTATGTTAATTAATATTAGAGCTCTATAATATTAAGATGATCAATGAAACATAAAACTTAACTTGATTAAATTGCCAAAAATTGTTAATAATACATTCTTGTCAAATTAAATAATACTTTATAAAATTAAACAGATATCTAACAATAAACATTTTTATTGTATTTTTGTGCTTAGCAACTTTAATCTAATATTAATAATAACATCAATTTATTTTTAAAATAATATTTTAATGATAATTAACATTTGACCCCAAATATAAAATATATCAATTAATATTTATAGAAACAGTAAACGACCCTCATTTTTTTTGTTTCACATTTCGTCTGATAAACTTAGTAGTAACTGTAGTAAACAACGATCGTATCGTAAAGAGTTCATTAGTTTTTCAGTAAAACTACAATACAAGCAGTTTTATGTACAATAATTAGTATATTTATAACATATACATTATCAAGTGTTAAATTCAAGTAAACATTCATTTTTATCAACTTGAAGATATACTATTTACGAAGTCTTATGACCTCCTATTCTTCGTGGATAATTTAAAAAAAAATGATCGGCCAAACATGATTATTATTATCTTCTTTGCTCCTTTCTATACGCGAAATATACCGGGCCACAAAATTAATCCTTATTCGACCCTAATATTCTATATCACCTCAAAGATCGTCATCTACCAATCCATAATATACAGTCCACATACAGTCCAGCTAGTTTAACCTCTTCGTGCCGGACCGTCAATCGGCAAGTCGGCACCTACACAGTGTGGATATTAAGTCTTACCCCCCTAGTAAACTCCGTTGTTTAAGACAAAGACGAAAAAAAATCCACAAGGAAAACAATTCCTGTAGCTGGCTGTATACCACGTATCACAAAAAAAGAGGTTAGTCTTCGTAAGTGGGTATATTTATTTAAAAACCCTTAAAAGGGCTACATTAAAAAAACAAACGTTTTCGGACTAAACAGTCCATCATCAGGTTTAAAATCGCTAGGTTAAAATGCCTGAGCCACCAAAAATACATGGGTAAAAACCCTTTAAATTACATATAGTTATAAAAGATTATACATCTTGTTGGTAAAAAACTGTGATGTTCAGTAGAAAACTGAGCTTCCAGCTGTTCTCCGTGCGTAGAGGTTTTCTCCCCGGCTCTGGAACTCAATTTTTGCAATGTATGTTACCTGAAGTCATATTTAATTTATTACTGAACATCACAGTTTTTTAACAACAAGATGTATAATCTTTTATAACTATATGTAATTTAAAGGGTTTTTACCGATGTATTTTTGGTGTCTCAGGCATTTTAACTTAGCGATTTTAAACCTGATGATAGACTGTTTAGTCCGAAAACGTTTGTTTTTTTGATGTAGCCCTTTTAAGGGTTTTTAAATAAATATACCCACTTACGAAGACTAACCTCTTTTTTTAAAGATGAAAAAGGCACGGACCCGTTAATTTTTATTTTAAAATAAAATAACTGTCACCCCTGTCATGCCCTTCACTTGACAGCTACCCCCTTAGTTTTTTTAAATAGCAATGAGGGTCGTGCGATAGTTCGTTAAAAAGGGTTTGAGAAGAATTTCAAAATCTGTCGCACTTTACTTTAATATTAAGGATCTGTTTATTAATTACGATTTATTATTTGGAGATACACTTTGCGATACAACAATACAAAAGCTTTAATATGGGACATTCGGTATAACAAAATTTATTTAGGGTAAAGTGTGCAAATCGCGGTCACCTAAGAAGAAAATTTAATATAAAAAAAAGTAAAACTCTGTGAATCAAATTTAAGCCGTCAATCCGTAATTTGGGATTTTAACTTATTGCAAGATACATTTAATTTCAAAAATATAAAATTTTTGTCTTTGACAGAGACAAAACATAAAAAAGTATATTTGACCGGTATTGTCACCATACATGGACAATATCGGTCATGAGTGTGGGTAATGCCAGTCAATTTGTTTGTGTTATTATTAAAATAAAAATCAATATCTATTTAACATTTTTTTGTTATAAAACGATTAACGAATGTGGCTTAATGGGTCATAATTCAAGTAAATCAGTAAGAAAGGTGAAAAAATATTTTTTATTACAAAACAAACAAAAAATAACAAAAATATGTGTTTTAATGTAAAAATAGTTGACAGTCATCGCAGGTATAACTCTCTGCAGAATCCCATCCACTGCACTCTGAATAAGCCCATCGTGAGCAAACGGTAAATATATACCACAATTCATTGTTTTTGCCAAACTCGCTGTAAACCAGGCATCTATCTTCGTATGCATCGTCACTGTTATCACATGATATATCAATATCCGATTCCAAAGAAGTAGAATCAAACACCTTTTTCTTGTAATGCCAATTACAAGAAAAAGGTGTTTTATTAAAAGAAAAATTATCGTGTAAACCCAAATGCTAATTTTCTCAGTTCTATTGCTGTTACGCCATAAAAAATTAAGCTAAATATTTTTTTGTGTGGCTATTTAGGCTTCTTGTTCGGCAGAAAATACTGATTTTCTACCTTATGAGACACCTTGAAGATTTTTATTTTTTATTCTTTCTTGCAATGTCGAAAAATGAATTAATTAATCCCTAATGATTAATAGTAAAGGGTATAAATTATAGCATGGGGGTAATACCGGTCAACTGACCGGCATTGCCTCCTGTTGGCATTTTTTTTCTTAGAAGTTTTTACTCGTAAACATGTATTAAAATATTGATCTTTAAAAAAGGAATAGGCAGCTAACGTCATTATAATCAATTGTAACCAATTTTAAGATCTACAAGTGAATAAAAATGAATTAAGACCTTATATTACTCAGCATAAAAATAAGATCAAAAACACTGAAAACAGGTTAATAATATTTCTATGACAATGGTTTGCGCCAACTCAACGCTCGTCGGCAATCTGAATACAGAGTAGTGTAGCGACACGTTGGCAGTTATAGGAGGTTGCCAGATTGAAGAGATTTCGCACAATCGGGATGACCGCCATTACCCACTGACCGGTATTTGCACAGTTTGCCCTAATTTTTATCCTTAAACTTGTATACCGCATTATTTTTTTACAGAAAAAATACTTTTGTGTCGTTAAAGTATATCGTGGTTAGAACAATTTTTTAAATAATCTAGTTGGCATGTCTAGTTGTTGACAACTGTCATAAAAACCAAGCAATTAGCACTGTTGATTGTAAAGAATATTGCCAAAAACTTGAGATTTTAGTGGTAACCTGTAAATTTTTAATATTTAAAAGTCAAAACAATCAAAATGGCACTACCTCGTAGATTATTAGACAAATGTGAAGCAATTTTAATATTTAGTGAAGCAGGCCGTATCTACCATGAAGCTGTGAGAATATTTAATGAATGTTTTTCGTATCGTCCAATTGAACGACATTACTATAGACTACTTATCACCAAATTTTGTGAAACTAGTTCTGTCGAAAACAAGAAACGGGATGGTAGAAAAAATTCTTCTGAGGAAACGTAAGTAGATATTTTGTCTCAATTTGTATTAAATCCATCTAGTTCAACTAGAAATGTTGCTCGCAAATGCGAAGTACGTCACAGGACTGTCTTAAATATTTTAAAAGAGCAAACATTTTATCCCTATAAGATGAAAATGGTGCACGAGTTGACAGAGGATGATCCAGACCGACTATAACCGCTCATTTTTGGATTGCAGGCAGGCGCATAAGCAAAATAATTTATTCAAAATCTGGACTTTTTGTTTTAATACATTATTTGAAATGCAAGTGGCCTTTGTATAGCATAAGATATTAATCAATTGCACATGTTTCACATATGTCAATGTGAAAAAAAAAACAGCTTAACGCGTCAACGGTCTTGATTTTTGTACATCTCCTGGAGGACCGAATCTCAAAAACTTTACAATTCTGAAAAACCTACAAGAAAGAAAAATAAACTTCTATGGCACAAAAATAAAGTCTACATTACTCACCTGTCTCTACTCATAATTTTTCTAGAAAACACAGGAGGTTCTCCTAATAGGGAGATTTTCGCCAATAGTCATGCATTTTAGCTAAGTGAGTTATCCAAAATAAAAATATACATTTCTTCTACAGAAACATCCTTTCATATTAGACCATAAGTTTTTCGAAACAAATTTTTGCTTTCCTCAAAATATATTTTAGCACGCTCGTTGGTCTAGTCACAAAGGCTTCTAACTATTTTAACTGAAACAAATGCTTCAAAACATTCTCTGGCAGATTTCTGAGAATCAATATATCTATACCAGGGTGAATATCATCAAAAGTTCAACACGATTCATTGGAGAATATCTTTGGTCGCCAAATGGATTTGAAATAATCTTTCCAATCTCCGAATTGTACTGGTTCATCATTATCCTCCGCGTCAGTAGTTGAATAATTACTTTCTGAACTTATATCATCGTCAGAACCTTAGTAATAGAAATCTAGGTCGGATTCCGAATCACAGCTCTGAAACATTATAAACACCTACTTCTCTGACACAGTAACCTCACTTCCTACACAATCCCATCAGTCAAACATCCAAACAACCTTATCGCCGGTCAAATTAACTAAATCTAATCTCCTTCTAGACATCACCCACTTTTGGGCGTGGTTTTTGCACTTTTAGATTTGAATAAGGTAATTCGGACATAACAAAATACCTTAAATATGATGCAGACGGTGGGATCGCCGTATATGGCGAACGAAAACTCATGATGCACTGTTGTGCAAATACCGTACTGAGCGGACAGTCAAGCATGTTGCACACGGGTGCATCACTGTACCTAAGGAGTAAAAACAGTGAAAAACAACAAACTGGGAATTTAAAACTTCTTCTTCTTCTTCCTCTATATAACTAATTCGGTTTGTTCATTAGCGGATTAATACCTCTATGGAAGTTTGTCACTCCCATCTTTTGCGTTTTCGTCCGATAGCTCTGTCGATTGCTGATTTATCTCTTGCTATTTTGACGACACGGGTCTCCCCCATTCTGCTTAGGTGGTTATTTCATTGCTTTTTTCTATTTAGTTTCTATTCAATTATAAACTGTATTTATTTAATAAATTTAAAACTTCTTGAATTAATTAAAAAAAAAACTTTTTGAAACTAAGTTTTGCTTTGAGATGGTGTAGTAGGTATAAATTTGCCAATAACAGTAAATATTATACGAAACAGTCACAAATAATATCGAAGAATCAGGCCTATTACGTTTAAATATATATTAAGTTTAAAAATAAAATGAAGAATAATAAGCAACCTGGTCCTGATGGTATACACAGACAACTTCTTAAATTAATGAGCGAAACGGACTCAATTAATTGTTATGGTACAACCACTATTCAACAACATTATATGGTCGTACTAAATTCCCTCGTCGTACTAACTCCGCCTGTGGTGACTAATGGGTGGATTGAATAGCTCAGGAGTCACCATTGCCGGTCCTAAGCCCGGGTAAAGGAGGAAGGTTGGGCAGTGGGCTAACAACTCACTCCCGGAAAAACACACTGTTATGAAACCTAAACATTTGCCTCGGAACAAGGGAACTTTCGGAAACGACTAAAGCTACGAAACATGGACTATGCATTTGGAAGTTGGAATGTGAGGACGCTAAATAGACCAGGAGCTCAAACTGCACTTCTACAAGAACTAAAAAGATATAATCTTATGATCACTGCTCTTCAGGAGACAAGATGGCTGGGGAAAGGTGTCAGGGACACCAAAACGCACACAATTCTATATAGTGGCAAAGAACAAGGAATCAAAGAATGTGGTTAGATAATGATTTTACGTCAAAAATCATAGACTTCCAGGCAGTGAATGAAAGGATATGCAAACTAAGAATTCGCACCCACTTCTTCAACCTTACTATGATAAACATCTACTGCCCAACAGATGAACAAGAGCAACATACAAAGGAAAGCTTCTACCAACAGCTGGAGATAGTATATGACAACGCGCCAAAAAATGACATTAAGGTTATAATGGGTGATATGAATGCCAAAATAGGCAAGGAACCGCAGTTCTATGGCACAACAGGAAAACACTCACTGCACAATGAAACAAGCGAGAATGGGGAGTTTTTGATAAATTTTGCCACCAGTAAAAACATGGTTATAAGCTCCACATGCTTCCCACATAAAGACATACACAAAATGACGTGGATCTCACCAGATGGAACCACAACCAATCAAATTGACCATGTGATGATAGACAAAAGGGCAGCCAGTAGTATCTCTGATGTGAGAACACGACGAGGAGCATGCTGTGGATCAGACCATCTTTTACTGCAAACCAAATTTAGGTGCAGAGTTAACAGAGAAAGAAACGAAAGACAACAAAGAACAAACAAACTAGACCTGGAAAAACTGAAGACTCAGGAATGTAGAGAGAAGTTCGAGCAAGAAGTCACAAATGAGCTAAGGACACAAGAACTGCACTCCATAGAGAGCAAATGGAATAATATCAAAACAGCAGTGCTGACAGCAGCAGCGTCCACCGTGGGAAACAAGAAAAAGAAGAGAAGAGGAACATGGTTTGATGACGAGTGCAGGCAAGCGATAGAAGAAAGAAACGAAGCGCACAAAATGTACATAACAAGAAGAACACGGGAAAGACGAACATCATTTGAAGTCGCAAGACGGAAAGCAGACAAGATATGCAGAAACAAAAAGAGAGCTTATGAAAATGGACAAATAGAAGAAATGGAACAAAATTTCAAAAAAAAAACGAAATTAGAGGAGCTTACGAATACCTAAAAAAGATAAAAAGTGGATATAAACCTCAAACAAGCCTATGCAAAGATGAAAGTGGGCAAATAATCAGTGACCAACAGAAAGTCACAGAAACCTGGAAGCATTATTTTCAGACCCTACTTGGAACACAAGTAGATATGGAAGATGAAATGGGTACGAACCATGTAGAAGAGAACGAAGTTGAAGTAGAAGCTCCAACCATAGAGGAAGTTCTCGAAGCTATTAAGGCCCAGAAAAACAATAAAGCCCCGGGAGTTGACGAGATTCCAGCAGAACTGTATAAGGTAGGTGGCAACCACCTATCAAGTCATATCCACGCGCTTATCAAAGAAATATGGCAAGAAGAGAAAATACCCGACGAATGGAAGAAAAGTATAGTATGCCCAATCTATAAAAAAGGAGACAAACTCCAATGCAAAAACTACCGTGGAATTTCTCTACTATGTACAGCGTATAAAGTCCTCACGTATATTATAAACCAGCGACTCCAACCACTAGCAGAAAATATTATTGGAGAATATCAGACGGGCTTCAGACGGGGAAGATCGACAATGGATCAAATATTTACAGTCAAGCAGGTCTTGAGCAAATCGTGGGAACACGACATTGATGTTCACAACGTGTTTGTAGACTTCAAACAGGCATACGATTCAGTCAAAAGGGACAGACTATACTATATATTGGCAGAATTAGCAATACCACATAAGCTAATTAGACTCATTAAAGCCACAATGGATGAAACTCAGGCATGTGTACGAATACAAAACAACCGGACAGACTTTTTCAAAATCTCGCAGGGACTAAAGCAGGGAGATGGGCTGGCACCAACATTGTTTAACCTGGCACTGGAGTATGCGGTTAGGCAAATGCAAACTGGACGAGAAAACCTACTGACCAATAAAACGGTTCAACTGGCTGCCTACGCCGATGATATTAATATTATGAGTAGAACATCAACAGGAGCACAGGAAGCATACGCAGAGTTAAAAACACAAACGAAAAGGCTAGGTCTGGAAATTAACACAGAAAAAACAAAAATAATGGTACAGACGAGAAGAAATATAATCCCACAAAACATTATACATGAAGATGACATTGAAACGGTTGGAAAGTTTACATACCTGGGAGTAGAAATATATGCCGATGGAGCAGAGGATGGAGAAATACGAAAAAGGATAACGCAGGCAAACAAAGCTTATTTTGCCCTCTCCCATATATTTCGGTCTAAAAGTGTCCACCGAAATACAAAGATGAGAATCTATAAAACTTTAATTCGGCCAATAGCATGTTATGGCAGCGAAGCATGGGTCCTGAAAGAAACATCCAAAAACAAACTCGACACATTCGAAAGAAAAGTACTGAGGAGAATACTAGGACCTGTGAGGGAAAACGGAATCTTCAGAATTCGATATAACAACGAGCTCTATCAACTGTATAAGGAAACACCCCTGTCAGACTTCATTAGAATACAAAGATTGCAATGGGCCGGACATGTGATACGAATGGGAGAGGATAGGCTACCAAAACGAGCACTGAACGCCAGAATGCAGGGAAAGAGACCAGTTGGAAAGCCAAGAAAGCGCTGGGAAGACACAGTAAGCAGCGACGCACAAGCACTTTTAGGAGTCCGTGTATGGAGAAGAGCAGCCACAGACAGACAAGGGTGGAGGCAAAAAATAAAGGAGGCCAAGGCTCATTTTGGGCTGTAGTGCCGTAGAAGAAGAAGACTAAATTCCCTCAAAATGGACCAAATTACTATTTATCACTATTTCCAAGAAACTTGACCCACATGAGGTAGATTAAGGGTGCGGATGGAAGAGTGTTAAGAACCAATGACATAAAGCATAGTAGGATCTGATGGAATACCTGTAGAGGTTTGGAAGGCTCTAGGAGAGAAAGGGGTTAATATTTTGTGGCAAATGATGAGTCGGATATATGAGGAGAAAAGAATGCCCAATGTATCTAGAAAAAGTGTAATGGTATCATTGTATAAAGAGTAAGGAGACGTTCTGGACTGTACGAACTATAGAGGGATAAAGTTAATGTCGCACTTCTTGTTTAAGTTCCATCTTCTATCGAAGGTTCGAAATCATCATGGCTATGTGGAACCTGTTGACTGCTACTCTAAAGAGTTCTGTACTACCCCCTCAAGTTTTTAAGCCATTCGTCTTTCCAGATTTCGCTTTCCTTGAATTTTACCTTGCATAATAAGCTACAGTTATGTATCTTTGCCCTCTCATCACATTACCTAAGTACTCAAGTTTTCTTTTTTTGATAGTCAATATTATTTCAGATTTATTTCCTAGTCTTCTAGTAACTTCTGCGTTTGATTATCTTTCAGTCCATGATATTCCTAGGATTCTTGTCTCTGTAACACCAAAATTTAAAGGCACCCAACTTATTTAGATGCTCTTGTTTTAATGTCCATGCTTTCAAGGCATAAAGGAATGTAGTAAATACGTTACACCGAAGCATTCTTAGGCGTAGTTCTAACCTTATATCCCGGCAACAAAAAAACTTTTTAAGTTTAACGAATGACGCACATGCTATTTCAATATGTATCTTAATTTCTTTGGTTTGGTTTAAATTTGATGTTATTCATGTTCTTAAGTATTTGTAGGTATCCACACTCTCAATTACAGTATCCGTAACAATCAATTGGATATTCGTCCTTAGTCCGTTTTCATGACAGCATTCATTTAGTCGTTACATTACGTTCTGTAAATCATTGTTGTTACCCGTCATTATTACTTAATCATCTGCAAATCTCAAGTTATTCAAAACTTCTCTATTGATAGATATACCTTCTATTAAATCTGAGAGGGCTTTTTTACATAACCCTTCACTGTAGACATTAAAGGGTAGTGGTGATAGCACGCAAATGTCTGAAGAAAAATTAGTGAGTTAGAGAACGGTAATTAAAGAGGGAGGCCTCTAAACCTATCTCTAAACCAAAACCAAAGCATGTTATATACATACACAACTGTATAACTTTAGTATCGACAAACAGCTACCAAAATTATAATTCTCTTTCGTTTCCCTTTCTGTATAATTCTTTTTCCAGCAGTTATGTAGATTAATGCGTTCGAGGACGTGAGGAAAATCTTTGTTGAGCTTTACTTCCTACTAATTTTTGCAATATACTGGATTCTATTTTAACACAATAAGCAATAAATAATTCATTTCTATTTTTCTCTATTTCTTCTTTATATGACCTAGGGCATTATTTTTACTGTTGCTAAGCATAAGAGAGTTATATTAAAATGTTTACTGATTACGCACAAATAGAGTAAAAATATCTTTTAATTTAATAATTAATATCAGGTCGTTTACATAAGAATTGTTTACTAATTTACTACAGATATACTCGTAGGTATCATTATTGAATTTTTATAAACAATAATCTTTAGTTTTCGACCAAGTTGACCTATGCCTCGAAATATTAGATGGGAATGTGTTGTTAAGGGTGATAAAAGTGGCAAAATAAGTTATTATCTATAACAAAATTTGTATAAAATGAGGTGCACTTCAATCAAAAGGCACATTCACTAATACAGCAACGAAGATGAAGGTATTAGTTCTTCTTTCCTTAGTAGCATTCAGCGCTGCTCTACCAACACTTCTTGGTAGAACCGTTCTGGTCAAAGAAGATGGAACTGTAACTCTCTTCGACTCTAGAGGTGTCGAAATCGATATACTCAAGAGTGTTGTCGATCCCAGAAATGTCGAAGTCGTTCTCAGAGGTCCAAACACAAGAACCAAGGTAATCCAAATCGGAGAATCACTTAGAACCAGAGACATGAGCGACCGTTACCTCGTTGGCGTTTCAGTTAACCAAAACTACAACCAAGCTGATGTTCTTACTGATATTTTCCGTCAGTATGAAGGTAAACTTGACGACATAAAATACCACAGCCTTCTTAACAGAATTCAAATGTTAGTTGAAGCTGGACTTATCAACGAAACCATCTACGATATTATCAGAGACTGGGATCTTGAAAACCGTGTACAAGGAATTAGGTAAGAAATTTTTTTTTTCATTTTAAAAATTTTAACATTTCTATTTTGCTAAAGTTATTTACTATATAGGTATTGAAAGATATATATTGTCATTTTCGATTATTAGACACTTTGCCTTTGTATATATTGAGTGTCGACAATTCTTTTTATGTGTGAACAATTTTTTAATTTTACATCGTAGCATCCTCTTCAAAATGTTAACTTAAAGATTTCTTTCTTTTTTATATGTCTCACATTTGACAAATTTCTCTTTAGCTGCCCAATTGCAGTGATATGTACTATTTACTTGCTTAATATTTCTTTTAGCAAACTTTCTTCACTTCTGTCCCTTAAAAGCAACTTCCCGCCTTCTTTTTACTCTTTAAGAATTTACAACATCTTGTCTTTATTGCTTTTCACTCTTCTTCCATTTATGTTCACAGTTTTTTACCGCCATGAATATTTCGTGAACTTATACTAAAGAGTCGATACTCATATTACAAAATAATAACTTAACGGTACCCACCCCTATTAGGTAACTAAAAAGAATATGTTTTCGCTAAATGCTAAATCAAATCTATCCACTTCTACTGTTACGTGAAATCTGTTAGTTCCATCATTTGTTCCACCTGTTGTTACTAATAGTTTCATAGCCATCCAATATTATGTTTTCCATGTTTTTTCATTTTGCAATAAAAAAATTTAATAAATTATATAATTATATATAATTGTAATTAATTATAATAAATGTATTTTCAGTGACATTGTCCCCATCCAAGGAGTAAATACTCTTCGTCAATACGTTGGACAAGTTGAAGATGTTATGCCTGTTGGTGAACGTTTACAATACGGAATCCAAAGAAACTGGTAAGAAACATTTTCAAGATATATAGCTTATTAACTATAGGTTTATTAGCGTCTGTCGACGCTGTCCGTTTTTAAGACTCCTTCATGCTTGTGTATCCTAGCACATAGCTTTCTAATATTCGTTTCCCAAATGGTGTTCGGTCTTTCTCGTTACCTTCTTTTTGCGGGTTCCTTATTCAATGCTCCCTTCGGTAGTGCTTCCTCTTTCTTTCGTCTTGTAGATGTAAATTCTTCTTGCTTTACTGATATCTTTAGTCATTATATACTATTCAATCTGTTTACTGCTCTCCTCATCATCATCAGTATAGCTTTACAACCCTGTGTGGGTTATAGCCCCCTCAAGACTTCCTCTTCAGTCGTACCTATCCATTGCCTTCCTTCGCAAAATACGATGTTATCAAGGAACCTTGTTCTTTGTTTTGCTCATTTTTTTTTAGCTGGATCATTGTGTTCTATCCAAATTTCATGTCCTACCCACCTCATTACTGCTCTTCCTATTTATAATCTTCGCAACAGTCGATTTTGTCATTCACGTCTTCACCTAAAATTAGGCATGTCTTTATTTTTCAAATCTTATGCAATGTTTTACTTACATTAACAGTTAGTTCTGCTTTCTGATACTCCTCTCTTAATTTTCTTGTCGTGTATTCTCAAAGTCATTTTGTGCCAAAATAATCTTCAAATTGCAAAGTATATATATTTCTGTTTTTGAGTGGAATCTCCATCTCGTTACACACATATTTTGAATAAAGCAGTGGCAAAGGGCATTAAATCCTTATGTTACTTTGTTTGGCAATTTTATTTTTAGTTTTTTGTTTCTGTATATATCTGTATATTATGGTGGCTTTTATTAAGGTATTGCTTAAATGTTTTTTTCATTGTTCCTCACAGTTTTGTTACTCGTACCTTTAATACGTAATTCTTGTTATAATCAAATTTTCCTGTTTGTTATCTTCTATAATTTCTAGTGTTCTAGCATTTATTTTTTAAATAACAATTTAAATACTGTTATTTGCTTTTATCTATCGTTGCATTTGATTTTCTTTTATTATATCAATGTTAATATCTTTAAGCTTTTCCAAACCCTCCCATCCCATTCCTCGAGCACTTGTCGTGGCGTGGTAATACTCTAACTATTGTTAGGTTGCTGCCTTTATTGACTGCGATCCCGTGCCAAATAGACAGATTCATTAGGGAATTTGCCACCTGAGCCTTAATTTGGTCTTACCGTCTTGTTGGAGATCTTCTTTTTGGTCTTCGGCCTTCTTCCAGAAGTTCTTTCAGAATTGACAGGTTGGTTTTTTGTTCTCTTCAGGACACCCATAGAATCGTTCTGTAGACCCACATTTCGAAAGATTATTTCTTTCTTTGTTTTCGAGAGACCTTGTTTTAGACGCGTATGCAGCAATGGAAAAAGTACGGACATTCTGAGCTTGGCCACTGCCTTGGCCTAAACTAACCAGTCTTTCTTGTTATTGTTTGTCTTTTTCATATTTTAATCCATCTGTTGCTGTTTTTAAATTCGTTTTCGTTGGAGTATGTGCAGTAGATTATTATTATCGTTGACTACAATCATTTTTTTTTTTTTGGTGTTGATCTGAAATCTGAATTCTTCGCTTATTTGGCTTAGCCATTCAGTGATGGTGTTCATTTCGACTTCGTTTGCTGCTAGTATAAGTGTGTCATCTTCGTATTGCTGGTTACTGATTTTCTTGCCTCCTCTAGTGAATTCTCTATTCCATTAGGCTGGTACTTTTCTCATTATAGATTCAGAATATATGTTGTATAATAATGTTTATAATATTCAGTCCGCTATAGTTTCTTTTTTCCTTTTAAACAACTTTGAATAAATTCCGTGTCCTTAAACTTTAACTGGGTTTTTAACATTTAGATTTATTGTAAGGTTAACTAGGAGGTTAGGTTACCATATATCCCATTATATTCGAGCGGGAATTTTGAAAACTAGAATGGATTTTTTCATTGTAGACAAATTTACGTTTTATAGTATGTAATTTTATAGTTTATTGCTGTAAATAATACTATAAATATGTTCACTTTTCTTATACTTTTTGAATACAAAATAGGCATGATTTATACCAAGTAACTATTAATTGTTTTTTTTTTAGGAATCTTGACCAAGACTTGCTCCAACACTATTCTCCACTTAGACATTTCCAAACTCTACTTGGACAAATCCAACAACAACGTGAACTTCAAACAGGGTTTATGGAGCCAACAGCAATATTTACCTCAACAGTATCTATCTGGAGAATATCTTCTTGACGATCAAATGAACACTAACCAAATCTTGAACCAAATTTACAGACAACAACTTGGACAAAGTCCATTGAACCGTTATTTGGTAAACATGAGACTTGTAAACGGAGAGCAAGTATACGAAGTTCCCGAAGAATTCGTTAATGTTCAACTTCTTGAACAAATCTTCGTTAAACAAGAAATGATCAACCAACAATGGACTGAAATCGCCGAAAAAAGGCAACCAATGACTGAAGATGTTCTCTACCAGCAACAACTTATCAACGAACAGATCGAAAAGCTTATTGAACAATTAGTTTATCACCAAAATCTGATTACACGTGAAGTTGAACAATATATTGTTAAAGGACAAGTAGTTCCTCAAGAGCTTGTATACCAACAGAGATTAGTTTACCAACAAATTCATGAATTAGTCGAACGTTTGACCTACCAACAGCTCTTCATAAATCGCCTAGCCGAAAACATTACTGAAGTCGATACTATTGCCCTTCAAAGATGGATTGTACAGCAAAATATTATCAACGAACAAATCCAAAAATTAATCCAACAATTATTATTCCAACAAACTCACGTAAGAGAACAAATCCAAGTATTAATTCAACAAGGACAAGTTATCCCTCAAGAACTCGTCCTCTACCAAAGAATTACCTACCAATATGTCGAAAGATTTCTTCAAGTTTTGATTAAACAATTTGTTTATCAACAAACCTACTTTAAACAGTTGATCCAACTCTTGGCACAACAAAGACATACCATTCCCCAAGAATTGGTTGCGCAATACTTCATTATTTACAGGCATTTAGTTCAGCTGATTCAACACGGAGATATTGTACCTGAAGAATTGATCTACCAACAAAGACTTATCCACCAACAGATCGTACTCATGCTCCAACAATTGAAAGTTGTTCCCGAACAATTAATGACCCAGATGGTTCCTAACACACAACAAGAACGTTTGTGGCAAACTCAAAACCTTTACCAAAGACTACCACGCGTGTATTAAAGACTGGTTTATTTGTAATTTGTTTGTTAAAATGATTGTTATAATTGTTAAAAATAAATAAATATTTGTTTTTGCATATTAGATTTTTATTTTATTTTCTATTGATTTTTTTCTATTTGTTATAAAAATAATGTTAATTATTCATTGCACCATCGAAACCTTCACAATCTGGCAGTTGCATTAAATACGGATGGAACAGAATAACCAGAAATTCAAAAAAGAATAGTAAAGAGAAACAGAGAAACAAGAAATGGATTCGACCATTACTTGGAAATGCATTTTATATAACAATAAAACACTGAAAACTTTGTTTTCAAAACTTTCACAAAATTTATTATAAAATTTATCACTACGGTTGTTTCGGCCAATGCCTTTCTCAATGTGGTCTATATTTGGATGTGTTTACAATTTATAGTCTTTAACGAAATAGGTTGAGCAGGGGAGAACTGTTTGTCTCAAATTTGTCATTCAGAATTATGTCAGTGTTTTTTAATTTGTTAATTCCCATAGATTCTAATACAGATAGCTTAAGGTCTTTAGTTTGGATGTGAAGAATTTGAAATTCATCATTAAAAGAATGATTATGATCCAATACAAGGTAGAAAGGCACATTTTTGAGGTAAAGGCCTTGGTATTAAACCCACTTTGGAAAAAAAAACCGTCCAACAGATGAAACTTTACAAAAAATTATTGACTAAGAGAACAAATCAAAGAAATCGAAGAATTTTTTTACTTAGATGTAAAACAAGAAATTTAATACCAAACTTTTTAAATTTAAATATAGAAGACATTATTCTTAATTCTGCAAACCTTGCACGTAAATTTGGTAACGTTTTTACTCTATTCACGAAACAAACCTTGAATTTACTCATAGCAGATACCACTATCTCATTAAAAGCTTTAGACTCGGAACTAGAAAAACTAGAAACAAAATTAATCGAATCATTACCAGAATCAATACAATGAACGTATTTTTTGTAAAATTCGCGATAGAAATATCAAAAAAATTAATATGCTATCGTCAAAATCAGATAATAAAAATCACAATAATAAATTGCAGGATACTTGGTTAGAAAATTTAACAAATGTAGAGATTCCCAGTGTCGTACAAGATATTTTAAGTTTAGGAGATAATTTTGCAGTTCCCATCCGTAATAAAAATGATATTCCAACATCAGAAATTATTTGTTCAATTGAGAGTTCAATTTCTAACTTAAGTACCAATGTACAGGATGATATCAGAACTAAATGTTGTAACATTTTGACAAACTTTAAAAACAAAAACAAATACCCTTTTAAAAACAAAACAATACAAAAGAAAATAAAAAAGACAAAAGCTTTTTAAACGAGAACCCCAATTTAGTTGTTCTGAAACCTGACAAAACTAACAAGACTGTTATTATGGAGTCCGAAGACTATGACAGTAAAATGGATTCTCTATTAAATGACAATACAACATACCGTGAAATGACCCTACGAATATTTTCCAAAAAAGAAATAACGAATTAGTCGACAGATGGGAAAAAATGTGCTACATCTCACCAAACACTGCTAATTCCCTCAAGATACATAATGCTGTAATTCCAAAAATATACGGTCTACCCAAAACACATAAAGAGGGTGTGCCGCTGCGACCTATTGTTTCATGCATTCAGTCTCCTTTTGAAAACCTTTCAAAATATTTGAAGAACATTATTTCCAACGTAATAAATAAAAATCCACACTATTTAAAAGACGCTGATCACCTGAAATTAAAACTCAAAAATATACATTTACCTCCAAACTATAAATTAGTTTCTCTCGATGTGGTATCTTTATACACCAATATTCCAATAGCTTTAGCGAAAGACATAATTAAAAAAAAGTGGAACGAAATCAAAGCGTTCACAGACATCCCTCTAGAAGAATTTCTGCTAGCAGTCGAAACAACATTAAAGTCAACCTATTTCCAATATAAAAACAAAATCTTCCAACAAACAGATGGATGTGCTATGGGTGCTAGCATATCCAGTGCCATCGCTCAATTAGTTTTAGAGCATCTAGAGGAAATTGTTTTAAATAAAATAGATTTTGATATACCTTTTTTCTATCGCTATATAGATGACTGCTTGAGTGCAGCACCAGAGGATAAAATGGATAATTTACTAAATGAATTCAATAACTTTCACCAAAAACTAAAATTCACATTAGAAATTGAAAAAAATTATCAAATTAATTTTCTGGACCTGACCTTGCATAGAGAAAACAGCACTATAACTACTTCATGGTACACCAAAAAAACCTGGTCGTCGAGATATCTGAATTTCAACTCTCATCATCCCCTGTCTCAAAAGAAATCAGTAGTTATCGGACTCGCTGATAGAGCTATTAGATTATCCGATCCTATCAATAGACCTCAGGCCATTAAAAAAGCAAAAACAGCACTAACACTTAATTCATACCCACACCACCTTATCGACAACACTTTCAAATCGCGACTGCATAAATTTTACAATAACAATAATAACAATGAAACAACACGGTAAAGAAAAACTATATGTCTCTCCCCTATATAAAAGGATTATCAGAACAAATTGCAAATCTTCTGTCTAAACATAATATTACGGTTGCTCATAAAGGTCACAATCTTTTGAAAAGGAATTTTACAAGATTGAAAACAAAAACCCCTCTATTAAAAAGATCGCATGTTGTATATGAAATTCCCTGCTCGAATTGTGATGGAGTTTATATTGGACAAACCAGTCAGCTACTTAATTCAAGAATACGTTCCCACAAATATGACAAAAAAAACTCAACCGCCCTCACAAAACATGAAAACGAAAAAAAAAACATAAATTTGATTTTGAGCAAACCAAGATCCTAAAAAGTGAAACCAACAGGAAAAAGAGAGAGCTTCTAGAGTCTATACAAATAAAAAAAAATAATAACGCAATAAATGATAAAAAAGATGTCAAAAATTTGAACAAAATATATTTTAACTTAATTTAAAAACACATAAAAAGTCAATCTCAGAACGCCTATGATGTTAAAATAACTGATTGTTTAAACGATAAACTAACATCAATAAACAACACATTAGATTTAAAATACATTTTACTTGTAGTGACTTAGTGGTATGTCCTATGTTTTAATATTATTTTAATTGTGACGTCTAATTGTTAATACCGAATCTTTACATGCTTGGTAAGTCAAAAGTTTATTTTTTAAACCGTATTATGTCTGTCATAAAATGTTTTTTTTTAGTCAATATATATTCTTGAAAAAGGCATGGATTTCCTGCCGAAACGTCGGAAAAAAATATATAAAAATGTCTTAGTATCAAACTAAATTTTTTTTTATGAACCTAAGCCCAAGAGAATCCACTAAAAAATATATATTAAGGGTCAAGAACTAAACTCAAACTATATATAAATATATATATATATAATATATATATATATATAATATATATATATATATATATATATATAGGTATATATATTACAAGAATTACAAGAATTAATATTAAACTCAACAGTCTACAGGATATGATTTCATAACAGAAGAACTGTTAAAAAATCTACCAAGAAAAGTGATAGTTAAGCTGACACACCTTATAAATGCTGCTTTTAGATTGAGATATGTTCCCAGATTCTGGAAAGTAGCCAAAATCATTATGATCGCCAATCCAGGTAAACCTCCTCATGAAGTGATGTTCTATTGACCAATATTACTCCTTCCGGTAATGTCAAAACTATTCAAAAAACTTCTATTGAAAATATTAAAAGCGATAATAAAAAGAAAAAAATCTTATACCAATCATCAATTTGGCCACAAGCAAGTATGAGTATTTGGGAGCCAACTCTAGAGCTGTACGAAAGATAGTAAACTACATATTATCCAGAGATTTTAAAACAAAGTAATGAGGAATCATGTTGATGCTCCTTGGTATATCTGTAACAGCAAGCTCCACCAGGACCTGGGTATAGAAACTGTGACCAAAGTTATCAAGAGAACATCAACAAGCCACGAGCAGAGGCTGCATAGTCATGTGAATGTCGAGGCAATCCAGCTTCTTGACAACACTGAACTAAAGAGAAAACTCATAAGGACAAAACCATTTGAGTTAGTGTAAATATGTAATAGTTAAGTGTAATAAGCATAGTTTAATGTTGTGACGTTATTGCATGTTAGTTGTAGTGCATTAGTTGATAGATTATTAAGTATTGGTCAGATAATAACTGATAATTGGTCAATTTTGATAATACCAGATAATAACTAATAATTGATCAATTTTGACCAGATAGCAGTATACAAATACTGATGGTATAATCAGGCCGCAAGATGTTGTTGAGCTCAGGCTGGCAGTTATAATTTGTTGTTATGAACTCCCAAGCCATCTTTTTCTCCATTGCCCGAAGCACCGTTTGTCCTTTTGGTCTCTACCACACCGTTTTCTGTTACCAGATGGATTAGGAGAACTTTTTCCTTTGTTGAGTAATGTGCATATTTACTGCTATTTCCACTCATCTAAAATTTACATAACCAATTAATTTATTTAGCGTACGGCCTACACATATAATATAATTATAATGATTGTAACGCATTACGCACATATAAATATATCCAAAAACAAATATACATCTAAGCATATATTTTGAACATCTAAAATTATGTCTCAGACACAGTAACAAAATGAAAATTAATTCTGTAGAATAAATATTTTTTATAATATATTACATACCTTAAAATAATTAATATCCAATATTAATTTCAAACACAAAATATTAATATCAAACACAAAATTTCAGTATGTAGCATAAACTAAATTTGGCGCTAAAAGTTTAGTCACAATGATGAGAAAATTGACAGAATCTTCTTTTTTTTCGATGTTTATTCGTAATTTACTTTTACTGTACTAATTTTTTGTGCTTGAGATCAACCTTGTACGAGAATACCCGAAGTATCGTTTATAGAACACAACAAATACTTGAGCATGACTTTGACGTAAGTTTGACTTGGCGGAGTACGTGCTCAAGCACCAGCTTGAGTACCGACTATAAATACGGGCATAGGTCTCTTAAAAATGATTCAAATGAATCTATTAAATCATTGTCTAAAAATTCTGTTATCTCTTGTTCCCTATTCTTATGCAAAAAGTTTCTTCTGTCTTCGGGATTCCTTCTTTCCTTAGTAAGACGAACATTTAGATATGATGGTAGTTCAGGAAATATATTAGGAACTGCATTGTCTTTTAATTTGGGAAATATTAACTTTTCAATGCCTACATTTCCATCTTTATCTTCTCATTGTCCGTCAGCTGAATATCATCTTCGTGAAAATGTTTGACACATACTACGAAAGATTTCGTAATTGTATAGCCTTCTCTATAAATAGAGCATAACCAAGTATACCTTCTTTGGATATCTTCGGGAAACGAAAACGTACTTTCTGCCTGTTTCGCTTTTAAAGTACTTGCCTAATTGGTTTTGCAACCAGGTACACAACAATGCCAAGGCATCTGTAACAAAAAAAAAGTATTATTATTGTTTTCAGTTTATTTTGTAACAAGAAGCAAAAGTATTATTATTGTGTTTAGTTTGTTTTGTAGGTTATATTTATACTTGCCTTTTAAATTGTCGTTAAGAATCTTCTAAAAGCTCTAAACTTAATGAAATTTCACTTATAATAATATTTTCTAAAATTATTAGAAAATTCGACAAACTTCACAAGTCTTCCTATGTGAAATAATAAACACAACAAACCACGGTCGGACGGTCCGACTGCCACTCGTTGTTGCCAAATTTCTACTTCATGGCTTATAAGTAAGCCGCCCATGCCAGTCCTATTCTCCTGTTTAGCTCCGTTTTTGATTATCTCTTCCTAATTTAATCTCGTTGCCCAGATATTTATAGCTATACACCTGTTCAATTTGCGTGCCCTTAGTTGAGATGTTTTTCGCAAGTACAAAGTTGGTCATATATTGTGTTTTGAGAAAAATTAATTTTAAGTCCAACTCGTGTACACGAGCTCTGAAGGTCTAGAAGAAGCTGGCAGGCATGATCTACCCGTTCTGCAATAAGGACTATGTCGTCTGCAAATCTCAAGTTGTTCAGAAATTCTCCATTTATGGTGACTCCAATATTCTCCCAATTATTGTTTCTCATAGCACTCTGCAACAAAGCGGTGAATAGCTTAGAAGAGATGGTACTCATTGCCTAATACCCCTCTCGAAGGGAAATGTATTTGTGTTGTCATAATACATTCTAACTGCAGCTGTTGCGCTAATATATATATTTCGAAAAAGAGTTGTGTACCTATAATCAATACTGCACTCTGTAAGAGCTCTTAACATGGAGCCATGCTGGACTGAGTCAAACGCTTTCTCAAAGTCGACAAAATAATATTAATATGATTAATTAATATGAGTCTGCGATAAGAAACCAGAAACTGTGAAATATGTATTATGAGATTACAAGGCGCTGGACGGCAAAAGACAATATGTGAAAGTAACAAGGGACCCTGGAATATTTAGGACACATCAATTAAAATACCTGTATAAACTTTAAATAATACTTGTACAAATATCCAGACTGGGCACAGGAAAAAAATGGAAAAAAACTATAATAAGCTGTAGATATAACGGAGATCTTGGACCAGATGGGTCCAGTGAACAACAAAAGGTATTAGGGCATAAATAAACAAAAGCTATTGATAGAAAAATAAAAACAATCAAATAAAATAGAAAACAAAATAAAAAAAATATAAAACCTAAAAAGGAAAAAAATGCTAAAAAGTCTTCAAAATAGCATAGCTATTCATAAAATAATATGTGTTAAAATAAAAGTATTTTGAAAGAGTTACAAAAAAATATGGTTGTAATAATGTACACAAAAAAATGTTTTATACATACGACTATATATAAATAAAATATTGTAATTTTTTTTATCAAAATTTAATAAAATTTTGTCAAATATTTATTCCTTAAGAACACAAAATAGAAATATATATATTTATATATATATATATATATATATAATATATATATATATATATATTATTAATAAATTATTTATCGATAGATTGTAGATATTAGTATTTGAATTAATTTTATTACTTATAATAATCTTAAGTTGACCAAGGTGACCCGTGTCTCGCTAAATTAGGCATAAATATGTTGTTAGGGTGATAACAGTTGCAAAACAAGTTACTATCTTCCAAATATTTGTATAAAAGGGAAGAAATACCAATCGAAAGGTACATTCACTAATAACTTGCGAAGATGAAGGTATTAGTTCTTTTTTCTTTAGTAGCACTCAGCGTTGCTCTACCAACACTCCTTGGTAGAACCGTCTTGGTCAAAGAAGATGGAACTATAACTCTCTTCGACTCTAGAGGATACGAACTCGTAATCCTCAAGAGTGTTACCGATCCCAGAAAAGTCGAACTTATTCTCAGAGGTCCAAATACAAGAACCCAGATGTTCCAAGTCGGGGAATCACTTAGAACTAGAGAAACTGTCGACCGTACCCTAGTTGGCGTTAACCAAAATTATAACCAAGGTGATATTCTTGCCGATATTTTCCACCAGTACGAAGGTACACTTGATGATATTAAGTACCATAGCCTTCTCAACAGAATTCAATTGTTAGTTGAAGCTGGAGTCATCAACGAAACCATCTACGATATTATCAGAAACTGGGATCTTGAATACCGTATGCAAGGAGTTAGGTAAGAATAATTATGATACTTTAACAATTTCGACAAATTTCAATTTTTTTATGTAAATATTTATTTATTCTAAAACAAATTTTTAAAATAGAAATTTAAGATTATTATTATCAGATATAAAAGACTCACGAAATGTTGTAACGTCACTGATGCTGATGATAATGAATATTAGATATTGTGTATTATTCATATATAAATCTATGTACTTATATATTTTTTCTCTATATATTTCTTGTGTTGGTGTCATATCTAATATAACCAACATCGTTAACTCTATCATTTTTTAACGACTCTTCTAATCAACAAATCTATATTTGAGAAACGATTTCCGAATTGGAAATTGAAACGTCAATAAACGTATTTTTATCTTTAATTGTGGCTATATTCCCAGTTATAAAATAGTACTAAATCTATATATTGTTACTTTCAAATTTATAGGTAATACATATAATGTATAATATGTATAATGTATATGATATAATCATATATTAAATTTTTTCCCCAGGTTTCTTTTTAGGGATAACTGGTTCTTACTCTCCTTCGCCACTTATGTCTGTTTAACGTGCCCTCTTCACCTAAACCTTTCTCAAGTCCTCTACCACATAGCCCATACTATCCTTCGTCCTACATTGTTTTGATTTCTACGTCTCACGTGACCAAACCATTGGGTCTTTGTTCTTGAATCTTGAAACGGAACACTGTAGTCACCCCGGCTCTTTCCCTAATCAAGTCGTTCCAGATCATGTCCCTTCTAGTCTTACCGAACATCTACCCAACAACAACATTTTCATTTTAGTAACCTCCATGGTATGTTACTGAATCTTCTTTATTAGGCCATTCCACACCGCTGTTCACAAACGCAAGCCTCACCATACTCTTGTTTATCTTTCCTTTGAGCCCATCCCTGATTTTTTTATCATAGTGTACCCTGCTCATTTGCTTTCAGTTTAACCAACCAACCTGTAGCCTGTGGGAAATTTTTTGATCTAGTGTCCCATTTCCGTTATATAGGAACAAGATATTTAAATTTTCCTACTGTTTCTAGTTTTTCTACAAGAAATTTGATATCTGCAACTATTCTTATTTTTGGCAACTATATATACTGCGTTTTTAATCTCCTAACCTTAAATCTTCTTTTTTCTTGATTTCTTTGCTTTCCTCTACTAACACGATATCATTAGAAAAGAGCATTAACCAAGAAGCTTCCTTCGTTACATTTCTGTCAATACATGTGTAATATGATGCAAACCAACCGTCACTAGAAAACTGTAGGTGAATCTGAGACAAGTCTTCTTTATTGTTCTTACTTACTTACAAATTTCTTTCTCATACATCTCCATAGCTCTTGACTAGAAACTGTGTCGTGCACCTTCTCAAGATCTATAAATACCAAATGTAGCTTTTTCTTCTTCTTGCCATATTTTTCTATCACCTGTCTCAAAGCAAACAAGGCATCTCTGTCTTCCTTCCTGGCATAAATTAAGACTGTTCTTCTCCTCAATGGCTCTTTATTTAATCTTCTCTCTACATTTCTTTTAAAATTTTCGTTGTGTGCGAATTAACTTTATTCCCAATAGTTCTTACAATCCTGATAGTTCCCTTTATTTAAATACAATGATACCATCATACCTCTCTCTCTCTCTCTCTCTCTCTCTCCTCTCTCCTCTCTCTCTCTCTCTCCTCCCTCTCATCTCTCCCCCCTCTCTCTCTCTATCCTCTCTCTCTCTCTGTCTCTCTCATTTGCCACAGGTATTCCATCGGGTCCTACTGCCTTACCATTTCTTATCATTTAACCACTCGATAACCTCATCTCTCGCTATCTGCAAGTATTATATTCTTATTTGGGATCCGCTTCTTCTGTCGCTCCTCTAGTGTTCTTCATTAAGCAACTTTCTAAAGTACTCATACTATCTTTGCTTTATTTCAACATCGGTTCTTTACACTCTTCCATTTTATTCCATTTTATTTTGTCGCACATAGTCCTATTCCGAGTCAAATCCTATAATCATTTGTCCCTTGCTTTAGCGATTCTTTAGAAACTTTTCATTCCGTGTTTACAGCTGATATAATTATGGATTGTACTGTAATATATAAATTCATTTCTTTTGTTCTTTTTGCTATAACTTCTTCTTCTTACGGTGCCTTATCTTTAAGACTGGCCATTACATTTGCCCATCTTATTTGTAGCAACCCTGAATAGTTCTATGGAGATCATGTTCGTCCATTGCCGTAGGTTTTTAAGCCAAGAGTTGCGTCTTCTTCCTCGTCCTCTTTTGCTATTGACTTTGCCTTCGATTATAAGTTGGAGCAGTTTATACTTTTGATTTCTTATGATGTGACCAAAATATTGTGTTTTCCGTTCTTTTATTATAAGCATAAGCTCTCTTTCTTTATTTATCCTCCGCAAGACTTCCGCATTTGTTGTATGGCTCATGTAGGATATTCTGAGCATTTAACGGTAACACCAGAGTTCGAATGCTTGGATTCTTTTTAGTGTTGCTTCTGTCATTGTCCAGGCTTCAAAACCATAGAGCAAAGTGGAGAAAACATAGCACTAAGTATTCTAGTTCTCAATGAGATGTCCAGCTGGCGGTTTGCATAGAACTTTTTGCATTTTGTAAAACATTGTACATGCCTTTTACAATCGTATTCTTATCTCTAGTGAGTGGTCCCAAGTTTCATCAAGATTACTTCCAAGGTACGTTGTTCTTGTTACTCTTGCCTGATCTGTTCCGTCGACATTGATCTACACCCTTCTGTTTTGGTGCTTGCTGATGACCATCGTTTTTGTCTTCTTTGTATTCAGTTTCATTCCAAATTCTCTACAGGCTGTCGTTACTCGGTCCATTAAGCGTTGCAGGGCTTCAGCATTGTCTGGCAGTATGACAGTGTCATCAGCATATCGCAGGTTATTTATACATTGCCCGTTTATAATTATACCATCCGGGGTGCCTTCCACTTTGCTATAACACTTACTAGTTTTCCGCGAATATCTCCTTTATATTTAAATTTATATCAAATTATTTGTATATTTCTCGATACTTGATTTAACTGTATAGTGCTTGGTACCATCAATTGATTATTTCGTGTATATTGTTTAATAACGCACTTCGTTCTCTTTTGTCCATTTTACTAAAATGGACAGACTCATCTGCTCATTCTCTCATCATATTTTTATTATTCTTATTTTATACGGTAATAAATGGTATCTATATAGTTTAAACTGTATTTTTAGTGACATTGTCCCCGTCCAAGGAGTACGTACCCTCCACCAATATGGTGAACAAGTAGGAGATGTTATGACACTTGGACAAAACTTAGAATATGGAAACCAAAGAAGCTGGTAAGCTGTAATTTTTTTTAAATATATTACGTTTGTGGTTTTTGAGATTAAATAGGACATACTTTTCTTATAACCGAAAATAATTTACGTATTTGGAATAGAATCAAACAGATTTTAAAGTCAAACAAGCTTTGAAAATGTCATCGCTCTTTATCTTTTTATTAAGTCATTATTCCCACCGATAAAAACAATACCACTGTCATCTTAAACACTCCTTCTTACATTAATAAACTCTTAAATCTCACTAATACTCCAGACAGACTAATTCCTAATTATCCAACAACCTATCTGGAGAAAACATCAAAAGCCATTATAATACAACCTCTCTTTCTGTTGACATAAACCAATCTCTAATTCCCCGTATAAAGTCTTCTAGAAAATCTGAAATATATGGCCTACACAAAATTAATAAACCCAATATTCCTCTACGTGCCATTGTCGGTGATACAACTGCCCTACACAACCATTGGCCAATTACTTGGCCAAAAGTCTACAACCTCTCGCCGAAAATGCTTCATCCTTCGTCAAAAATTCTTTTCATTTAATCTAACTTCTTAAACAATACCCTATCTCACCGACAGACGTTCTAGTACGTTTCGATGTAGTTTCACTCTGTATTTCTATAGAATTTATAGGTTATTATTTCTATAGACAAAACTCTAAACATTCTGAGAACTAAATACAGTATCCATCAGAACCGCTTATCTCTCAATAAACATTGTATGTCCGATACTCACTTCATCTTCCTAAATCAATTTTACATATAAATAAATGGTGCCGCAATGAGCTCCCGACTATCTCCAATAATTACCATTTTTTTTATGGGAAAAACAGACTTCGATACCATAACACTATCCACATCAATGCTCAAACCCACATGTTGGCTACGATATATTGACGATACATATGTCATTTGGCACCATGGCAAAAATGCTTTGGTGTCTTTTCACACCCATCTGAATTGTATATATCATAGTATCCAGTTCACGATGGACATAGAAACTGATTTATCCCTACCGTTTTTCGACGTTATAATAAGAAAACCAATCCCAGGTTTAACACCGTTTTTCGAACCGTTAACATCAATAAAAGATAGAAGAAACATCAAGTTCCCATAAAGAAACGTTTTTATCACTCTGTTTATCGAAACCCACCCATACCAATAATTATTTGCATGACCACTCTCATCATCCATCTTCAGAAATTAAGTCAGTTATTAATATCCTTGTCTCCAGATCAACATGCCTTTGTAACGATTCAAGTAGATTCGCTGAGTTTTGTAGTTTAAAACAAGCCCTCGTTCAAAACGGTTACAGCGAAAAATATATCAATAGGAGTATCCACAGACATCAATCTCCCACTCAATTTCAACTCAAAGACTTAGACCCTCATTAAACGAAAGCTTTTCTTGCTTTCATTAAAGGTGTCACTGACAAAATCGACAAAATTCTTAAATCAAGAGAAATGAAGGCAATATTTGCCCCCCAACAAAAACTTTCATCTCTTGTTCGATCAATCAAAGACAATATTTCAAATGAACAACACAAAGTTGATAAAATTCCTTGTACACACTGCTCCGATCATATATAGGCCAAACAGATCGTAGAATCCAAAAAAGGATTTATGAACATTCCATTTCTGTTCATAATTCAGACTTAATTTTAGCTCTAGGCTCTTCTAGCATCTTGTTGGAAATATTTCTTGTGTCCTTCGGCCTTCTACCTTTACTTGGATAATAGGTCTTCTAATGTTTATTATATTTTACTGTAAGTTGTCTCTATATATCTTCCTAAAGCCTTCTAAAACAATCAGTTCCTCCTTCATTTTGTTTATGCATATTTTAAAAATGTATATTTTGATTGTTAACATTGTAAATTATACCGCATGTTTACATTTTTTGTGTATTTAAAGTAATTTTATTAAAATCTGTAATTTTTTACAGGGCTCTTAACCAAGATTTGTTGCAAAATTATTCTCCACTCAGACATTTCCAATCATTACTTAGACAAATCCAACAACAACGTGAACTTCAACAAGGTTTATTGGGCCAACAACAATACTTACCTCAACAGTATCTATCTGGAGATTATCTTCTAGAAGATGAAATGAACTCCAACCAAATCTTGAACCAAATTTACAGACAACAACTTGGACAAACTCCCCTGAACCGTTATTTGGTAAATATGAGACTTGTAAATGGAGAACAAGTATACGAAGTTCCTGAGGAATTCGTTAATGTTCAACTTCTTGAACAACTCTTCGTTAGACAAGAAATGATCAACCAAAGATGGACTGAAATGTTTGAAACAAGACAACCAATCACTGAAGAGGTTCAATACCAGCAACAACTTATTAATGAACGTATTGAAAAGCTTATTGACCAATTAGTTTACCATCAAGATCTTATAACACGTGAAGTTGAGCAATATATTGTTAAAGGACAAGTAGTTCCCCAGCAGCTTGTTTACCAACAGAGATTGGTCTACCAACAGGTTCATGAATTAGTCGAACGTTTGACCTACCAACAGCTCTTCATGAATCGCCTAACCGAAAGCATAACTGAAGTCGGTACTATTTCCCTTCAAAGATGGATTTTACAGCAAAATACTATTAACGTGCAGATCCAAACATTGATCCAACAAGTATTGTTCCAACAAACTCACGTAAGAGAACAAATCCAAGTATTAATTCAACAAGGACAGGTTATTCCACAGGAACTCGTCCTCTACCAAAGAATTACCTACCAATATGTTGAAAGATTTCTTCAAGTTTTGGTTAAACAATTCGTACATCAACAGACCTACTTCAAACAGTTGATCCAACTGTTGGGACAACAAAGACACATGGTTCCCCAAGAATTGGTTTCAGAATACTTCGTCATTTATAAGCAATTACTCCAGTTGATTCAACACGGAGATATTGTACCCGAAGATTTGATCTACCAACAAAAACAAATCCACCAACAGATCGTACTCATGCTCCAACAATTGAAAGTTGTTCCCCAACAATTAATGACCCAGATGGTTGCTAACACACAAGACCGTTTGTGGCAGACTCAAAGAACATATCAAAGAGTCCACTCTTGATGTAAAGACTGCTTTATTTTTAATATGTTGTTTAAAATATTTGTTATGATTGCTGCAGATAAATAAACATATTTTGTATATTATTTTCCGTTTGATTTTATCTCATCTCTGTCTTTAATATTTTAAAAAAGAACTTAAGAATAGATAGAACGTTATATTTATACAGAGCGGCCCAAAAGTCTGGAAACGGCCAATTATCTCGTAAATTGCTAGTTACATTTGTACAAAATTTGAGGTCCACCTATTATGGGAAACGGAGATTCCATATTTGATATTTGCAATGTTGCCAGATTTGCCGTTTCTCTGATATTATTAGTAACTTTGGTTTTTCAAATGCATCACCCTGTATATTCAGTCAATATTAGAATCTTCTATTCAATACGAGTTTAACTATATGTAACACTTATGATTTTTTATAGTCTGGAAGGTCTTAAATACATAAAACAGAAGTCTGCCAACGCCTAATTGTTTCAATAAATTTTTTTATACTAATTATTTTCAACTACATTAAAACGTAACAATTGATAGATTAGACCATTTTTTAACAATAGTTACGTTATTAAGTGTTCAAAATATGCTCAATTTGTGGGTTGACAGTACCCTAATCGATGGTAGAATGCGTCTACCACATTTCTCCATGATTGTCTAGAAATTATTTGAGATTAATCGATAATTCGTTGCCTTTGCTCTGCAAGACTTGGCTGGTTAAGTTTTGTAAACTGAATTTTTCAAGTATCCCTAATAAAAATAATATTTAGGATTGAAATCGGGTGAACGTGGAGGCCATTCAATTCTACCTGTCTACCAATTTATCGTACGGAAAATATCTCATTTAAATAACGCCGAACATTTACACCAAATAGCTGACGTTAAATTTCCTTTGATAAAAAATGACCCAATTGACTAAGTACCTACTATACCTGATCATACATTTAATTTTTGTGGTCTGGTATGGTTTTTCACGCATTCAGTGTGAATTTCATACGAGTCCAACTATTCCATACGAGTTCAGAGATATGTAACACTTATGATTATATGTAGTCTGGAAGGTCTTAAATACATAAAACAGTGCAAAATATGTAGATTTTAACAAATTTAAATATTTAAATGTAGAATGCTGTGATATTGCTTCTCTAAAATGCCGTTCTCTAAACCGTTCTCCTATTCATAAGGCGACGGTACAAAAAACTGTAAAGCGATTTGAGAAATCTGAAGAAGGTAAAGACAGATGGAAAGAGAAAAGTTTTGTTGAAGATCCACATACACCTCAGGCAGGGTTGCGCAAGTATATAATGTAGGTCGTTCTTCAGTCTTACGTATACTACGTAAAAATAAGTTTAAACTATACAAACTTATTGCAAGAATTAAGTGAAGATGACTTCGATCTTAGATTAGAGTTTACTGAGGTAGTGATGGATAAAATTGAAAATTATTAAAATTTCATTAACAGAATATGTTTTCCGATGAAGCAATCTTTACACTGTGTGGAAGTGTAAATCGACACAATTTAAGGTACTGGAGTGACGCAAATTCACACTGAATGCGTGAAAACCATACTCAAAGACCACAAAAATTAAATGTATCGTCAGGTATAGTAGGTACTCAGTCAATTGGGACATTTTTTATCGAAAAAAATTTAACGTTAGATAGTTGGTGTAAATGTTCGGCGTTATTTAGATGAGATATTTCCCGGACGATAAATTGGTAGACAAGGTAAAATTGAATGGCCTTCACGTTCACCCGATTTCAATCATAAAGATTATTTTTATTAGGATACTTGAAAAATTCAGTTTACAAAACGTAACCAGCAAGTCTTGCAGAGCTAAAGCAACGAATTATCGATGAATCTCGAATTGTTTCTAGACCATCATGGAGAAATGTGATAGACGCATTCTACCATCGATTAGGGTACTGTCAACTCATAAATTGAGCACATTTTGAACACTTAATAACGTAACTATTGTTAAAAAATGTTCTAATCTATCAATTGTTAAGTTTTAATGTAGTTGAAAATAATTAGTATTAAAAAATTTATTGAAACAATTAGGCGTTGCCAGACTTGTGTTTTATATATTTAAGACCTTTCAGACTACATAAAATCATAAGTGTTACATATGGTTGAACTCGTATTGAATAGGAGATTCCAATAATGACTAAATATACAGGGTGATGCATTAAAAAAAACAAAGTTACTAATAATATAAGAGAAACGGAAAATCTGGCAACATTGCAAATATCAAATATGGAATCTCCGTATCCCAAAATAGGTGTACCTCAAATTTTGTATAATTATAACTAGCAATTTACGAGATAATTGGTCGTTTCCAGACTTTTGGGCCACTCTGTATTTATATTAGTAAAGATATCATTAAAAACAAGATAGCAGTAATCAAGAGTCTTCTTCACTTGATTGGTTGCCTTACTTTTTTTTCAAAAAAGACTTTACGGTACTATTTATTGAATATCCTACTATTTTGACTTGCTATTTTTAATCAAATAAATGTTTAAAAGAAAAGACAGAAAAGATTTGATTTTACTTTTAAACCATCTCATAAACCATTTTACCATCTCATAAATGAATCATTTACATGCGGAATATTTCCAGATATAAAGGAATCGAAAGCAATCCCTATTTTTAAAAGTGAAGGATCCAAACGGATATTTCAAACTATAGGCTGATTTGTGTGTCAAGTCAGTTTTCTAAATTATTTGAAGCAGCCAATGCAAATAGATTAACAGATTATTTAGAATATTTTAAAATTTTCCTGTTATTCAAAACGGTTTTAGAAAAAAGAATTCTACAAGTACTGCCTATTTCTGGCTGTCTTCAATTTATTTATAAAGCATTAAATAATAAATTAAATGTGTTGGGTTTTTTTATGACCTTGGTCGTGCATTTGATACGGTTGATCGTGACCTCTTATTACAACAATTGCAGGGTATTGGAGTACGTGGTATACCGTACAATTGGGCCCTATCTTATCTAAGTAATAGAACTCAAGTGGTCACAGTGGAAAATCTAATGTCAAGGCCACTTCAATATACGATGGGTGTACCTCAAGGCTCAAAACTGGGGCCTTTATTTTTTATTATATTTATAAGTGACTTAAACACGATTTTTTTAATGCCAGATAAAATTGTTCAGTATGCTGATAATACCAATATTCTCATATCTCCCAGTGAACCCATAAACTGGTGGATACCAATGTTGCGTCTGCTGAATTAAGCACATATTGTAAAAATAATGGACTCAAGCTTAACGTAACAAAAACAAATTTTATGCGTTTCTTACCAAAAAACTTACCTCCAAATTCTGACTTTTATTTACATGTGGATGGCAAATCAGTAGAAACTTATCCTACAACGAAATTTTTGGGGGTAACCCTAGATCATAAAATTACATGGAAACATAAACATAAAATTACATTTGATATATTGCGAATGGTTTACTTTAGTTTAGTGCAGTCTGTACTTCAGTATAGCCTAATATTTTGGCGTTGCTAATCCCATTTTGAACGGGCATTTATAGCTCAAATGAAAGTTTTCAGAACTATGTATGGCGTTCCATTTTCAGATAGTTGCAAGCCACTATTTAAGAAGTCTAATATGTTAACATTACCTAGCCTTTTAATTTTCCAATTAATATTGCACATTGAGGAAAACAAACTCAAGTTTGACAGAAATGTATTCACTCACATGATACTAGGAGTAATTTTCGACCACCTTTCTCTAGATTAGGTGTATCCCAACATGCACCTGAATATATTGGAATAAACTGTTACAATAAAATAGTCAATATATTAACTCTCACTAATTCTTCACGAAAGATTTTCGCCAAACTGTGTATTCATTTTTAATGGACAACATTCTACAGCGTTGATGGATTTTTAAATTTTTAACATTTGTGCAACGATAGTTCTAAATTTGTATTTGTAACTTTTATTTCTTACTTATTTTATTGTAATCACTGTTTTATTTTAATCGTATGTACTTTTACTATATACCTATTGTATACTAAAATTTTGACTAGTCCCATAAGATTTACACATTTTTTGTAAGAATTGTGTAAACTTTGTGGATGAATAAATTCTATCTCTCTAGCTATCTAAAGCTTCTGTATCAGTCGCTCTGATGAATCCTGATGGGATGATATACGTATAAGCGAATATACAGGGACAGTATATACGTAAAATTAAATTTTAACTATCTTTCCTTTTATTTTGGTTAACTCTTTATGAGTACTAGAAACTAATTCGCCAAAGATTTTTGCTTAGGTGAGGAGATGCTAAACAAATTAAAAAAAAACTGATTTACTGCAGTAATTTCTATGACGGTCCTATCCATGATTCTATCAAAAAATCAATTAAATATAAAAAACTCCCCTTTATTAATGGTCTAATTCATTCTGTCATATCTATATTCAAAAATGTTCCTAATATAAGTATAGCTAAATATAATACCATGAACAGCAAAAAACTATTTCAAAAATAAAGACCCAGTACCAACCTTATACAAATATGTTCTATGAAATACGTTCTATATATCAAAATAGCTACATTGGCCAAACATCACAATGGCTAAAACAACGCATCACCAAACATAAAAGTGATTGCCACTTGGGAAAAAATACTTGCGCAGTAGTTGAGCACTATGAAAACACCGATCATATGCTAGACTATAACAAAACTACATTTTGGCACAGGCTGATAACTACAAAAGTTGACTATTTCTTGAAATGTATCACATTAACAAAAATAAAAACACTTTAAATTATAAATCGTACACTGGACAGTTGAGCAACGTATATTGTTTTTATATTAAACAAAATTTATAAATATTCAAATAGCTAACATTCACCTTAATAACAACTAACCTTAATAATTCATCAAAGAAATATCATTCTTCTAATGTTTCTTTTGTTATTTTTATTTTTACATTTGAAGTAAGTTTAATTTTTTTTATCATATTGTTGTAATGAACGTGCTATGTCAGTTTTGATTTGTGAAATCATTTAGTTTCTGTGAGTGTTTTTTAAAATGTATTTGTACGCCATTTTTGTAATGTTGAAATTGTTTTAGTTTACTCCTGATGATGCTAAAAAATAAATAGCTCATACAGTAAATAGCTTATTCAGCTAATCAGTAAATAGCTTATACAATTGGCTAAGTAGATTATTTTTCTCGGCCATTTTAAGGATTAATTTTTTCCTTTTAGCAAGTACATAGACAGGCAAGGAGTAGTCTTATTGGTGCCTAAGCATATTCTTAGATATGTGAATGAATTAAATGCGGTTTTCAGTTATTATGTGTTGTACTGGCTATAGTAGCTAACCATAGTCTACAATGGATCGCACGTAGGATCTGTAAAACTACTTTAGGGTCAACACCCCATCTACGATTAGTGACATATTTATGGATATTAATATCTTTTTCACAACTGCTTGTTATGTAAGTATTTAACACGTTTTGACCATAAAAGTTTCGAATCAAGATTCCGACTCATTTCATTTCGTCCAGTTCTCCTTAATGAACTGTAAATGGTGCATTTCTCTGCTATAGGTTATTCCACGAATATACGACTGTTTTCGTTTACTGCGACAATGAATATTTTACTGTGCAAGTAGAAGTATGAAGGTAAATTGGTCCAATCATTATTCCAATAAAAAGGGTCTACGAGTATGACATCTAAACTAAAATTATTTCTGTTAAAATCTACAAATAAATACAATGACCTCCATGAAGCCAAATGTGTTCATCAGACATTTGGATAAGCTTTCCGTGAAATGTAAACACCAAAGAGGCGTAAATACTTCTTCTACCTACTGCTAGGTCTAGCAAGAGTCTGGATCGCTGTGTAGCAGAACTCATAGTTCTTGTAAAAACAAAATACATATGAAATGAAATTCTTTATTGCCAAACTCAGCAGTGATAAAAAAGTGTTATAATGTTCAGTAGATTCTTGTCCGTGGTAGGGTATTGATTTATCGTTGAAAGACTGGTAAATTCTGTACAGACTTAAATGAATCAGGAAAGTGAAAGAAGAGTATATTAAAGTGTGTAAATATTTACACATTTTAATATACTATTCTTTCACTTCCCTCATTAATTTATCGCTACAATCCGTCCTACCAATCTTACCCTAATCTAATAGGTTGCGACAAAAATGTTGATAGAAAGAATGACTTATATCAGAACCTATTAATGTTTAACAATGTGCCGGTAACGCAAAAAAGCCTCATTGCAGTTTTATAGTACCTCAGGAAGAACATCGAACGTTTAGATTTAGTACCCCACTGCCAATGCACACAAAAAAGGGTCAATTTAAGGTTAGTTTTGCGAAGTCGTTTTTAAGTAGGTGCTTACTTAGTTTTATTAGGAAAACAATAAATAGCACTTACCATTATATTTAAATATTTGTTTGCTTTGAGTTTATGTACTCTTAAAAGTTTCGAAAGTAACGGGTATAACATACCGGCTATTGATAGTTAAAGTACTGAGTCGTTACAGATATTAAAAAGTAACGAAAATTAATATACAGTTTCATATATCGCCGACTGATTATGGCTGTGAATCTGATCGTTGATGAGAGTTTTAGAAGATTAAGAGGATAAGTGAATAAGTAAGTTTTTTTTGTTTTTTTAATACTAATTGAATATTCGACTAAATAAATTACACTATTTGATCACTTAAGTATTGTTACATTTTATTTAAATCACATAGTTCAAAAACCAACTTGTTTACAATACTAAACTCCATGATAGTAATTATATACTTCAAAATCTGAATTACAACTGTTCTATAAACTATTAACTTTATATTTTTTATATCATGACTTCATATTTAAATTTAAGGTTTATATCTGTCGTAACAGTATTTTAAAAATGGGGAGAATTTACTATTGTACAATTCAGTACATTGGACCATTTAAGTCGACACCTTAAAGTGAATTTAAAACAGTCGTATATTCGTGGAATGGAGTATACGCATCCTTTTGTTTAATTGTAGAATGATATTATTTAAGTTTTGTTACTCTTAACATCCATATCATGACAATAATGCATAGAGGAAATGAGGATTACAGCCTTTTTTCTCTTAGGAATATGGGAAACTACAATTTCATGTTTTGAATATCCATAGATAATGCCTCTAGACTGTAACTCTTTCACTAGCTGAAGAGTAGAAAACCAATAATCTGTATTAATGTTCCTATTATTGTCAGAGGGTTTGATAGACGAATTACCGATTGTGTGGGTTTGATTAATTTTTTTTTCTGAATTTGAAAGACCAATTCCATCCAAACCTTTTCTGGTATAAATATAGCCATTATAGGCAAATTGAGCCTTAGCTCAGTTATTAATATCAGTTTTATGCGATATTTTCGTGGCTTATTTAGTATGTATATCCGAAACTTGCACCGGCCCCTAAACCCGATTAACATCAATGCATGCATTTTTTCCAATGGTAAATACATCTTGAAAAAATTCAAAAAACATTCCAAAAATGTCAATAATATGAACCGCTGGTGGTTCTTTTAATCCTTCTTTCCTAGATGTGGCGTCATCAAACCTCAAACAATTTATCAAAACACTAAATCGTTTTCCGCTTAAAACAGGTCTAAAAATATTTCTTTCAGTTCCATCTGCAGTAAACATGGCATCAATATCTTCATGATTAGATTTATAGATCGCGGTATATATTAGTAGGCTTATCAAAGATCGTATTTGTATTTCAGTATTATCCGTATCTTTCAAGTCTATTCGTGTTTTTACAACAGACCTTGTTCGAATATCTGCAATCTTTATATTTGTATACTGCACTATAGTATTTTTCATAGCTCAGAGATGAGAATGTTCCATATATCTTCTGGATTGGCTTCATATCCTACAGTATAAGCAGGACCCTTTAATTCTGGTATTGTTATGGCTATATTATGTTGTGGGGTTCACACATTCTTTAAAGGTTCATTTGCTGCCCACTTTTGTTGATCTTTCCCATAATAGTACTGTTTTCTAATTTCATCCTCATTCTCTTGGCCTAATTCTTCATCAATATTTTCATCATATAAAAAAGATTGTTTATTATCATCACTTTCACTTAAAAGTCGATATTTATGTTCTTCTTCGATATCATATCCATCTTCTATATCAGACAAGTCAGATTCTTCCTCATTATACAATCTTAAAACAGTACTTTTAAAATTATTGTATAATAAATTAATTTTCTTTTATGTACATACTAGAAAAAAAATCTATCTAAAAATAACAGGTTTTACACAAAAAATTTTAATTTTATAAAAATTACAAAACTTACCTTAATGGTGAGGTGGAGTAACTGAGACTCTAATTTCTAATTTGAATGTGTTCAGTAGTTGAATACTCACTGAATAAAAATAACTACCAATAGTGACTTGAAGGTACAAGAGCATGGTACAAAAAATAACAGGTATGATACTCCCGAAATTAGGACGAGTTAGCGCATGACGTCACAATGAGAGTGATTTTAACCTTCGTAACCTTCGTAAATTTTGCGAGCTTTCTTTTGATTAGCTAGTCCTATTTAACGCTAGTCTCAAGGAGGGGATCGAGCCTTCGTCTAGTTACACTTAAACAGATAAACATAATTGATCAGTAATTATCTGTAATAAAATCGACAAAACAAATAAAACAAATTTTAAGTTAAAATTTTCTTTAATTTCTCAAATCTTCTTCAAGTGTTGGGTTTAATGTCTTAATTCTAAAATTCATTCGAGATTGTGTAATTACCTATTCCCTAATCCTCTTCGACTCTTTTGGAAATACCTTTAATGTCTTTTAAGTTAACTTATTAATGAACTTTTTGATTGTGGCAGATGAAGAAAAGGAACAGCATCCCCCTTCAGCTTAGGTCTTCTTTGATTCATATTGCAGAAATTAATGCTGCAAATTTCCTTTAAAAGTCTTCTCTTTGTCAGGCATCTCTTGTGTGATTATCACTCAAACAACCAGTTACTGCACCACGCAATTTATGTTTAGCTTATATATTATTCCTAGCAAAAGTCCCTAAAAAATACAGGAGGGGTATGAGTATGGTTGAGTATTAATTACTCTTTCAATAATAATTAAACATATCTCTCGTTCTCTCTCCAATGACACTTTAGCCCAAATCGAGCCTTGGTCTCCTCCAAACTACTTCTTAACCTTACCGATCTTCTTCAGGTTCTCTTCTTCTTCTTCAGGTGCCATCTCCGCTACGGAGGTTGGCAATCATCATAGCTATCTTAATTTTTGAGGCAGTAGCTCTAAAAAGTTGTTTTGAGATGCATCCAAACCATTCTCTCAGGTTCTTCAGCCATGAAATTCGTCTTCTTCCGATGCTTCTTCTGCCATCTATTTTTCCTTGCATTATGAGTCGCAGGATGCCATACTTATCGCCCCGCATCACATGTCCGAGGTACTGTAGCTTTCTTTCTTTAATTGTAAGTTCAATTTCCTTCTCTTTGCCTATTCTTCTCAGTATTTCATTGTTTGTAACTCTATCTACCCAGGAAACCCTCATAATTCTTCTATAGGTCCACATTTCAAAGGCGTTAAGTCGTCTCATGGTATCTAGATTTAACGTCCATGATTCCACTCCATAATATAGTACACTGTATACGTAACATTTTGTTAGGCGTACTTTAAGAGCTAATGTTAGATCTTTGCCACATAGGACCTTTTTCATTTTTATAAAATTAGAACGTGCTTTTTCGATTCTGACTTTGATTTCTGCCGTGTAGTCATTATTTTCTGTTATAAGTGTTCCTAGGTAAGTGTACTTTTTTACTCTTTCGATCTGCTGGCCCTCTACTATCAAGATTTCGTTAGTATTATAGTTCAGATTCTCACATCTAGCAAATTTTGTGCGTCTGCTGCCACTTCATCCTTCCACCTTTTCCGTGGCCTTCCTTCTGGTCTGGCGCCCTACACTTTACTACCTAGAGCTCTTTTTGGCAATCTTTCAGTATTAATTCTCACTACATGACCAGTTTATCAAAATCTCTAAAGTTTAACGAATTTTGAGATTAGTGCATCTTTGAACAGTTGGTAGAGTTCATGGTACCTGAATCTCCATACTCCATTTTTGTTAATAGGTCCAAATATTTTCCTTGGGACTTTTCGTTCGAAGACTTCCAGCTTTCATTTTATGTCTTCTGTCATCACTCGTGTCTCGCATCCATAACATACTACTCGTATTGGTCTGATAACAGTCTTGTAGAATCTGATTTTTGATCTTCAGTGAGTGTTTTGAACACATGGACGAGTGAAAGTAAGCATTTTTTCCCTTTACTATTCTTCTTAATAATTAAACGTACCTTATTTATAACTTCTAAAATACCAAAATATTGTTCATATAAATTAGGTATACCTACAAAGCTACTATCACTAAAATAAAATTGCATAAAGAGTTGAAAATACTCAAAAAATCAACTTAAATCTCACAGCACACTATAAAATCTAGCACAAGCTTGCCAAGGAAGCCAAAAGCTAAAAAATTAATAAAACTCCTGGTATAATTAGATAAATTATTACAATGACGGCCACTCTCATTGTGACGTCAAGAGTAGGGGATCTGCTGACAGTGGCCTGCGCAATAGCATACCTGTTATTCTTTGTATTATGGTAAAAGAGCACGCGCAAGATTCAAGATCACTGGAATACCAACTCCTTGGAATGTACTATATTTAGCATATAATTTAACTATATAGAAGTATGCTGACTTTTAAAAAGATATAATCATTATAAATTTCTATATTGTTTTGCAAAATATTTCTAACTTATACACTTTCGTAACCAAGTTTTGTATAAGTATTGTATACAGTGTGTAAAAGCCAAATGGAATAAATTCAGTATTTAGGTTACTGTACATATTTATAAAAAATCCCGAAACATGTCAAATTTAAATTATAACTTGACATTCTTAAACGTGAAAATGCAACAACTACCTTCAACCCCCTTAGAATGACAGGTACAACCCCCAATTTTTAAAATAGGAAGTATAGGCTTGTGATATATCGTTTAAAAGGTCTTTTCATTCTCCATTCAAAAATGTTGTCGCATTCAAAAACGTTTTGGCAAGATCCTAATCGCAAATAAAACTGTCTTATAACATTATTTAACATAACAGGCGTGATCGACCTAATCGCAAGCGTTATTCGTTCTTTTAAGTCATTTAAATCAGAAGGTTTAGTTTTGTACACATGGCTTTTCACATATCCCCATAAAAAGAAATTTAATAATGTAAGATCAGGTGATCGCACCGGCCATTCAATCGATCCTCGCCTCCCTATCAACCGATTGGGAAATATTGTATCGAGGTACTGCCGAACATTAAGTTGGTAATGTGGTAGTGCTCCATCCTGCTGAAACCATATCGTATTCGCTGGAACTTGAGGGTTTCCTGGATCAGGATATAAATTTGCCAACGTTGAAATGACATTATTTTGAAGTAGTGCCAAATAATTGTTGCCATTCAAGTTGCGCTCAATGAAAAAGGGACCAATGATATTGTTTCCTACAATCCCAGCCCAAACATCAACCTTTTGAGGGTATTGAGTGTGTTCTTCTCTCATCCAGTGAGGATTTTCCGTGGCCTAGCAGCGGCAATTTTGCCGATTAGCATGACCGTTAAGTGAAAAAGTACACTCATCAGAAAACATAACGTCTTCTAGTTGGATAATATTGTTATCCAACATGTCCATCATTTGCTCACAAAAAAAAGTTCTCCTATCAAAATCGTCTTCCATGAGCTCCTGAGTAGGTATCACCTTATAGGGATGCAATTTATTTTCTTTTAATATGTTTACTATCGATGTATGGCTAGCATTAAATGTAGTGAATTCCTGTCTACTCGATGTATGTGGATTTTCACGAAACACAAGCAACACATCTAATTTGAGTTCATCAGTCAGTGCATTGTCAGCTGCTTTTTTTTATCTGCCTTATATGACCAAACTCGCGAAACTGCTTCTATATTTTACTTATTGTTCCCTGGGATATAGGCAGTAAATTAGGAAATTTCTCATGAAATAGGCGAGTTACTTTCTGTTGTGTTCGGGTGTTATCTCTGTAACCAATCATTTGTAAAACTGGTATTTTATGCATTTCCGTTAATCTAACCATTTTTCAGAATTGAATTGAACGAAATTAAATTTTACTTAAATTAAAATACTGACAACTTAAATAAAACAATTTACTAATGCGTGTTAAAATAACGTTGCCACGGAAATTCTTAAAAGTTTTTGAATGGTTACCATCTAAAAACCATATCGCTCTGGTTTTTGTTCACTTTCTCATTATCTAAACGGGAAATAAGTTTTGAGTATATTTTAGCGAATTTCGGTAACCACATGATTTTATTTTATTTTATCTTAATTAATCTTAATAAACTTGAAAGCGACAACATTTTTGAATGGAGAATGAAAAGACCTTTCAAACGATATATCACAAGCCTATACTTCGTATTTTAAAAATTGGGGGTTGTACCTGTCATTCTAAGGGGGTTGAAGGTAGGGGTTGCATTTTCACGTTAAAGAATGTCAAGTTATAATTTAAATTTGACGTGTTTCGGGATTTTTTATAAATATGTACAGTAACCTAAATAATGAATTTATTCCATTTGGCTTTTACACACTGTATGTATTTTATCACTAATGCTGTTCTCTCAAGGCTGGACTACTAATAATTTTTAGGGATTTAGACATGTTAAATGATTATTACTGCTTATTTCTGGCTCTATAACAAAAGTTGTATACGTTTAAAAAAAATTCTTGGAAATGTAATTTACAAATTTAATTAGAGCCGTTTCTTTGAATATTTAATTTAAAAAATTTATATATTTTAAGCAGAATATAAGATTAATATTGATAATACATATGTATTAAAAATGCTATCAAATTATTTTAATAATATTTATTTATTATAAAAACAATTTAAGAGCCTATTTATTTAACAAAGAAATTTTTTATCGGTATGCTACAGATATTGGTGTTTAAAATAATTTTATTACAAATAATAATCTAGGGTCTTTGACCAAGGTGATACGTCTGCAAATTAGACATAGACATATATGTGTTGTTAGGGGTGATAACACTTGCAAAACAAGTTAGTATCTTTAAGTAAATTTATATAAAAAGGGGGCTATACAAACCAGAAGGTACATTCACTAATACAGCACGAAGATGAAGGTATTAGTTCTCCTTTCTTTAGTAGCACTCAGCGTTGCTCTACCAACACTCTTTGGTAGAACCGTAAGAGTCAAAGAAGATGGAACTGTATCTCTCTTCGACTCTAGAGGTATTGAAATCGATATCCTCAAGAGTATTGTCGATCCCAGAATTGTCGAAGTCATTCTTAGAAGTCCCAACACAAGAACCCAGATATTACAAATCGAGGAACCATTAAGAACTAGAAACATGAACAACCGTTACGTTCTTGGCGTTTCAGTTGACCAAGACTACAATCAAGCTGATGTTCTTGTCAACACTTTCCGCCAATATCAAGGTACACTTGACGATACTAAATACTACAGTCTCCTCAATAAAATTCAATTGTTGGTTAAAGCTGGACTCGTCAACCAGACAATTTACGACATTATCAAAAACTGGGATCTCGAATACCGTATGCAAGGAGTTAGGTAAGAATACTAAGTAAGAATATCTAGTCAATAGATAATATTTTTATTATTTATACTTAATATTTACTTGATATATACTTTTTAATGAAAAATATCATTATCTTCCCAAAAATATAAGTCACAGGTTTCATTTAACTCTATAATGTACTCATCTAATATATTTACTTATAATTTTTTCTTTTTAATACTTCAGCCAATCGTGGGAAATTTTTCTCTAGTTTTAACAAGCAATTACCTATATAAATTATTTTACCTGTATTTATAAAACAGTAGACATCTTTTTCAACTCATTGTATCATATTATAATGATTTTTAATCTCATCTGGTCATAGCACTTTTGAGAGCGTATTTCCAATTGTTCCAAATCCCCCTATTATACTTTGCTGTATAATTTTGCATATCCCTCTTCTTCGTTGTGTGCCGTGTTTGTTTTTAAGCGTTGGCTATCGTTTTATTAACAAGCTGTGAAAATTTACAGCTTCTACTCCACAATACAGAACGTCAGTTAATAAAGCTTCTTGGTGCAATTTCTATTCTGGTCAAAATTTTCTCGTCACTTTCAACTCTGTAGCCAATCCAACTACCCAGATATATAAAGTGTTCCTCCTTTCCAGGATTTTGTTATCTAATTTTAGTATTGAGTCTTCAATATTAATTTTTCCGACCGCCATCCATTTTGTTTTGTTTGCGTTAATTGTTAATCCATTTTCAGTGCATTTGTTGTTTACAGCATTTAACAGGGTTTGAAGGTGTTCTAGGCTTTTTGCCCTTTTGGCGGTGTCATCTGCATATCTCATGTTATTTATAATTTCATCACCGATTTTAACACCTTCGCGACGATTATTTAACGCCTTCTCAAAAACTGGTTCAGTGTAGGCATTAAACAACATCGGTGACATAACACATCCCTGTCTCACACCACGTTAAAAAAGAGATTAGCCAGAAGATTACACGAATTTACTTTTTTACCACGCTTAATGAAAACTTTAGCTGAAACCTCTTGATCCACCTTAATATAAGCGGTCTGAGTGTAGTAAAGAGTTTTGAGCAAACTAATGTCATATGTGTTTAGACCAACTGAATCCAAGTAATGAAATAGTAGTGTATGTGATACTCTATCAATGCATATTCTATACAATTGCATGTACTGAAGATCTAAAAATCTTTCTGAAGTTCTTCTACTAACTAAAATACGAAATATTGTCTCGTGATAAATATCAACTAATTCGAATCTTATTGAAAATTTGCCACTTTCTCTTGTCCACTTTGTCACACTCGTTTTCATTCTTCAGTACGTTACTAAATTCTGGTCTGAGTTTTACTTCATTTTCGTCTTCTAATATCTACCACTTGTAATTTTTGGCAGGTTAATTTTAATTTATATTTCAGTGAAATCAGGTTTTTTATCTATAATTTAAAAAGTATATACCTTGCAATTATAATATTTCCGCAGTGTTTTCCCTTCTATTATAAATTATTATATAATTTTTTGTATAATAAATCTATTTTTAGTGATATTGTCCCCGTCCAAGGAGTAAGTGCTCTTCGTCAATACGTTGGACAAGTTGGAGATGTTATGCGTCTTGGTGAAAATTTACATTATGGAACCCAAAGAAACTGGTAAGTTGTTATTTATTTGTTTAAGAATAATTTCATCGAGAAAACATGGGATCTTGTTCTTAATGTGCCTCTCTGCGACGAATGTTGGCGATCAACATAGCAATATATCTTGTTTGCCGCAATGCAGAAAATCTGCGCAGATATAATCAGAATGTTCTTTTTCTTCCTGGACTTTGCATCTTCAGTTTTATTTATAAGTCATATTTAGAAGCATGTATCTAGTGTCATCCTTATTGTTTATTTATTTCATAAATATTTACAAACAAATATGCTAACACTCTTCTAAAAGTTCTATTCCCATTTTTCTATTCCCAAGTGTTAGTTGTACTTCTAAATTTATTTCTACTTCACTGTCTAACAATTGGTATAATACAAATACATTTCTTCAAAACTCTTATGCAGCTTCCATATATTAGCAGTCACACTGTTAGTTCTATAGTTACCTTTCATTCTATAGGTACGTCTTCAGATCTGGAGATGCTGCTTTGTTATGTTGATGCTATTTATCTTAAATTTTGGTTTTTATAATTTTTTCCCATTTTTCCCGTCTTTCTTATTTCTATATTTTTACTGTTTGCTTGAAGTGCAATTTCTGTTTTTGTTCTAAAGTCTTGTCTACCTTCCGTTCGGAACTTTTATATTATCCTCCTACTCTTTTTTCACTTTTATAAATGTTAAATTATTGTAGTCATTTCGAATTTTTTTTTATTCGGTAGATTTTTTTTTTAATTCGGATACTTTTTGCCCCATATATCTGTCTAATTCCGTGCAAATCATTTTATATAATAATGCTCTTTTTTATGAATTTTTCCTTTTAAGTTTCTTTTTAACGGTCATGTACTTTTCTATCTTCTCTGTCTTGTGTAATGTAACGTGTCCGATAGGTCACTTTTGTTTGTTTTTTATCAAACTCGCTATATCTGTTCATCAACATCCTAGGTATTCTCTTTGTTTTGCTTTTTTCTTCTTCTAATGATCATTTGGCTACATTATGCAACTTTTTGAGCAACTCGCTCAATTTATTTTTACTTTTAAAAATAAATCTATCTGAAAAAATAAATAAAACTAAACTTTGACAACTGGCGAATGGATTTAGTGTCCGCAGTCATATAAACACAAACAACAACTATTATTTTTTAGATATTCCCCCTATTTTTTGTGACGATTTAATTTTCCAACCTTTTCTCAAAGAGGTCGTATATCATTCATTCTGTCTCATTCTATATTTTTCTTAAATATACATTTTTTAGTTATCGTGTACTTAATTACTGCATAATATTAAATAAAAAAGTCCAAGCTAGTCTGACTGTGTGTTTCTCTTTTGCTCTTTTGGTTTCACATATTAAGTGAAGCTTTTCACTGCATTAGTTTAAACAAAATATTAAATTTACTTTTTTCCATACCTAATGTTAAAGTGTTGCTATAACACTGTTTTAAGTAGATAAAGTATTACTTTAACCGCAAGGGTAGATAAAGTGACACTTTAACAGCAAGAGTAGATAAAATGTTTTAACTTTTTTTTATTCAATAAAATTTACAAATTCAAACACATTAAGGATTAAAAACAACTGAAATGTTACAATTAACATTATTAGAAATATCTATTTTTGGAGCATCACAATTTGTACTCGTTTGCTTAAATACTTGATTCGATGTACTGGATTGATTTTCTGTAACATTTGTTTGGCACTTGTGAACAGAGTAATTCATATCCCTAGCAACAAAGCAACACAATTGCGATTGTTGTGTTAAAAATTACAATAAATTACAATTTTCTTTAAAGTTCTATTTTTCACCTGAACTTGAAGTCTTGCTATAGAAAAAAATGTTGTATTGCACACGACGATAAAAATCGCATTATCTTCTCGAGCATTATTAGCGAAAAACGCTCTCGAAGATAAAGTACAATTTTATCGTCTTGTACAATAAATAACTATTACACGTCTTAAATATTCTTTAATTTGAATTTAAATTTTTTGTATATAAAATATTTATTATTTATACCAACTTATTATTTAAATAATAATCAGTATTAATTTTTACAGGAATCTTGAACAAGACTTGCTCCAAAACTATTCTCCACTTAAACATTTCCAAACTCTGCTTGGACAAATCCAACAACAACGTGAGCTTCAACAAGGATTATTAAGCCAGCAACAATATTTACCTCAACAATATCTATCTGGGCAATATCTTCTTGAAGATCAAATGAACACAAACCAAATCTTGAACCAAATTTACAGACAACAACTTGGACAAAGTCTATTAAACCGTTATTTGGTAAACATGCGACTTGTAAATGGAGAACAAGTATACGAAGTTCCTGAAGAATTCGTTAATGTTCAGCTACTTGAACAAATCTTCGTTAAACAAGAAATGATCAACCAAAAATGGACGGAAATCGCCGAAAAAAGGCAACCAATGACTGAAGGTGTTCTCTATCAGCAACAACTTATTAACGAACACGTCGAAAAACTTATTGAACAATTAGTTTACCACCAAAATCTCATTACACGTGAAGTTGAACAATATATTGTTAAAGGACAAGTAGTCCCCCAGCAGCTTGTTTACCAACAAAGATTGGTCTACCAACAAGTACATGAATTGATCGAACGTTTGAACTACCAACAGCTCTTCATAAATCGCCTAGCCGAAAATATTACTGAAGTCGATACTATTGCCCTTCAAAGATGGATTCTACAGCAAAATATTATCAACGAACAAATCCAAAAATTAATCCAACAATTATTATTCCAACAAACTCACGTAAGAGAACAAATCCAAGTATTAATTCAACAAGGACAAGTTATCCCTCAAGAACTCGTCCTCTACCAAAGAATTACCTACCAACATGTTGAAAGGTTTCTTCAAGTTTTGATTAAACAATTCATATATCAACAAACCTACTACAAACAGTTAATCCAACTCTTGGGACAACAAAGACACATCATTCCTCAAGAATTGGTTTCCCAATACTTCATCATTTATAAGCAATTAGTTCAGCTGATTCAACACGGAGATGTTGTACCCGAAGATTTGATCTACCAACAAAGACTAATCCACCAACAGATTGTTCTCATGCTCCAACAATTGAAAGTTGTTCCACAACAATTAATGACCGAGATGGTTCCTAACACACAAGAACGTTTGTGGCAGACTCAAAGCATTTTCCAAAGATTGCCACGCGTTTATTAAAGACTGCTTTATTTGTAACTTGTTATTTGAACTTTTTGTTATGATTTTTGCAAATAAATAAATATATTTTTCTGCATAGCTCCTTTTTATTTCCGCGTATTACGTTTTATTATGTCATAAAAAATATTAAAATAAATCAATGAAATAGATAGTGTATATCCATTTCATCTACTATGAGAAGACTTTTGATAAAGTAGAAAATACAGACATTTTTAACATTCTGCAAGAGTTAGGCCTAGATAACAACGATATTTAGTTTTTTTAAAAAACCTTGGGAATACACAGCGTCCATGAAAAGTTAGAAAAAGACGAATTGAACGAAATACTCATATAACAAGAAGTTCGTCAGGATTGTGTAATAATGCCTTTTATTGTTTAATATGGTGATAAGACTGCGATTACTGCTGAAAACTCAGAAGCTCTTCAGTTACTTCTAAACCAGCTAATTTAGGACGAAAATCTATTAGGGCTACAAATAAATACCACCAAAACGAAGATAATGGTCATTACTAAGAGAAATAATCCATTAAGAGACATTACAATATACAGACAACAAACAGAAATTATGAGCAAGTTTGAATACCTGAATCCTGTTTAATATTGAGTTTAAATCATGATTTAGATGTTAGATCTTGAATAAAGCAAGCTAGATAAGCACTTAAAAAAATGAGCAATATTTTATGTAACCAATCACCCAATATCAACTTGGGTTTATTATAAACTGGGATGCTCAAATTAAATACTTGTGAAGTTTAGAAATTAATCAGTACCCAGAAACGCTCAAATTAATCAGCGAAGAAAATATCGAATTATTTGTCCTTTTATTCAATCGCATTTATGATACAGGTAAAATACCCCAAGATAGGCTGGAGTCAATATTCATCCCACTACCAAAAAAGCCAAACCCACAACACTGCAATGAGTTCCGTCTGATAAGCCTTATGAGTCATGCTGTAAAAGTCCTACTAAAAATCGTACATAATCGTATCTATAGAAAGTGCGAAACAATCATCGGAGACGATCAGTTTGGATTCAGAGCCGGCATGGGAACGAGAGAAGCCCTGTTCAGTTTACTAGTTCTCGCCCGAAAATGCTACGACCAACAGAAAGATATATTTATATGCTTTATAGACTTCGAAAAAGCATTTGATAGAGTAAGACACGACCTACTATTAGAACGTTTGCAAGAAGTCGGTTTAGATGGAAAAGACATCAAATTCTTAAAAAACTTGTACTGGAACCAAAAAGCCAGAGTTAGGATCGAAGGTTCCACATCCGCAGAAGTAGAAATTAGGAGGGAAGTTAGACAGGGATGTGTTCTGTCGCCTCTGCTGTTTAATCGTTACTCCGAGTTTCTATTTAAAGAAGCATTGGAGGATTGCAAGGATGGAGTCAAGGTGAATGGCGTAAATATCAACAGTATCAGATACGCCGACGATACAGTGTTAATTGCGGATTCCGACTCAGGTCTACAACGACTCATCGACAAGACCAACTCGACTAGTGAGCAATTTGGTATGAAAATAAACATTAAAAAAACCAAAGTGATGTCAATCCGAAAAAACTAAAACGTACCTCAACCTTGCACAATAAATGGGCACATCTTAGAACAGGTCAATAGATTTAAGTACCTGGGATGTTGGATCGATAGCAGCCTAAATCCTGATCAAGAAATAAGATCGAGAATAGAACAGGCTAGAAAATCCTTCGAAAAAATAAAAAAACTGCTTTGTGATTCTCGAATAAAACTCGAAATTCGACTACGTTTATCAAAATGCTACGTCTGGTCGACTCTTCTATATGCAGTTGGAACGTGGACCCTTAAAACATCAACCGTAAATAAATTGGAGGCCTTTGAAATGTGGATCTACCGGAGAATACTCAAAATTTCATGGACATCGCATACCTCAAACGAAGAAGTGCTGCATAGAATAGGCAAGGAAAGAGAACTTTTTAACACAGTAAAAGTAAGAAAAACATCATACCTAGGCCACATACTGAGAAATAATAAGTACCAATATGCCCAACTTATAGTGAAAGGAAAAATCGAGGGAAAGAGAGGCCTAGGAAGGAAAAGACTATCATGGCTCAGAAACATCCGACAATGGACAGGGCTAAATTTTGAACAGCTAATAAGAACAGCTGAAGATAGAGAAGAGTTTAAAATTGTAGTAGCCAACCTCCATTGAGGAGAGGGCACTTTAAGAAGAAGAAGAAGAAGTTTAGAATGTTTAGAAGCTTGAAATGTAGGTTTACGGAAGGCTCTTAATAATATCCTGGACGGACCATGTTGTCAATTGGAAAGTTTTTTTAAATGCTTAATAAAGAAAGATAGTTGACTTCTAACATTTAAACGAGAAAAACTGCTTAACATGATCAGGCCATACAGTTGAACGCAATGTTAAAAATGTGACCAAAAGTATCGGAAACAAAGTTTTTTATAGAGATTTTGACTATTCAATTGTCTACGGAAAGGTTGGCACAATTGAATTCCGGTCATAAAAACAGCCAAGCGATTCATTTTTAAGATATAGAGCATGTTTTGCAAAGCCTAAAAATCATAAGACGCCTTCTATATGAGCACAAGTACCCAAAGTTCTCGCAGCAGATTGATAGGTATAGTAGTATCCGCTAATCAGGTCTTCTGTAGGCTTAACTTCACCACTCTTTTCATCAACCAATATAGGAAATTCATATTTGGTATTTTGTAGCTTGTCGAAATCTAGAAAATATTCGAAATCTAATTAGTCCGGTTTCGTCTATATTGTCATCAATTTAAAACTCTTCATTATTGTCTCTATCACTGGGGAACAATTTGAAACTCAATTTCTGTTTAGTTAGATTTGTTTAGCTGTTTTCTATAGAATTAGGCGTGCTGGTTTCAAAACTCTTTTTAGTTTTCTTCTATTACGTCAAGTTAAAACTGAAACTGGTCTAGTCTTTCCTGTTTACTTCAGTTACGTCTGTTGTACTGTGATAAATCGTTGTGTGTAGGTTAGCAGTATTTAGTAGTTCATTACTTTAGTGTATTAAACTACTTAGTATGTTTGAACTGAAACGTTTTCTTATGACTACCTCTGCTCTTACACGTCTTAAGTGCTAAAACAGCCCCGATGCGTTTTGTTATATATGTGACAGTTATACCATTCCCAAGGGGAATAGGGCAGATGAAAGCGACTCCAACGATAAAGATTTCGAAATTGAAGATGACTCCGTAAGTAAGGGTTCCGAGCGGCAAAAGTCTGTTCGATGCCTAGTAATAATTGTAAAAATAATATACGTACAATCTTGTTATCCTTTGTCTACCATCACTATGTCTTCATTTTGGAATCTCTTAAATTTCTATTTCTGGTCAATTCATGTTAAAGTATTTTAGCATCATTATTGTACGAATCAGAAAAGTATGATCCCAAAATGGACAAATAATGTTACTTTTGTGTTTTGGATAAAATCGTCAAAGTACTTGAAAACAGTTGCTTTTATGCAAGTAGGCATTTAGTGAGACAAGCCAGGTGGAAATTCAAAGAGGAATTAGACAGGGATGTGTGGTGTCGCCACAATTATTTATTGTGTACTCCCAACTAATATTTCAGGAGGCACTATGGAAAAGAACTGAAGGTGTAAGGATTGGAGAGAGCATCATTAATAACATAAGATTTGCAGACGATACCGCAATCATGGCAGAGAATATAGACGATTTACAAACTCTCCTGGAAATCATTAACAGAGAAAGCAAAAAGATAGGACTAACAGTGAATATAAATAAAATCAAATACATGGTGATCTTAAAAAACCCTGTTGAAAACATACAACTGACATTGGAGGGTAAACCCCTAGAGAGAGTCGACAAATATAAATAGCTCGGAGCAATTAAAACTCATAGTTAGATTAAGAGCAGGGGATAAAGGTCAGAATAGAAATAGCTCGAAAAGGCTTTATAAAATACAAGTCAATGTTTACAAATAAGAAATTAAGTATGGCCATCAGATTGAGGTTCGTCGAATGTTATGTTTGGTCGCAACTACTATATGGGGTAGAAGCTTGGACTCTGAAAACCCAATCTATAACAAAATTGGAGGCATTCGAAATGTGGCTATATAGGCGTATTTTGAAGATTCCTTGGACTGCAAAAGTCTCAAATGAGGAAGTGTTAAGACGAGTTGGACATGGCAGAAAGCTTATGAACACAATTAAAATAAGAAAAACGTCGTATCTGGGCCACATACTCCGAAACGATAAATACTCTCTGCTACAAGTCATCATGCAAGGTAGAGTAGAGGGAAGAAAAGGCTTGGGAAGAAAAAAGAAATCTCGGCTGAGGAATATCAGAGATTGGATTAACCTCAGTGTTGAACAGATATTTCACGTTGCAAAAGATCGAGAAGCGTTTAAAGAAGTGATCGCCAACCTTCATTAGAAGACGGCACAAGAAGAAGAAGAAGAAGGCATTTAATAATACAATTACCTTTGATTCATGCAGATGTGAATTGTAAAAAATATTAGAGTAAGTCGTTACATGTTGCTGATCAAATTAATTCCTTGGTATTGCTTGGAATCCAATGTTTTGCTTGGAATTAGTAATCTTATAACACGATCTACTGTTATACTAATATATTGTCTGCTATTGTAACCATATAAAACCATGAAAAAACTGTCACCCAAACGTCGTCTCAACTTGCAGAGAAACAAAATAAATCGCTCTTATTATTATATCTATCTTAACCGTTTTCAAAAACAAAATCACAGTAAGTAAATAGTTCCTCGAATTGTTCTTTTGTTCTCCTTCTTCTTCTTAAGGTGCCGTGCATTTCTGCATAGGCGTCCACCGTACATCGCCTTGTCAGGTGAGATGTTAAATATTCAGGATTAAATAATTCTGTTCTTTAGCAGCATTGCGAAGAATTTCATAGCTGTGGTTGTGTGTTATTTTGTTATTGAAGCTAAACTTTTTTTTTATTTATTTACGCTGTAACCACCAGAGTTATTAGCGACCTAAATATATAATACAGGTAAAGTTGGAAAAAAAATTACAATAATTAATACAGTCCTGAGTCTTTAAGAAAACTTATTGTGTTTTTAATGTTTATGTTTTCTCCTAGGGGTTCCTTTATATTATTTGGTATAGTGTGCTTCTTTCTTGCTGCTTCATATTTTTTGCACTGAGTTAGTATATGCTTCACGAAGAGTGTTACTTGACACGTTTCAAACATTGGCGGCACAGTTCGCGTAAAGAGGTGTTTATGTGTAAAGTTACTGTGTACTAGTCGCAAACGTGTTATTCTCACTTGGTCGTGTCTATTCGCTGTGGGTTGGAGCCACGGTTTCACTAATTGTTTGATTTTCTTGAGTTTACTTTGTGATGCACTCCTCTTATTTTGCCACGCACTTAACACTTTATGTTTTATTTCTAACTTAAAGTCATCTGAAGAAACCTCATTAATAAGAATGGAGACCTGGCTGAAGGATGCTAAGCGGACTAGTTCATCTGCTTCTTCATTTCCTTGTATACCTGAATGTGATGGAACAAACATGAAGTTAACAGTCAACAGTTAACAGTCAACAGACCTTATTATTATTTAGAATCTCTATTTCTGATTTGATATGTGAGGAAATTGGATTATTGATATATAAACGTTTTATAGTGTGAAGTGAGCTTAGTGAATCGGTTATTATGAGAGATGGGAACTGTTTCGACTCTTTTATGTAGATAAGTGCTTGTAATATTGCAAACAACTCCGCAGTATACGACGAAGTAATGGGATTGAATTTAAATTTTAAGGATGTATTGGGTGTAAGGATGGCTGCACCAACACCGTCTGAAGATTTGGATGAAAATCTATAGAAAATTTATTTTCACGTTCAGAACGTCTATGAATAGCTGTTCTAAAGAGTCCTATTAGGGCGAAATACGTATAAGCAGATACACAGACGCATTGTACGTGAAATCAAATCTTGACTGTCTTTTTCTTTTTATTCGGATATACTCTGTATGAGTACAAGAAACCTTAGGATTTTTGCTTAGTTGAGGAGATATGTCGTGGAATGCAAATTTTAGATTCCCCATGTCTCTATTAACATCTTTATCAACGTCTGTTTTGCCTTTCAATTCTTAGAAGGCACAGATTAAAGCAAAAATGTGGCTATTTGTATCTATCTTGACTGTCTCTTTCTTTTTAAAAACATTCCTTTATAGAAGGTGTATTGATATAAAAAAAAACCTTTCGGGCTACATCACAGAACGTTTTTTAATATAATTATTCCATCATCAGTGCTATCTGCATTTACACATTGAAATCCACTAAAATGGGTAAAAACACTCTTAAGTTATAAATAGAATTTTGATAAAATGAAAGGCAGATATCGAGCACAGTTTTATTAATAAAATCTTGCCCAAGTACTTTCGCTTCCTAGTAGTACTTGGGCGAGATTTAATTATTAAAACTGTGCTCGATATCTGCCTTTCATTTTATCAAAGTTTATTTATTCGAGCTTTTAATCTTATATCAATAAATACGCCCTTAGACGAAGTCCTCATTAACACTTAGTAAAACTCTTGAAGAGATTCTGCATACGTAGTAACATGATATTTTAGGTATTCTAGATGCAGCAAGTGTCACTGTGGCGGTTCTTCATTTTTTTAATAATGATTTAGCGTTTTTTTTTTTGGAAATCAAACGGTGGTTAGGTATGTAATCTGCACGCGTGAAAGCGTGAGATCGTGCTGCTCTAGCAGCACTTGTCGGTGTGGTGGTTCCTCAGTTTTTTAAAGATAAGGAGGAATTGCAGTTATGCTGGATTGGATAAGTGTGCACCTTTAGTGAAAAAAATGATAATTCGTCTGTCGCTTTAGCAGCACATTTTCTAACACTGTTCATCACTATTTCAAAGACTTTTCGATGAATTCTGAAGACTAAAATACGATGCATCTATTTTTTATTATGGATTTATATTCGGCGTTCAAATCTCTGTTCTTTTAAAAATAAATATTTTTGTTCACTTGACTGTGCATTATTATGCTGGACGTAAACTAAACACCTAATACCAATAACTTTAAAAAGCTGCAGCTTCAGATTAATAGTTTTTTAGACCTAGGTCACATTGACTTTTTTAATCTATGCACTGACAACCATAATTGACCAAACTTTCGTATAATTTGATTGGAGCAAGTTTTCAATAAGGACAGTTACGTAGTTCCTTTATTAGAGCCGTGTCTTTGAATATTTAATTTACAAAATTGATATTTTTTAGAGCAGGATATAGAAACAAGATTAATTTTTATAATCCGTATGTATTAAGGATGTTATCAATTTTTTTAAATATTATTTATTTATTATAAAACAATTTAATAGCCTATTTATATAACAAAGAAATTTTTTATCGATATGGTGCAGATATTGGCGTTTAAAATAATTTTATTACATATAATAATCTTAGGTCTTTGACCAAGTTGACCTACGTCTCGGCAAATTAGACATAGACATAAATGTGTTGTTAGGGGTGATAACACTTGTAAAACAAGTTAGTATCTTTTAGTAAATTCATATAAAAAGAGGGCTATACAAACCAGAAGGCACATTCACTAATACAGCACGAAGATGAAGGTATTAGTTCTCCTTTCTTTAGTAGCACTCAGCGTTGCTCTACCAACACTCCTTGATAGAACCGTAAGAGTAAAAGAAGATGGAACTGTATCTCTCTTCGGCTCTAGAGGTATCGAAATCGATATCCTCAAGAGTATTGTCGATCCCAGAATTGTCGAAGTCGTCTTCAGAAGTCCCAACACAAGAACCCAGATATTACAAATCGAGGAACCATTAAGAACTGGAAACATGAACAACCGTTACGTTCTTGGCGTTTCAGTTGACCAAGACTACAATCAAGCTGATGTTCTTGTCAACATTTTCCGCCATTATCAAGGTACACTTGACGATACTAAATACTACAGTCTCCTCAATAAAATTCAATTGTTGGTTAAAGCTGGACTCGTCAACCAGACAATTTACGACATTATCAAAAACTGGGATCTCGAATACCGTATGCAAGGAGTTAGGTAAGAATACTAATTAAGAATATCTAGTCAATAGATAATATTTTTATTTTTTATACTTATTGTAATATTTACTTGATATATAATTTTTTATGAAAAATATCATCATCTCCTCAAAAATATCAGTTACCAGTTTCATTTACCTCTATAATGTACTCATCTAATATATTTATTAACAGTTTTTTCTTTTTAATACCACAGACAATCGTGGACAATTTTTCTTTAATTTTAACAAGCAATTACTTGCCTGTCTGGCTATGTCCTTCTATTCAAATCTCTCTTGTGCCCTTCTTCTCCATTGTCTTATGTTCATTGTTTTTAGGTCGTCTTCCACGTCATCTAACTATCTCGTTCTGGGCCTTTCTTTTATTCGCCTTCCTATGGGCTTCCATTGTAACATTTTCTTTGTTGTTTTTGCATCCTTTTGTCTCTGCACATGTCCCAGCCACGACAGTCTTTGATTTTTCACAAATCTTACAATGTCATAACCTTCATTTAACTCATTAACCTCGTCGTCAGAGATGGGCATCGACACGTCGACTTTAATTGTCGACACAGACGTGTCGACAATGTCGAGAACGTGTCAACAATGTCGACAATGTCGACAATGTCAGCAACGTGTCCATAATGGAAAAAAGTGAGGTTATGTTATGAAATTATTCAGTTGTAAACTTTGAATGTGATCTGATCTGATCAGAATCAAAATGAGTGGCAGAAAACAGAAGAAATATTTTAATTAATTTTAGCTGGATAGCTATAGAGATTTATTCTCTGAAATTGATATTTGTATCGGCTGATAACTAACCCCGTCCCGTACTTTCATTTTAAGAAACGTCTGCAAGTTAGATCGTGGCAATGGTAATCAATCCAATAATGAAATGTCGCATGTTTCGATATACGAAAATACCGGCTCAGACACAGGTTTTTCACCTACAGTTAATCCACAAGTGAGTATATAGGACGTATGTTCTACTACATATTTAGCAGGGGCGGATCTAGAAAAAATTTTGGGGGGAACTTTTTGAACTTACATTTATCTATAATATAAAAATGAATCGTAAAATGTGTTCGGAGCCGCATAACTCAACAACGCATGGATCACCATTTCGGTAGTAGTATATTGGAGAAAACATGGCGTCAAAAACCGTATAGCCATCTAACGACAAGAAGTGAAAATAACGCACTACTAACACACTACCTACTATTTAATTAGAATTCGGAAGGGGACATAAATTGCATCAGTTTTCACCCCAGAATTTGTATTCTGAGGTTTTCACGTTGTTGCATCTCTATATACAGGGTGTCCCATTTAAAAAAACACCAAGTTTAGTATTTTACGGCAAAAAACGGATTGGCCTATTGAATTAAGTACAAAACGCTGTATCTATGCCAACTTCTGTATACAGGGTGTCTGTAGATCCGCCCTTTATATTTAGTCCCTTAGAGTTTCTTTTTATTTTGAATTTTAGAATACAACGAACGGTAGTTACGAAGTTATGGAAGATGGTTCGCTAGCTATTGTGACTGGAACTTCACCTGAAAACATGCTAGATGGAATTATAGGATATTCATTAGATACCGATGCCGCCTTATTGGAATTGGAAGAAAACAATGGTGTAGCAATTCAAGGCACTTATAGTATTGTTGAAAATATGATGTTATCAACTACTGATACTGAGAGTAGTAATTTGACTAACTTAAGTACTCCAACTTCCTCCAGCACAAGCTACACAAGCACGAATAAAAGAAATTTATTCGCTACATCTCAAGCTAGACCAGCCAAAAAATCAAAGAAAATCACCGACTATATGGACATATTACAAGAGTATGAAGAGGAGAAGATAAGCACTGCACTAGCCAAATTTATATTCGGCTGTAACTTACCATTTACTGTGGTAGAATCACCTCTCTTTAAAAATTTTATAAAAACGATCCGTCCTGCTTATTTAGACAAAATTCCTGGCCGGAAAAAACTTTGTACATCGCTTTTAAATAAGTGCTATGAAGACTGTATTGAGATTTCACGTAAAAAAGTGGAAACCGAGTCAGTCATTTTGTGTGACGGTTGGAAAAACTCATCTACTAATTCTAAAACGGTTGTGACAATGTTGCATAGTGCAGACGGAAAAAATGCCTTTCTTGATGCTTGGGATTTAACCACGGAGTCTGAGACTGGAGAAAAACTTGCCGAAATAATAACAGAATCTAAAAAAATTGCAAAAGAAAAATACGATGTAGATGCGTACGGTATAGTTTCGGATAATGCTAGTGCAATGATTAAAATGGGATCCCTCCTCAAGCACAACATGTGGCACTCTACGTGCAGTAGCCACACCGGCAACCTTTTAGCCAAAGACGTGCTGGATAAAAAGTTAGTCGACAATGTGGTCATTGTCCTCAAAGAATTTAAGCAACCAGATTTAGAAAAAATGATAGTTGATAAGGGAGGGCGCAGAATCCAATTGCCGGCCGAAACAAGATGGTGCTCTTACCGAGATTCTTTCAAAAGTCTCCTAGAAAATCTGGTATATATGAAACAAGTAGCCGCTGTAACGAAAAAAAAGATTAAGCCGAAAGTCAAGGAATTAATCTTCAACGATGAATTTGTGGATGAGATTCAACAGAACATAGAAATTTATGAACCCATTTGTAATCTGATCAATGCTTGTCAGAAATCTGACACATCTGTAGCAGATGCCGTTCATCTGTGGCTCAATTTGAATCTGCCAGATAACCTTAAAGAAAAATTGAAACACAGACAACAAATGGCGTTAAACGTGTACGCATTAACTGCGTACTATCTGCATCCGAAATATGAAAATTCCAAGCTTACGTCAGAGCACACTGGTAGAATAACTCAGTTCTTACTCAGAAAGTTGTGCAATCAGGGCATAGAAGAATGGGACAAATTTAACACTAAATCGGGTAAGTCTTTCAGACAAAATTATCGCTCTTTTGATTTTTAATATATTAGGTTTACAATTTCAGGAATATTCTCAACACTTGGCGAGTGGTCAAACTGGAATGCCCAATTCTTGCTAAAATGGCTCTCAGACTTCTAAAAATGCCAGTCTCCTCAGCTCAAATCGAGAGACTCTTTTCAAATTGGGGACACATTCACAGTCTGATAAGAAATAGATTAACGTTCACTAATTCCAAGAAATTGGTACATATTTATGTTTCATTAAAGGGAGAGTATCCTGATAAAAATAGTTATGACCTGGACGAGGAAGAAATTGTAGATATGGACGGGGAAAGTACAACTATTTGATGTATTATTGGTTAAATGTTTTCTTTGGTTAAAAATTAGCAAAACCGCAAAATGTTGTAATGTTTTTATTATGCAGTCTCTGCCAAAGCACGAAGAGATTCAACACTGTTTCAGTAATTATTATACTATAATTATTATAATAAAGAGTTAGTAAAATTTAAAAAAAAAGTAAACGAAATGTTAGGAAACAAGGTAAGGTTTCAATGTACTGAGATATGTTTGATTGTGGTTTTAAATCTTACCTCGTTTACTGACGTTTAGGTTTACGTTTCTTTTTAATTTTTTTTAAACCTTTCTGTAAATTTTACGAGTTTACGAGTAACGATAGAAAATTAAAAATCTATGAAAATTTGTTTGGCTGGTTTTTTCTGGTTTTGCATCTATATGGTAATATTTTAGATTCATTACATTGCATTACTCTATCATGAGGTTTGCACATAATAAATTGTCTCTATATGATTCTATTTAAAATTCATTTAAACTTGAAAAACCTGCAATCAAACAATTATGGAATATCCTATGAATTTGACAATTGCAAGTTAATAGTGAGGTTAAAAGTTTCAAAAGTTTGAGATTATTTGGTCTCTTTGCAACTTGTTGAAACATTAATGCATACTTTTTCAATAAGTCAGCGCAGCCAGATTAACCTAAAATTTCAAATTAGTGCGCACGGAACGTCATTCTGATCGTTTGCTAATTGTCGACATACTCGACATTGTCGACATTGGCAACAAATTTAAATCACTCGACATCGACATGATTGTCGACATGTCGACAATCGAATTGTCGACATGACATTATCGACACCGCCCATCCCTGCTCGTCGTTTCTCCTGATTCTCCATGTGCCATCTTACTCTTGTACCGGGCCATATACTTTCTTCGGTATTTTTCTTTTGAATGTCCTGAGTTGGGCTTCATCTTTTTTCGTCATTACCCAAGTTTCATATCCATAGGTTACTACGGGTCTAATCAGTGTTCTGTAGATAATCATTTTGGTTTTTTTGTCTAATAATTTCGATGTCATGAATCTTTTTTTAGCATAGTATGTACGATTCCCGCTGGAAATACGTGGATTAATCTCGCTACTTACGGAGTTCTTCTGATTGATTTCTGTGCCGAGATATGTAAGGGCATCCACTCGTTCGATAGTATAGTTGTCTATTGTGATATTATTTTCATTGTCAGTTATTCTTTTGACTGTCATATACTTCGTTTTTGCTTCATTTATTTTAAGACCTCTTTTTCTTGCTTCAGAATCAATTTGTTTGAACACTTCCATTAGTCGTGGCTTATTCCTACTAATAATGGCTACATCATCTGCATATGCAGTAATTTGTACTGATTTGGTGTTTATATGGCCGGTTATATTGGTTTTTCTGATGACTGCCTCAAGAACTAGGTTGAATAGCATGGTTGATAGGGCATCTCCCTGTCTTACTCCCATGTTGATGTTAAACAGGGGAGTCAGTTCTCCATCTACTCTGACTGCGGCTTTTAAGCCCTGCAACGTCATTTTTATGGGGCCTGATGTATTTCTTAGGTAAACCTATATTCCAAAGGTCTTCCAACATTCTGTCTCTTTTCACACTATCAAAAGCTTGTTGAAAGTCTATATACATATCATATAGGTCTATGTCGTATTCATAAGCTTTTTCTTGTATCACCAATTATATTTTCGGAGTATTCTAATAATCTATTGTAGATTATACCAGAAAGAATTTTATATATTACATTTAGCAATGTCTGTATCATATTATACTCATTTTGTCATAGTACTTTTGAGAGCGTGTTTCCAATTGCTACACATCCCCCTAGTATACTTTGTTATATAATTTTGCATAAAAATCTTCTTCGTTGTATGCCGTGCTTTTTTTAAAGCGTTGGCTATCGTCGTATTAACAAGCTATAAAAATGACTTTTACTCCACAATACAGAACGCCAGTTAATAAAGCTTCTTTATGCAATTTCTATTCTGATCAAAATTTTCTTGTCACTTTCAACCCTGTAGTCAATCCAACTAACCCAGATATCTAAAGTGTTTCATCCTTTCCAGGATTTTGTTATCTAATTTTAGTATTAAGTCTTCAATATTAATTTTTCTGACCACCATCCATTTTGTTTTCTTTGCGTTAATTGTTAAGCCCTTGTCACTGCATTTTTTTAACAGGGTTTGAAAGTGTTCTAGGCTTTTTGCCCTCATAGCGATGTAATCTGCGTATCTGATGTTATTTATAATTTCACCACCGATCTGAACACCTTCGAGACGATTATTTAACGCCTTCTCAAAACCTGGTTCAGTGTAGGCATTAAACAACATCGGTGGCATAACACATCCCTATCTGACACCACGCTTAATGAAAACTTCGGCTTAAACCTCTTGATCCACCGTAGTACAAGCTGTCAGATTGTTGTAAAGAGTTTTGAGCAATCTAATATCATATGTGTCCAGACCAACTGAATCCAAGTATTCAAATAGTAATGTATGTGGTACTCTATCAGTGCATATTCTATACAATTACATGTACTACAGGTCTAAAAATCCTTCTTAAGTTCTTCTACTAACCAAAATAAGAAATAATGTTTCTTGATAAATCTAATTCAATTTTATTCCTATTGAAAATTTGTTACTTTCTTCTGTCCACTTTGTCACACTAGTTTTCATGCTTCACTACATTACTTCATTCTGGTCTGTTTTACTTCATTTATGTCATCATACCGTCTAATTTATATTTCAGTGGAATCAGGTTTTTTTATTAACAATTGAAAAAGTATATACCTTGCAATTATAATATTTTCGCAATGTTTTCCCTTCTGTTATAAATTATTATATAATTTTTTCTATAATAAATCTCTTTTTAGTGATATTGTCCCCGTTCAGGGAGTAAGTGCTCTTCGTCAATACGTTGGACAAGTTGGAGATGTTATGCGTCTTGGTGAAAATTTACATTATGGAACCCAAAGAAACTGGTAAGTTGTTATTTATTTTTTCAAGATTTTTTTCCTCGAGAAAGAATGGGATCTTGTTCTTGATGAACCTATCTGTAACGAATGTTGGCGATCAGCATAGCAGTATATCTTGTCTGCAGCAAGGCAGAAAATCTGTGCAGATGTGGTGAATCAGGTTCTGAGGTTCGTTAATCAGAATGTTCATGTTCTTCCTGGACTTTGTCTTGTACGAGATCTTCAGTTTTATTTATACGTCATTTAAAATCATGGGACTTGTATCATCTTCATTGTTAATTTATTTCATAAATATTTACAATCAAATATGCAAGCAATCTTCAAAGATTTCTATTCCCAAGCATTAGTTGTACTTTCAAATTTGTTTCTACTGCACTGTCTAACAATGGGTATAATATAAATACATTTCTTCAAAATTCTTATTCAGCTTCTATATAGTATTCACACTGTTAGTTCGAGAGTTACCGTTCATTCTATAGGTACGTCTTCAGATCTGGAGATGCTGCTTTGTTTAGTTGATGATACCTACCCTTCTTTGCAATTGGTCTTAAATTTTGGTTTTTATTTTTTCCCATTTTTTTCCATCTTTCTTATTTTTATATTTTTACTGTTTACTTGAGCAATTTCTGGTTTTGTTATAGTCTTGTCTACCTTCCGTTCGGAAATTTTATATTATCCTCCTACTCTTTTTTCACTTTTATTAACGTTAAATTATTGTAGTCATTTCGTAATTTTTGTAATTCAGTAGATTTTTTTTAATTCGGATACTTTTTGCCACATATATCTGTCTAATTTCGTGCAAATCATTTTATATAATAATGGTCTTTTTTATGAATTTTTTCTTTTAAGTTTCTTTTTAAACGGGCATGTACTTTTCTATGTTCTCTGTCTTGTGTAATGTACCGTATCTGATAGGTTAGTTTTGTTTGTTTTCTATCAAACTCGCTATATCTGTCTATCAACATCCTAGGTATTCTCTTTGTTTAGCTTTTTTCTTCTTCTAATGATCATTTGGATACATTATGCAACATTTTAAGCGACTCGCTCAATTTATTTTTACTTTTAAAAATAAAATCTATCAAACTTTAACAACTGGTGAATGGATTTAGTATCCGCAGTCACAACTCAACAACAACTGTCAACAACAACTTTGAAAACTATTATTTTTTAGACATTCCTCCTATTTTATATGACTATTCAATTTTTCAACCTTTTCTTAAAGAGGTCATATTTGATTCATTCTCTCTCATTCTATATTTTTCTCAAATGTACGTTTTTTTAATTATCGTGTGCTTAATTACTGTATAATAGTAAATTTGTTTTGGTTTCACATATTATGTGAAGCTTTTCACTGCATTAATTTTAACAGAACATTAACTTTATTTTACACGATTTAAATATTCTTTAATTTAACTTTAAAATATTTATTATGTATACCAACTCATTATTCAAATAATAATCAGTACTATTTTTTACAGGAATCTTGACCAAGACTTGCTCCAAAACTATTTTCCACTTAAACATTTCCAAACTCTGCTCGGACAAATCCAACAGCAACGTGAACTTCAACAAAGTTTATTAAACCAACAACAATATTTACCTCAACAATATCTATCTGGGCAATATCTTCTTGAAGATCAAATAAACACTGACCAAATCTTGAACCAAATTTACAGACAACAGATTGGACAAAGTCCATTGAACCGTTATTTGGTAAACATGCGACTTGTAAATGGAGAACAATTATACGAAGTTCCTGAAAAATTCGTTAATGTTCAACTTCTTGAACAACTCTTTGTTAAACAAGAAATGATCAACCAAAAATGGACTGAAATCATAGAAAGAGGACAACCAATCACTGAAGATGTTCTCTACGAACAACAACTTATTAACGAACAGATCGAAAAGCTTATTGAACAATTAGTTTACCACCAAAATCTCATTACACGTGAAGTTGAACAATATATTGTTAAAGGACAAGTAGTTCCCCAGCAGCTTGTTTACCAACAGAGATTGGTCTACCAACAAGTTCATGAATTGATCGAACGTTTGAACTACCAACAGCTCTTCTTGAACCGTCAAGCCGAAAGCATAACCGAACTCGATACTATATCCCTTCAAAGATGGATTGTACAACAAACTATTATTCACGAACAGATCCAAAAACTAATTCAACAATTATTATTCCAACAAACACACGTAAGAGAACAAATTCAAGTATTAATTCAACAAGGAAAAGTTATCCCACAGGAAGTCGTCCTCTACCAAAGAATTACCTACCACTACGTTGAAAGATTTCTTCAAGTTTTGATTAAACAATTCGTATATCAACAAAACTACTACAAACAGTTGATCCAACTCTTGGGACAACAAAGACACCCTATTCCCCAAGAATTAGTTTCCCAATACTTCATCATTTACAAGCAATTACTTCAGCTGATTCAACACGGAGATATTGTACCTGAAGATTTGATCTACCAACAAAGACTAATCCACCAACAGATTGTTCTCATGCTCCAACAATTGAAAGTTGTTCCACAACAATTAATAACCGAGATGGTTCCTAACACACAAGAACGTTTGTGGCAGACTCAAAGCATTTTCCAAAGATTGCCTCGCGTTTATTAAAGACTGCTTTATTTGTAACTCGTTATTTAAAATTTTTGTTATGATTTTTGCAAATAAATAAATATATTTTTCTGCATATCTCCCTTTTTATTTCCGCATATAACGTTTTATTCTTTCTTCTTAACGTGCCCTATCAAGTCCCCTTGACGTTGGCGATTAACATGGCGAAACTGTCTCTGTCTCGAGTTATTCTAAATAGTTGCTCAGCTTTCTCAGCTTATCTTCAGCTTCGTTTCAGCTATGTTTTATTATGTCATAAAAAATGTTATGTGTATATCTATTTCATTTATTATATGTGTGTAATATTGGTATAATTATCGGATCAATATATTTTCTGAATTTAGTTTACTATGTACCGTTAACCTGAAGATGAATAGCAATTTTTTTAAGCCCTTCTCTCTATTCGGATTGGCGAATATAGGCCTCTTCTAGTTTTCGCCATTTATCTCTATTATTTGTAAGACGTTTCCGGACGCATTTGTGGTCTTCCTCGTGGTCTTTTGGCTTCATATGGTCGCCAATTACCGAATTCTTCATTCCATCGGTCATTCCTAAGACATTCGTTATGTCCAGCCCATTTCCATTTCAGTTTAGCTGCCTGTTCGACAGCATCCTTTACTTTTGTTCTATTATGAATGCCTTCATTGGGTTCGTGGTCTTTGTATTTCATGTTTATTTTAGTGAATGTTCCGGTTTGAGCTCCATATGTAAGTACAAGTAGGCTACAGGAGAATATTGGACAACTTTTTGAACATTTATTAACATAGTCATCATCATCATCCAGCCTCTATTTATCACGTCCACTGCTGGACATAGGCCTCCCTTAAACTCCTCCATTCCTCACGATTTTGTGCTCTTTGTTGCCAATTTTTAGTGATACGCCTGATGTCGTCGGCCCAACGTGTAGGTGGTCTTCCTCTACTGCGTTTGTCTGCTCTTGGCCTCCAATTTGTAATTTTGCTCGTCCATCGTGAATCGTGCATTCTCGCTACATGGCCTGCCCAGTTCCATTTTAGTTCCGCTATGCGTTCCACAACATCAGTAATACTCATCCTTCTTCGCAGATCTTCGTTTCTTATTCGGTCCCTCAACGTCACTCCCAGCATAGACCGTTCCATTCGTCTCTGTGCCACTCTCAGTTTCGAAGCCGTGGTCTTGGTTAAAGTCATAGTTTCCGCCCCATAGGTCATGACCGGTAATACGCATTGGTCAAACACTTTTCTTTTGAGGCTGATTGGTATGTTGGCCCTAAGTGTGTCTCGCAGTTTTCCAAAGGCTGCCCATGTTAAAGTAATTCGTCTTTGGATCTCACATGTTTGGTTATCCCTGCTGATTCTTATTTCATGACCCAAATACGTATATTTCTCCACCAGTTCTACCACTTTGTCTTGAATAGTCAAATGGTTATTGGGGACCAACTTTTTCATAAACTTAGTTTTGGTCAAGTTCATTCTCAGGCCCACATTCGAACATGCAAAATCCAATTCGTTTAACATATCTGTAGCTTCTCCTAAATTATCTAAATTATCTGTGATAAGGATATTAACATAGTACCTAATAGATTTATGAATATATCTTACCGATTAGGTAAATATTATGTTATATCATAATGAGTTATTGAATTCAACAGATTTCAACATGTTTATAAGATTAGATTAGGTTTTATTGTAGTAGGAATACAAAATTTAATAATAAGATATCTGCAAAAACATAAAACATATAGTTCTTCTCTAAATATATACAAAACGAAACCTGCTACACGAAAGGTTGTAATATTTTGTACAAAATACTAATATACAGGATGTTTCATTAAAAAAATAAGAAAATTTTGTATTTGAAAATAGTGATCACACTGTATATTGGATGGCTGGATGCCAAAGATATTAAATTATTTAAAATTACCACTACACTAGAAAAACTTTCACATGTCATTTACAGTAGTTTTGTTTGAAACATTTTTTTATATACTTCATAGATTAACCATAATCAAAGGAAGCCACAGGCATGTCGCACCCTGTACATGTAAACAATATAAAAAAGTGCAGATGTCATCCGTTTTTTTGTATAAATGCACCAATAACAAAAAAATTCTGCTAAAAAAGAACAAAAATATTTAATTTATGTCAGAAATTAATCTATTTGATAAGCAATTTAAAAAGATTATTGTTTAAACCAAGATTAAATTAAAATAATATAAATTTTTCTATTTTATATGTCTATACAAGACTGTTGTCAAATATTTATTTAATCCTAACGCAATTAAAAAAACACGTTCATTTAACAAAAGAATTGTTTACACCTATATGGTGCAGATTTAGGTATTTAAAACAATTTTATGACAATAATAATCTTAAATTTGTGACCAAGGTGACTTACATTTCGACAAATTAGTTGGGATTTGTTGTTAGGTGTGATAGCAATTAAAAAACAAGTAAGTGTCTTCCAACAAAAAATTAGTTCTTATAAAATATAGAGAGTGCCAACTTTAAGCCACACTGACTAGCATAGCACGATGATGAAGGTGTGTGTTCTTCTGTCTCTAGTTGCACTCTGCATTTCTTTACCAACACTTTTTAGCAGAACTGTAAGAGTTAAGAAAGATGGAACTATAACTATCTTAAACTCTAGGGGCTTCCAAATAGAGATTCTCAAAAGTATTACCGATCCTGGAGGAGTAGAGGTCATTCTCGGGAGTCCAGATACAAGAACCATAATTTTTCAAATAGGAAAATCACTCAAACCTAGACGAATGAACGTCCCCGCTATCTATGTCGCTCAACCAGACTACAACCAAGGTGATATTCTTGCTGATATTTTGCGCGAACACGAAGGTACACTGGATGATAGAAAATATTACCGACTTCTTAAGAGAATTAAAAAGTTGGTTGAAGCCGGACTCATCAACGAAACCATCTATGATATTATCAGAAACTGGGATCTTCAATACCGTATGCCAGAAACTAGGTAAAATTAAAAATATTTCTGAAATATTTAAAAATTGTTTTGTTAGATATGTCAATTTATTTAAAGAAAATACAAATGATCAAATTTTTTTTATTAACACCTAAACTGTGTTTATGCTACTGAAATCTGGTCACAGTTGACCAATTATCAATTCTTCTTTAAGTTAAACTACTAAATGATACTTAAATTGTAAGAGATTATCTCTATAGTGTTCTCGAACTATGCACGATAACATATAACACAGCAATAGTTTCTGCTTGTACACTAAATAACACTTTACACTAGGTCAAATTGTTTTCTTCGTTTGTGTCCTCTTTGTAACTTATTATTATTTATTATTGAGGAACTGGATGGCCTTGATGTTAACATGACCACGGAGCCGTTGTTCGTGACTATCTGCCATCTTCTTGATAACTTTATCCATGTCTTCCATTTCAAGGTCCTTGTGTAGGTCAACACTTCTGATATACCAAGGAGCATACTTTATTCTGGAGTCCCTGGATGTTTTAGATATTTTTTGAATTGGCACAGCCTCAGAGTTGGCAACCATACTTCCATACTGGTCTTAGTATTTATTTGTATAACAGTTGTTTGTTATGTATGGACAATGCCGAATTCCTTCTCATCAGCCAATACATTTTATTGTAATGGATACAAGTGTGATAACTAAGTATTTTGCGAAAAACGCCTATGATATTTGGTCATCATTTATTCTAATTGGAATGTTTTGGATTTTTTTATTATTAAAATTCGCGTGAATTAATTTAGAATTATTTAGTTTGATTCTCCATTTTTTAATCCAATTTTGGATTTTATTTATTGACAACTGCAATTTTGCTTCTAGTTCTTTGCTGGCATTACCTACTGCACACCTAAGAGTATCATCTGCAAAGGTGGGTATGGTATAATTTTCTAGTTCAGGTATGCCGTATATAAATAACAGGTAGAGGACCGAATAGTACGCTTCCTTGATGGATTCCTGTTTTAATTTCTTTTAGATCTGTAAAGAGGTATTCTTGCTTAATTCTAAAATATCTGTCATATATATGTATGACTGCAAAATTTCTGAATATAAGAATTTTGATGTTGTGGATTAAACCTTCATGCCATACATTGTCAAAAGCTTAAAATATTCTGAAGTAGACTTTTCTTCTAATGATATTTCAATGTTGTTGATTTATCTTTGTACCTGATCAATCGTAGAATATTTATTTCTAAAGCCAAATTGGTGGTTTGGAATCACTGTTTTCTCTTGTACTATTGATTCCATTTTTTTAACAGGAGTTTTTCAAACAACTTCGACATCATTGGTAAAAGTGATATTGGCCTTTATGAGAAGACTTAATTTGGGGATTTTCCTGGTTTTGGTATGATTATGATTTCAGCTATTGTCCATAAATTTGCGACATAACTCAATCTTAATGTAGCATTAATTATGTTGGCCAGTGTTTAAAAAAAAGAGTATATCTTCACCATTTGCGTTTTGCAGATGACATAGTACTAATAAGCACAGATATCCATGAACTGAAATCAATACTACAAGATTTAAATCACAAATCGAAGCAAATAGGATTAAAAATGAATCTCGAGAAAACAAAGATAGTAAGCAACAGCCAAGAAAACATCACGATAGATAACATCAATATAGAAAATATATATAATATATATATATATATATATATATATATATATATATATATATATATTATATATATATATATATATATATATATATATATATATATATATATATATATATATATATATATATATACGACATGCAACTAAAAACGAAAAGGAAAACCAAAGCCTAGAAATTAAAAGAAGGACGTAATTGCCATAGGCTGCTTTTGGTAAGTTAAGCTTCATTTTAAAAGAGAAAAAATTCCCAATTCACTTAAAACGAAAAACCTATGACACTTGTATACTACCAGTTGCAACTTATGGGTTGGAAACTATGGCAATAACAAGAAAAATGGCAAAACAATTAAGAGTAACTCAACGGGCCATGGAGAGGGCCATGTTAAATATAAGCCTGAGACAAATTTTCTAACAGTGAAATACGTCGAAGAACTAAAGTAACCGACATCATGGAAAAAATAGCGACATTGAGATGGCAATGGGCATATATAGCCAGGACATGTAGACAAGACACCAACAGATGGTCTCATAAAGTAACATTCTGGAGACCTCGAGAAACAAAAAATAAGCGTAGGAAGACCCAAAAAGAGATGGATAGACGATATAACAGCTGTAGCTGGAAAACAGTGGATGAGAATTGTAAAAGATAGGGAAGCGTGGAAGCAATTGGAGGAGGCTTATGTCCAACAATGGATAAATGAAGGCTGAAGAAGAAGAAGAAGTGCTTAACGAGGCAGATTGTTTAGTAATTCTTCAATAATTAAATCATATCCTACTGCTTTCTTCAAATTTATGTTGTCTTTTAGTTTCCTAGCTACTTCCTTCAGGGCTGCTAGTCTGATTCTGTCATCTGACTGATTAGGCTGTAAAGATATTTGATCATTAATTTGTTTTTCATGCAGTTTCAATTTATTTTCTAAATATGTGGCTAATCTCTCTTCCTGCTACTTTTTGCTTCTAGCCCAACTAACTTCTTTCTGGTACTGTCTTAATGGGTAGAGAATAGGGTACTGGTCTTTTTAGCCTTTTGTTGCTTTCCATAAAGAGTACTCAGTGCTGCTATCATTAGTCAACTCTTTCAGATAAGATCTGATTGATTGATTTTTTATGTTTTTAATCTCTATTGTAAGTTTTTGACTAGCATTATCAATTTTTTTTGATTGAAGAAGCTCTAATTACTATTTAACTGGGAATAAGCCGCAAATAAAGATGAAATTACGTTTATTGACGTTTCAATTTCCACTCATGGATCAGAGTTGTTGGACACATTCCTAAATGATATAAACGATAAAGAAGAGGCAATAACATTTACCATGGAAAAGGAATATAATAACACGCTACCTTTCCTGAATGTTTTAGTTTCTAAGAACGATACTGGATATGAGACTCAGGTGTATAGAAAACCAACTCACACCAATAGATATTTAAATTTCAAATCAAATTACAATATTAATGTAAAAAAGGGAATAATTAAATCCTTATACGATAGAGCCAAAATTACTTGTTCTAACGAAAATTCGTTCTTGGAGGAGAAAGATTTATTAACATCTGTTTTATTAAAAACTGATTATCCTTTATCGTTTATAAATAAGGAATTTTCAACAATCGATCGAATAGAACAGAAGAACTTAGAACGAGATCCTATAGCATACACAAGGAATAAGAACGAATATAATAAGGAAAATATCAATACCATACTTAATATTATCAAAAAAACCTAAAAGGATAGGAAATAAATCCAACATTTCAATAACATTCAAAACAACAAACACGTTGAGATCTATTTTGTCCAAAACCAAACCTAACAATGAACAAGAAAGGACAAAGAATTGCATTTATAAAATACCTTGTAAATGCGATCAGTTTTATTTAGGTGAAACATCAAGGCCATTAAATGTTAGAATAAGTGAACATCAATCTTATATTAAAAATAGAGAATTTGATAGATCTCAAATATGTAAACACGCATGGGATAATGAACATAGGGTTCAATGGAATAATTCAAATGTAGTCCTAAAAGAAACGGATGGTAAAAAAAGAAAAATCAAAGAAGCGGCTCTAATTATGCTAAATGAGGCCAATTGTGTCGCAAATTCCTCGGCAGAATGTAGTAGGATCTGGTTACCAATATTGAAAGAGGAAGTTAATAATAAAAAAATACCAGTATTATTAAGTCAGTAACATACAGAGGATACATCATTTATGTTTTTTAAATAACGAAACATATAAAATCAGAATTTTGGTGTTTATTGAAGGTAAACTAAATGCACGAACAAATACTTACCATGTCGGGATAGTATTATGAGGTTTTTTTCCTGGTTTTCCCTCATAATTTACTATGGAATCACTAACAGGAGAATTTTACTGTCATCATGTCATGTGTTTGTCTTTTTAAAAACGAATTACATGCTATGATTTTTTTTCTGACGGATATTCTCAAGTTAAAGTTGATTTCATGTAATCCAATGAACTATCTTATAAATAAAGTCGTCCCAGGGGCGAAACTCAACAATATTGGCAATATCATGTTAAAGTCGTCTACTTTAGAATGCATTATATATGTCTGAATTGTCAATAAAAATGAGTCAGATAAAATAAATTATTAGAAGAATTTTTCACTATGTAACAAAAAACCAAATTTGTTTAATTTACTGTTTGTATTTTGAGAACGATTTCCGAAGTGGAAATTGAAACTTAAATAAACGTATTGTTATCTTTAATTGTGGCTTATTCCCAGTTAAATAGTAATTAATTTAAAATGCCACAAGAAAATAGTTTCAGAACAATATGAAGGAGCTCTGGTTTGTTGTTAATTAACATTTTATATTCTTTTGGATAGTTAATTTAGTTTATTTTTATTCTTATTGCAAAAGTGCTTTCCAATGCTGATATTTGTACAAACAACTGTACGTTCTCATCTAATTGTTGAGGTTCTTTTGATGGTACTGCTAATTCAATTTTATCTTCAAGACATACTCCTAGACTTTCTCAGTGTGTTCTTTATTTGTAAATATTGGGCGAATGATTTAAATTCATATTCTAACCATCATTAATATCTATATAATTGGATGAAATATTTGTAATATCTTCTAATTCTTCTTCTTTTTCTTCTTCCTCTTTATAAGCAATTCTGCTTGTTCAGTAGCGAATTAATACCTCTATGGAAAGTTGTCATTCCATCTTTTGCGTGGTCGTTCGATACTTCTTTTGCCGATTGGAGACTAATCTTTTGCTGTTTTGACGACATGGGTCTCCCCCATCCTGGTTATTGGTTATTACATTTTATTTTCTATTTTGTGCCCATTCATTTATACACTGTACGTTACATTTTCTTCTAATGTCTTCACTTCTCTTTCGATCTCCCTGCATATTTCCTGTAATTTTTCTCAGTACTATCATTCCTGCTGTTTCCAGTAGCCTTTGCGTTCTTGACTTCATCTCAGTGTTAATGTGTTTGTTTCGCCATATAGTTTTAGTAGGGTATCCTGATAGTCTATTTGCTTTTTGTACTTGGTCTCTCACTTCTTTTTCCAGATCTTCATAGCTAAACAGTGTAATTGCCAGGTATTTTATTTCCATTACTTGTTCAATATTGATGCCATCAATTTCTATTTTACATCTGGTTGATTATTTGCTGACTACTGTTGTTTTAGTTTTCTAAAATGAGATTGTCATATTAATTTCTTTTGCTCTTATGTTAAATCTGTGAAACATTTTTTGACTATCTTTATCTTGGGCTAGCAATGTTGCGTCGTCTGCTTAACAGAGTATTTTTATTTCTTTGTTTCCCATTCTGTATCTTCCTTTGTTAACGCTTTTAATGATTTCATCCATGATTAAATTGAAGAGCATGGAGCTCTTCTTGTCTTATTCCGCTGCCTATGTCTATAGGTTCTGTAAGTAGTCCATCTATTCTAACTTCCATTTTGTTGTTTTGGTGAATGTTTTGTATAGCTTTTATAATATTGGGTGTGTGCGAACATTTCAGGTAAATACTTTAAGATCGTTGTCCTTATTTTGTTGCATAGGTCGTCGTCGAGATTTCCGTCCAGTATTTTTAACTTTAGATTTCGAAACTATGTGTGTTTACAGGGTTGGGTAGTTAACCCAACGCCAAACCCCCTTTTCAGAGGGTCATTTCACCTGCTCTCGTCAGTTCCCGACCCAACTTTCCACCCAGGGTTGGATACCGGATCTCCAGCTGGGTTGCTCAGTTAACAGGGGAGACCATCGTGAAGGTGAGAGTCGAATTTTAGTAGAAGAGGCTAATTGGAGTAAACTGGAATCAACTCCATATATTCGCATTCTACCCCTTTATCCCCCTCGTTTTCCCTTTATTGGGAAAACTCAGATGGAAGGATGGTGTAGATGAGGATGGTAGAAAGATAGGCGCAGCAAACTGGCAACGGTTGGCAATGGATAGGACTGCCTGGCGCCATAGACTTGGGAAGGTCGAGGCTCTTTCATAGGGCTGTAGCACCATTGATGATGATGATTAATAATATTGGGAGGAACTTGTCTATTATACAAAAGATGGATTACATCTTTGAGTATTACTTTGTCAAACGCTTTCTTTAAGTCAATCAGATACAGAAATGCTGGTCTAATATACTCCATTGACCTAACATCAAGGAAATCAATTAAAACCGGTATTTTATTTCTATTTGTTGGCCATTAAGTTGGTCTACCTGCTGTATTGGTTCACATTTCTGTTCTTTTATGGCTGCCAGTAACTATATTTCTATAGTTTAATTAAAAATCCTTTGTAATAGGTATATATTTAAGGCCCAAACGAGCTAAGTTAAAAAGACAAAACGTTTTCTGAAACCATGCTCCATCATCAGTGTCTAGGAGTACATGAATGTAGCCACCAAGATTAAATATATGGGTAAAAACCCGTTAACAGATGTTTAATTACATTTAGTTTTAAAAATACGTTATAATGATTTAAGATTATAGAGTTACCGATGGATTAGGTAACATGGCGACATATGACTTCACGTTGAATTTGCTAGTCCTGAGACGGTATGTCTTCGAGGACTGAGACTTGAGTCCTCTGAGACTCAAGTCTCCACCAATGAAATATTTAGTTTCCAAAATTTTCATATACTCTACATCATACTGTTCTTTTTAATTGAATGCTTAGGGGGCTATAAATGAAGCATACATTAATGTACTTGCTTGTGTGTTGCTTTTGTTTTAGTGTAAAGATGTGTAGTGTGGTATACCCTGTATCGTCTAAACTTTATAAAGATTGTTTAGTTAAATGTGTTTCAGATATAAAGCACAATTTATCTTCTTCTATATCTCGGTTATCAAAAATTAAATATATTTTATAGCCACTTTAATAATACATCAATATAAGGTTGAATGTTCGAATAAATGAACTTTGATTGTACACAAGGCAAATATCGAACACAGTAGTTAATCAAATCTTGCCCAAGTACTTTCGATTACAAGATCATCCTCAGAAGCATTTCGTCAGTTGTGGCCTATCCAGCAGTAACAGAATGTCATAAATGTAAATTGGGACATAACAAATACACTAAATAAAGACAAACAAACACTTTAAAATTTAAAAATTGGAGAAGCTACATTTTATATAGAAGCCGGAGACAGAAGCCGTCATTCTGTCTCCGGCTTCTATATAAAATGTAGCTTCTCCAATTTTTAAATTTTAAAGTGTTTGTTTGTCTTTGTTTAGTGTATTTGTTATGTACCAATTTACATTTATGACATTCTGTTACTGCTGAATAGGCCACAACTGACGAAATGCCCCTGAGGATGATCTTGTGATCGAAAAAACTTGGCAAGATTTGATTAACTACTGTGTTCGATATTTGCCTTATGTACCATCAAAGTACTTTAATAATAATTGAATTTTTAGTGACGTTGACCCCGAACAAATATTAACAAATTTTCACCAATATAATGGACTTGTCGGTTTGCCTGTTGGAAAAAAATTGCAGTATGAAAACCAAGAAAAATGGTAAGAATTGTTCCATTTTAGAATTATTAGTATATTTTTAAAATTAAAATAAGATAAATATTTATTAATTTATTAAACAATTTACTGTGTGTTGTATATTTACATATTTTAATATTCTTTTTTCTTTTCGGCTTATCCTCAATTTTCCATTCACGATACCCATTTTAAAATGCTAGAATCTTGTTCTAGCTTGTATAAAGTTAGTAAATTAATACCATTTATTTTGGAGTCACTTGATAGTATCAAAAAATGTTATTAATATGTTAATGAGATCTAGTGACTTGCAGTCATGTAAAATATGGTTGAATATTTCAGGTTCAGTGCTACAAAGTCAGCAACTTACAAAAGACCAGTAGGAATGTCTGTTATGATTTTAAGCTATATCTTGCTTTTTTTTCAGCATCGCAAGATTCTGAAAACGCGCTGCTTTCAGCATCGCGAGATCATCGGCCAATGCAATAATGCGGTAACCCCTTCTCCAAATTTAAAATCGATGACCCCGTCGTATCCCAGATTCCGCAGTACCGGGCCAAGGACGAGTTCCTGAGGTACCCAGTCGTTATGTTTACAATTAAGCCTCTCTTAACCATAATTTTTCCTTTGGATAGATACTCGGAAACGATATACATCAAATATGCCGGACAGTTCCTCGCCGCTAGAGGACCCAGCACATACTTCAATGTATTAAAAGCGTTTTGTACGTTAAAGAAAAGTAGTACTGCTTACTTGTTCTGGTCTCCCCTCCCTTTCTACTGGCCGAAACAACCCCATCACCGCATCTACCGTACTCTTACCATTTCAAAATCCTTACTGCATTTGGGATACTTTCCTAGACCTATTTATCAGCCATTGGATTATCACAAGCAATCTCTTACAACTTGCTTATGCTCGAAAGATGATAAATAGGCTGATACTTGTCAACCCCTTTAGGTACAAGTACGATTTATCAAGGCTCCCAAAATACCTGTGCCTTAAGCATGACACCCATGTGACATAATAGTATTTCGTGTATAATGGGAGTCTTGAGCGGCTTAAGGGACTTCACCACTGACTCAAGTTCCTCTGGAGAGAACAGCATATCTTGCTCCGCATTCACGTCCCTCCGCACGTAGTGTCAAGCCCCGAGCGGAAATAACTCTCGGGCAGCCTCAATCTTCTCGTCGAGCGCCATATAGTTGCTTCATTACGATCTTATATCCTTCTCCCCATAGGTGCCAATATAACTTGCCACACAGTGTACAGTAACACTTATATTAAGACCTATATTTGAAGTGTATTCCATAATTGCAGTCAGGGCCTGTTGTAATATATCTCTGTCTCTGGTATTTTTCATGGACTAAGAATAAGGTCATTTATGCAGCCCAGAACATATCTGTCGTTGCTAAGTCTAGAAATCAATATATTCTTAACTAGATTTCATAAAAGAAGTACAAAGCTCCCTCTGTGTATAGACTCTGACTAATTGTGTTAACACTGTGGCATTACAGATATCATACGGCTTTTAACTGAATCGCTCTTGTTAGACAAGTTATTTGTAGAACGTACTCCACTCATTGTAGAAAATTATGCCATTTTCGTAGAGAATACTGCTTTATACGCATATTGTCCTGATGAATCAGATTTTTAAGCAATATGCCATCCGTAATCTGTCCATCGCGCATTTTTACTATAGTCTTTAGTACAAATGAACAGATTTTTAATAATCTGTATCTTAATATTGTTCTGAAGCTATTTTCTTGTGGCATTTTAAATTAATTACTATTTAACTGGGAATAAGCCACCCACAATTAAAGATAAAAATACGTTTATTGACGTTTCAATTTCTTCCTCGGAAATCGTTCGAGAACGATTTCCGACGTGGAAATTGAAACGTCAATAAACGTATTTTTATCTTTAATTGTGGCTTATTCCCAGTTAAATAGTAGTTAATCTATATGTTAGTTCCAAACAATTTAATATGCTATATGTTCTTAATATAAGTTTCATTTTTTAACTCAGACAATACACTGCTTGTCTCTGGCACTTGATTGTGAGTTATTTTTACTAAACTCTACTATTTTTTAAACTCCAGTATGAAGTAATACTTGTGCACTTTATAGAGCGCAAAGCCTAGCTTTACTTTAAAGTAAATAAATCTTTTTCCTAGTATTATATATTTTTATTACTACGTACAATTTTTTTTCAGGAATCTGGATCAAGAATGGCTCCAGAACTATTCTCCACTTAAACATTTCCAACCTTTATTCGAACAAATCAAAAATCAACGTGAACTTCAACAGGAATTATTAGACCAACAGCAATGTTTATCTCAAAAATATGAACATAATAAATATTCTAAAATGAATAATTACCAAATTTTAAACCAAATCGATAGACAACAACTTGAACAAACTCCTTTGAGCCGTTATTTGGTTAAACTGAAACTTTTAAATGGACAAGAAACATATGAAGCTCCTGAGGAATTTATTAATGTACAATTTCTTGGACAACTCTTTACTAAACAAGAAGTGCTTAACAATAAATGGACAAAAATGATCGAAAAAAAACAACCCATCCCTGAAGATATCCTCCAGCAACAACAAAGTATTAACGAACAAGTCAATAAGCTAATTGAGCAAATAGTATACCATCAAAACCTCATTACACGTCGAGTTGAACAGCATATTGAAAAACAACATACAGTTCCTCAGCAGCTCCTTTACCAACAGAGATTGGTATACCAGCAAATTCATGAATTAATTGAACGTTTGCACTACCAACAACTATTTTTAACTCGCAAAGTTAAGCGAATCACTGAATTAGACACAGCTTTTGATCAAAATGGATTTTTTCAACAAAAAATTATATATCTACAAATCCAAACCTTAATTGAACAATTATTTTTTCAACAAAATCACGTAAAAAAACAAGTCCAAGTATCGATTCAAGAGGGCCAAGTTATACCCAAGGAGTTAGTGGTCTTTCAAACAATGACCTACCAGTATGTTGAAAAATTTCTTCAAGTTTTAGTCTAACAATTAGTTTACCACCAAACTTTCTTTAGACAAGCAATCCAATTCTCTGTTCAACAAGGATCTATAATTCCTCAAGAGCTAATTTCCCAATACTTCATGATTTATAAGGAATTACTCCTGGTTATTCAACAAGCGGATATTGTACCTAAGGATTTGATCTACGAACAAAAACTGATCCATCAACAGATCGTACTTTTACTTCAAAAAATAAAAGAGGATTCCTAATAATTATTGATGAAAGCAGCTCCTCTAGAATGACAGGTACACTTATGGTATACTCTACACCAGTCCTAAAAAGCACAACGCATATATTTAAGACTATTTTATTGTTATCTATACTTATATTATTGTTTATGAATAAATGGGATGAATGGACCGATCGAAAGAGGTGGAGATCGAAATGCGGCAGCGGCAGCGGCAGAAGCTGGCATTAATGTACATATTTGACTGTTTATAATAAATATGCAAATTGTATAGCAAGCTGTTTTTTATTATTCAGGGAGTAATAGCAAATGAAAATTGTTGATCTGTTGTACAGCCGGTTCCTAAATACCGATACGACTCTTAGTAAGATTTGATCATTTTGAGCAGTATATTTGATTGGTCTGACATTATATTATATTTATTATGACAGAGAAATAATAAAATAAACAAACAAACTACAAACAGTTGACTACATACCGCACCTCCAGAATATATTAGCTTAGTGTTATTGGTGAATTATTTTTCTCAGAAAATTCAGTTTTTGCAATTAATAATAAAAAAATAGAAATATTACGATATTGTGACACTTTTTTAGAACAAGATATTATCATCTTAAAAATCACGTTGTTAGAGTATAATAAAGCAAACACAAAGAAAAACAGAAAAAACTGTATTTATTATTACAAAGAGTTATAGAATGCTAAATAACAACTGGGAATGTAATTATTCTTTACTAAATCCAAGAGATCTTTGTTCTTTGTACTTTGTTCTTGGTGAATGGTACTGTTTTTTCTTCGGCAGAGAAATACTTGCTTTAAATCTCGATAATCGAAGGTGGTAGGATTTCCTTGATTTAACTTAAAAACCTTTACTTCAGTAATTTTCAAAATTTGATGCCTGCCATGCCCGCCAAGCGAATCAAAATCCAAATAACCGAATTCGTTTACATTGTAAGGTTATTTTTTTTTGTCAAACGAATGATATGTGCATGTGCATTCTGACTTGGCACATAGATAGCACCAGATTTTAAACTTTTCTTTATAACCTTTTCAATAGTTGAATGAATAGAGTTGCCTTCATTTTGACTATGCCCCCTTATCAAATATTTATGGGTTAATAAACTTATTTTGGGGTATTTACTCAGAGCATAAATTACATATCAATAAAAACTCTATTTTTTTGTTGGCCACAATAATTATCTGAAAAGAAAACGAAGTCAAGCAAAGCTTCATTATTAGAAGTGACCAGTTTTTTATATGAAATTAAGTACTTACTTACTTACTATGTGCCGTTACAACCCTTCTTGGGTTTTAGCCGACTCGACAACATGCCTCCACTGTTTTCTGTCTTGAGCAACCTTCATCCAATTCTCCACGGCCATAGTGCTTAGGTCTCCTGCTATATTATCTCGCCACCGGAGACGAGGACGTCCGCCTAGTCTCCTTCCAGTTGGGACTTCCTCCCACGCCAGTCTTACTGTTCGTTCGTCAGAATGTCTTCTGAGACTGGATTCTGAATTGGAGTCTTCTGGACTTTATTTCTTTTATGATGTTGGCGTCTGGGTAAAGTTCTTCAAGCTCTTTATTAGTTCGTATCCTATATTGTCCTGATGCTTCATCAAGTACCGGACCAAAGATTTCCTTAGGAATCCTAAGGAAGATCTTTGGTTTTTCTTTCCCAAACACGTAGTCTCTCTTCATTTGCCTTTGTTATCGTCCACGTTTCGCTTCCATACATCACAACGGGTCGTATGATTGTTTTATAGACCTGTATCTTCGTACGTCGTGTTAGTTGTTTTGTTTTTTTAAGGTTTTGGAGGGCAAAAATACATCTGTTGCCGGCCTGAATCCTGTTGTTTATTTCTTGTGATCCGTTATTGTCTTCAGTTATTGTTGTTCCAAGATACTTGAATTCTCTAACGCGCTCAAAGTTAAAGTCATCGATGGTAATATTCTGACCGATTCTGTCTCTGCTTTGGTTATTGCGGCTCATATACATATATTTCGTCTTGTTTTCGTTGATTTGGAGCCCCATCTTCTCTGCTTCCTTCTCAAACCTTACGAAAGTCTCCTTCATCCTTAATCGCGTGTTTCCTATTAGATCTATATCGTCTGCAAATGCCAGTAGTAAGTTTGGTCCTTCTCGATGAAATACTGTATTCGGTTTTTCGATTCTTGCACTTCTGATTATGTGCTCCAGAGCTAAGTTGAAGAGTTGTGGTGAAGTTGAAGTACACATGAAATTATTTCATCACTCCCTCTATTTCAATGCCCTTCATGGCAAAAGTAGCATTCCGTTGAACCAGTTTTCAAATTAGACACCGTGAATTTATAAAAATTCAACTTTATAATAAAAAACAGTGCAGTTCCTTGTGATGTAGGAAGAACTGCTTGCAAGTCATATACTGATACAATATAATTGGGATTAGCCTTCGCCATTTCTTGGTTCTTTTCTTTTCTCGATAAATCTTTTCTTTTTAAATTTAATACATACTTATGTTCCAATATTTCCTTAGCTTCTTCTATGGCATTTTCATACACATCATACAACTCACACCAATCTTTTCTGGGTATAAAGAAACTAATGTTAAACTCTCTGGTAAAAATTTTTGAGAACATCACTAAATTTGCGTGCGCTAGATTGTTTTTCTGGCCATTTTGTTATTAGTAGTAATATGTATATCAGTTAAATTTTTTCCACCTTCGATGTATTCCCTATTGAATTGCTTGCGAAGATAGTGGCTCTTAATATGAGGAATCGATCGAATGTGCTCACGAACCCCGTCTTTAATCGATGGATCCACTTTTTTATGGTTTTTGTGTTTACCTCTTAAGTCTACTTCCAGGAACCATTTTTCAGCTTTGTCAACGACCGTTCTTGTAATTCTATTGTTGATATCTAGCATAGCCATAAAAAAGTATTTGCTTACGCGAACTTGCTCATTATTGTTTATTGAAAATAGTATGCATTATTTTTAATGCATACTATTTTGTAATAAAATCCACAAGGAAAAAATTCCTGTAGCTGGCTGTATATCACGTATCACAAAAAAGAATTTATATCTTTCTATGTGGGTATATTTAAAAAACCCTTAAAAGGGCTACATTGAATAATACAAACAAACGTTTTCGAATAACAATTCCATCATCAGGTTAAAAAGTACAAGGTTCACATGCCTGAACCACCAAAATATGAGGTAAAAAACCCTTTAAAATGTGTGTTGTTACAAAAGATACAATGTTACATAATGTTATTAAAAATATGTGATGTTTACCAGCTGTTTACTGAGTTACCAGCTGTAGTCCGTTTGAAGAGGTTTACTCTCCGGACACTGGAACTCAAACATGGGTATATGTTACCTGAAGCCAAATTTAACTTAAACATCACATATTTTTAATAGCTTCATGCATTTTTTAATGAAATCCCTCTGTCTATTTATATTTTCCAGGGCCTAAAATTTTTTAAAAATATCTTTCCTGGTATTTTCATCTATTTTTTAGAGCATTTTAGCCGGTATTTATCTCCACAAGCAGGTCTGATACTCTTGGCAAACAATAGGTTTTTGTGATTTAGCTCTTGAGGTATATGCTTTGCCAAAGTTTCGTAATTTCTTGAATTTGTTACTTAACCAGTTTTCTTCCTCTGCTCCTTGCTTTTCCCTCGTTTTTTTAGAAGTGGCACTGTCACTTTGGTGACTGCTGGATGAGTGTTTTGCTGGTTGGGTGTCTGCTAGTTGAGTATTTGGTACTTCAGGTCCTGATCCTTGTAAGTTTGCTGCTAGAGTATATGCGACTTCAACATCTGGTACTTGAATGCTTGCTGCTGGACTTTACTGCTTGAAAGTCCGCAAGTGGAGTGTCAGCTACCTGGCTTACATTTTGTAAATTCGACAAGAAACCACTGCAACCTGGACTATAACTACTGCTTGAGCTAGAACTATCACTTGATGCAGAAGAGAAGAACAAACTAGAGATAGTAGAATCTGATTTAGAGTTTGGATCTTTTATGAAATCATCACCATTATCGCTGCTGTTGCTGTTTATCACCCTCCTTATTTAAGCTTTGTTTATTTAGAAAATATAATTTAGTGTAAATTGATTCCCTAAATCCATAGAGTATAGAAAATTATAAGGAAAACCGATGAAAGGGAACACCAGTTGAAAAAGAGTCGGTTGTAGCACTATTTTTTACTATGACCAAATAGTGGTCATAGAAGATTAAAATTTTAACTCTGTATCATATAGTGAAGCAAACTACTAGGAAGTAGGGTAAGAATACTGATACACTTTGTGACTTAAAGAAACCGCATCTCAGTCTGGATAGATGATAAGCGGGGTCGTTTAAGGAGGTAAGGAACACACGAAAGATATACACAAAACCAAAAAAAAAGGGAAAGAACAATTATTACTAATAGGGTGACATTGTTTATAAATATTTTTTATATTAGTTTATTGTGTCTCAACTACAAGGTTATTGACACTGGGTCAATTTTGTTACTATACATTTTACATTACATTAGGTATGTTTACAATAAAAGCAATAGTAAAGTAATAAAAATCAAAACAATAAATTTTATATTACAAGTTCGTTTCTCGAAGGAAATCTAGCACATTCTGAACAAGTTCCAATTGACTGAGGATCACATTTGTAATTCTATGTAGAGTATTTTTTTTTTGTTCTTGTTCGTATTTGACAAATCTGTAAGATATGTTGAACGGTTAATAATTCACTATAGTTGCCACAAACTGGTGATTTTTCCGAAGCCATCAGGTGTCCATGTATCACCCGTGTATGATCAATTGTTAGTCTGTGAACGAATAATTTTTCTCATCTACTTAAGTTAGGTAGCTGAAAGGTTTCGATGACAGGTTGTATTTTATGTAATTTCGAGGTTGAATTCTTTTATTGGTTTAGCCAGGACTTTCTAATTTAAGATCCTAAAAAGTAGTTTTTATGTAGTAGTATCTGATGCTAGTTGAACATATTTGATGTCGGATTTTGCTGTAATTACTTCTTTTGCAGTATTATCAGCGGCTCATTACTTAAAATGCCAACGTTTGAAGGATTTCAAATTAATGTTATATTTTTTTCAAAAAAAGTGAAACAGTTTGTTGTTCATGTATAGCATGAACTAAAGGATGTTCGGAAAAAAAAATTTAAGTGAGTCGATGGAGAACATCGAATCTGTACATATTGCTGTGTTCTTGGCTTTAGTTTGGTTACATAAGCTTTTTGATGCTTGTAAGATGGCATACAGCTCATCTATATGAATAGAAGTGGATTGTGGAAGGCAGACCGTCTGAATGATACTATTTGAAGTTGTCACAGAATATCCAACACCTGTCTCAGTTTTAGATGCATCTGTGTAGAGTGTAGAGTATGAGTTTTTGTTGACCAGCTCTAAGAAAGATTGTTGCAGAATTTGGCTGTCGGTTTCATTTTTGTGATAATTATTAAGCGATAAATTAAGTTAATTTTGAGTATGTTATTAATCCATGGAGGAGTTAATGACAGTATATGAGTATCTGTTACTGAAAAATCAACAGGTCGTAAAAGGGAAAGTAAAATTTAAGGTAATGTCTGGTATTTATTCTTGGGCTCACAATAATGAGGTTTGTATATTAGCTTATATATAGAGCTATTTTGATTAGAAGACCCTCTAGCAAAGTATGTTAGAAGAAGTTGTTGCCTGCGAAGCGAAAGGGGAGTTCACCTGTTTCACAGCGAAGACTTTAAGACAAGAGTCCTTAAATAAGGCTTTGATGCTGACATGTATACAAAGCATCCATAATCAAGTCGAGAGCGAATAAGAGATCTATATAGCTTAATTGGGTTATCTTCATCAGCTCCCAGTGATGGGCATTAAAAATTAAACCTAGTATCTTGTGGTCATTAGCTACTGTAAGTGTAGTACTAGTTAATGTAATTTTAGGTAATAATATGCTACGTGGTCTTCGACTGAATTTGAATACTTTTGATTTTTGAGCAGAGAAATTAATATCAAAGCTTGTAGACCAAGAAGTTATTTCATTTACTGCTTTTCTTTTTGGAAAAAGTTTGTAGTTGTAAAGGTATCTTTACCGCGGTAATATAAAATCAGGTCGTCAGCATATAAGTTGTACATCACTGGGTTTTGAATATTCTTGCAAATATGATTAAAAGTTATTATAAATAAAGTGGAACTTAGAACTGATCCTGGTGATCTTGGTGTTTTGAAAGGCGGTTGTGATCTCTGTTTGTAACATTACTAAGTTGTCAGCGGTGCTTCATGATGGACGGAATCCGGATTGAGCAGAATCTAAAATTTTGTGTTTTTCTAGATACCACATAAGTCTTTTGTTTATTAGTTTTTCTAGCAGCTTACACAAGATGCATGTCAGTGAAATAGGAAGGTAGGAATTTGGAATATTCGGGGAATTGTAATGTTTCTTGATTGGTTTAACTATAGATTTCCTCCATAATATTGGAAATTTCTGATTGGTTCATATTATGCTGTACAGTATAAGCAATTTTTTACGGCAGATATTGGAAGATTTTTGATGAATATGAAGGGGATATTATCCTGACCTGCAGCTCAATTCTTGCAAGTTGAAAGAATATTTAAGAGTTCCTGTAGTGTAAATGGAGTTTTTAAGACAGTAAAGTCAAATTTGTGGATTGGGACGGATATTGTACAGGAGGATTTGTTACATTGAGTACATTCTTGTTTTTAAATCGTTGATAGAAATTTTCGGCGATTACGTTGACGATTTGTTAATCATCCGTTACTAAATTACTTTTATGTAAAAGAGCTGGAATTCTTGTGGGCGTATTTTTTCCCCGCATTTAATTAATTTTCTTCCAAACTTGAAAAGGGGCAGTATTATGAGTAAAGTGGAAATGTAATTGTTCCATAAGAGTTTCTTACTTTGTTTCACCTTGGCTCTAAGTTTTTTTAAAACAAATCAAGTTTTCATTACTTTTGTTTCGGCGGTACTTATGAAGAGCAGTTTTGTATTCTTTTACATCAGTTGCACAACGTTCATTCCTCCAATGTGTTAGTTTTCTTGTAGAAGTTATTATACTTTTCCTTCGTAAATGTCAGCAGCGGATATAATGCATTTGTTAAAATTATCTACATCATTACTTATATTTCCAGAGAAGAAATTTTGTTTCAGTTGCCGGTCTACCTCAGTTCTGAATCTTTCCAGTCGGCCTTAGTTTTTAAATATTTAAATAAAAAAAAGAACAGAATTCGGATGCACATAATACAAAAATAAAGATTGAGTGAAAGGATCACCATAATATCCACAAGTATATTTGCTGTAGCTAAAATAATATCTGAATTCATGTATGTCTACTATAAATAAAAAAGGTAGATTCTTTTCGGAACAGATTTATAAACCAAATAAACACGCAATAAAAAATTTAGCAAAGTACATAAAGACAACATAAAATTAATGTTTAGTTAATCCCATTTGTCTTTATTCATAATAAAACTTCAGAAACTGTACAAAAAAATATTAATTAAATTAAATAGGTAATATTAATATATTAATTATAAAATTTAAATTTGTGTCTAGTGAATAAAATGTAAATAATAAGTAATAATTCTATTTACCCAATCGGCAATTTTATTATCTTCTAATTCAAATTTAGTAGGCCATGGAAATAAGCAAACAATGTACCCTGTTTGTGATTCTGAACCGGCCAGGCAAGTGACAGTTTTTTTTTTCTATAAGAAGAACCTGTACACTGTGTCTGTAAAGTATGGAACAAATTATTTTTTTGCTAAACAGAGCATTTTAAGCAATAATCCTGAAACACGTCGATTTTTGATTGTAATTTACCGTATTTTAAAATAATATTCTAATATACAGGGTGAATTACTTTCGAGTAATGACGTCACTGTCATTTTTTTTAAATGCAACACCCCCATTTTGTCTCAATTTTCGGATTACTCTAGCTGAGCTGATTTCAAAAATTTATCACATGTTGATTCAAATTGGCACAGGGTGGACAAAAATACAATAGTTTTGTGTGTATTCATAAAGTAACGCGTTAGTTAAATTAACAATATTATCAAAAATACTTATTGTCTAGCGGACAGAATATGATGAAATACATGACTTCATAAATGTTCGAACTGCAGCCCTCGCTGTATTTGACAGTAACCCAAACGTTGTACAAATTCTTGTTGAACCTTGTTTATTGTGTCTTGAGAAATATTGTTTATTGCTGTCCGAATTCTTTGTTGTAATTCTTGAATATTTGCTGGTTTCGTTTGATACACAACATTCTTCAGATGGCCCCACATAAAATAATCCAAAGGATTGAAATCTGGTGACTTCGCTGGTCATTCAATAGGTCCACGTCTACCAATCCATCTGTTCGGAAAAATTTGATCTATACTACGTTCCACGTTAAGAAAATAACATTGCGGAGATAGGGCCATGTATTTCTTATGGACGATAGAAACACGGCGTTGCCACGACACACACAAGCTCAATTTAGGATTGTATAATTTGTATTTTCGTTTCCACAGACATGAATTAAATTAATGTTTTTTAACGTAATTGACCAAAAGTGCCCATTCGAAACAAGAGATGAAAAGTAGGGAAAATGATTTTAATTAGATAAATAGTATTTACAAAAGATAATTTTATTTTATCTTATTTTAATTATAGTAACGACAGTTTATTTGTTTTTCGGTGAGCCATGAATCATAGAAATCAGTAGAAAATGTTGCTTAGTTAAATCATTCATTTTGCCGCATATTAAAGTTTTAAAAACAAATAAACGGACTTGGAATGCGTATATCTAATTACTAATTGCAACTTAAAATAATACGATTTGCGTATGTCAGCGATTTTATGTCGTTCTTTGACTACATAATGATAATAAGGCTTTTATTTAGTAGTTATTCTGACTTTACAGTTAAATGTTAATTGAAAATGAAAATTCAAAAATTAAGCAAAAGGAATATCTTGGACATCCGTGCAAAAGAGAGTGTCTAAGATTTTTGGCAACAGTGATCTCCATAAGCGTAATGTTATTTTCTTAACTTGAAACAAAGAATAGGTACCTTCTAACATCTACAGCATCATGTGGAGGTTTGCGTTTGCCCAGTATCTACAATTCGTGTAGGTTAACCTCGCCATTATCCAAGATAGGGTCTCGGTGGCAGTTATCCATCGTCTTCTTCTTTAAGTGCCATCTTCGTTCCGAAGGTTGGCGATCATCAGGCTATACGTATTTTCGAAACTGCTGACCGAAACAATTCGTTGTTACTACAGCTATACCATTCCCGTAGATTCTTTAGCTAGGAGTTTCGTCTTCTTTCTATAGACCTTTCTCCTGCTATTTTCCCTTGCATCGCCTTTCGTGTTTTGATCGTAAATATGACTTCCTTTTCTTAATTCATTCTTCTCAAGACCTCGACATTTGTGACTCTCTCGGTCCATGATATTCTCATGATTCTGCATTAGATCCACAGTTCAAATGCCTCTAATTTTTTTGGTATCAATATTTTTCAACGTCCATGACTCCATTCCGTAGAACAGCACAGAAAGTACGTAACATCTCATCAGACTCAAATCTCTTCTGCAGAACTCTCTTAATTTTAGTGAATATGGATCTGGCTTTTTCTATTCTTATTTTGATTTCTGCTGAGCTATCGTTGTCTTCATTTATAAAAGTGACTAAATATTTGTATTTGCTAACTCGATCGATAATTTCATTGTATAAATATAAATTTTGGCCATTTTGTGTTGATTTCGATATCACCATAACTTTAGTTTTCTTTATGTTCAAAGATAGCACATATTCTTCGCTGCTGTCTGCTATCTTATTCACCAATGTCTGTAGCTCTTCAAGTGTTTCTGCGATCAGAACGATGTCGTCGGCAAATCTCAGATTGTTTAATCTAACACCATTTATTTTAATACCTACGGATTGCTCAGAGAGTGTTCTATTCATTACGTCTTCGGAATAGAGATTAAACAGGGTTGGTGACAGTATACACCCTTGTCTCACACTCCGCTTTATTTCAATTTTTTCAGTGGTATTATTATCCATCACTGCTTTGCAAAATTGCATTCTTCTATCGGGATCATCTTCGTTTAATTCCCGCACAAGTTTGATTTTATAAGGATGCCATTTTTCAAGCTTTAATAGTTTACGCACAGAAGTGTGCGCATTTTCTTCGTAAAACATATAATGCTGTATCAGCATTTGCAGAGGGACGACCTGATTTCCGTGTATTTTCAATAAATTACTAAACAAATAATGACATTTAACAAAAACATAGCCTACTATGTTTCTTTTAAAGTGATAAGAAATAATTTCTTTCATATTCTGTCCGCTAGACAATAAGTATTTTTGATAATATTGTTAATTTAACTGACGCGTTACTTTATGAGCACACACAAAACTATTGTATTTTTGTCCACCCTGTACCGATTTGAATCAACATGTGATACATTTTTGGAATCAACTCAGCTAGAGTAATCCGAAAATTGAGACAAAATGAGGAGATTAGAATATTATTTTAAAATACGGAAAATTAAAATCAAAAATCGACGGGTTTTAGGATTATTTCTTAAAATGGTCTGTTTAGCTAAAAAAGAATTTGTTCCATACTGTACGGACACAGTATATGTGTCCTGCAGTCGATTTTAGGATTTAACTAGTTAGACAAAATACGCTCAAAAAGTGGTCAATTTTCTCTATCAATTCTATCGTTTTCTTAATCTTATCTGGTTTTTTATAATGTTAAAAACATTTTTTTTTTTTAATGAATAAGGATCTTCATATTATATGGAATATTGTTTCTTGTAGTGCCTACAGTATGATCAAAATTTTGTTTGATTATAATTGATTGTATATATGATTGTATTGATGATTTATGTATATTTTATTTGTTTATCCGAAATTTTATTTTTTTCCAAAAATATAAGTCACAAAATGATGAAGTTATAGTAATTGTACTGATAGCTTATGAAAGAAGAAAATTTATTCTATCAATGTTATTAATAAAAGTGAAGAAAAATTATTTTAAATATTGCAAAATCATTTTTGGAAAATATCGATTATTTGCTTATAAACACTTTTGTGTTTATAAGTTTTTTTTTTATTATTGAGTTAATGCCTCGACAACTAAGATCATTGGCATGGTACAGTCAGGTACGTAGTGTAGTGTGTGTGTGTGTGTGTGTGTGTGTGTGTGTGTGTGTGTGTGTGTGTGTGTGTGTGTGTGTGTGTAGAGTAATTGTCTTGATACTTAGCAAAGTCGACGTCATTGTCTTTGCTAAGAGACGCTAATTGTATCCGAACGTCTGCGGTCCCTCCGGTGAGTACCGATCGCACAAGAATAGAAATTATTTTCATTCATTAATTTTTAATAAACGAAAATTTCTCCGCCCAGATGAGATTCGAACTCACGACCTTTACGTTTAAAGTTAGGCGCTCTTACCACTGAGCCACAGAGGGGGTTATTTATAAGTTTGTAAGTTAAAAAAGTTGTTATTTTCAAGGAAGTCGCTAATAAAGATGGTATTCGACGAACTGGTAGCTCACCATTGATACTGGTGATGCTAGACTTTTTCATAGATGACCGTTTCCTTCTTCTTTTTTAAGTGCCGTCTCCCAATCAGAGGTTGGATATCATCATCACTATCTTTACTCTATCTACTGCTGCTCTGACGAGTTCCATAGAACAGCATTTAAACAAGTCCTTTAAATTCTTCAACCATGACACTCTCCCCTGCCTATACTCCTTCCTCCCCTTATCTTTCCCTGTATCATCAGCCTTAGCAGTTCATATCGCTGTCCCCCTCATTTTCCATTCTGTGCCCATTTCTCGCAATATTTATGTATCAGTTTTCTTCTGTGTTCATGCTATTCTAAGCATCCTCCTGTAACACCACATTTCAAAGGACTGTAACTTATTTATGTGATCTTGTTTCAATGTCCAGCTTTCAAGCCCATATTGCAGTATCGAAAACACGTAGCATCTTAGTGCTCTTACTCTCAGTTCTAATCTAAGATCTTTGTTGCAGAGAATTGTTTTCATTTTTACAAACGCATTTCTTGTTATTTCTATCCTGGCTCTTATTTCGGTTGTTTGATCATTATTGTCTGAAATCCAGAATCCTAAGTATTTGTATTTATAAATCCTTTCTATCGGTAGAGTTCCCAAATATATGCTTATTAATATATTTGTTTTCTTTGTTATTATCATGTATTTTATATTTATATTTATATTTATTTTTAGTCCAGACCGTTTTCTATGTCACCATAAATATCTAATATTTTAAATCACGAACTTAAAGTTAACGAAGAAATATGTAAATTCAGATATTGTTTGATGTTAGAAACTTCAATGAGGACACTCGTCATAATACATATCCTATCTTCCTAATATTAACATAGTTCTGTCTTTGCTTAGAAACACTAAATATACCAATTTCATTGACTTAATAAAATCTTTTTGACAAATATCTCTTGGCTCGTTTTCACGTGAAAAAACGGCATTTGCTGTAGTTGGACGGTGGTTTATTCCAATTTACAGTCAGGATCGTCGGTCTGAAACTCTGCTTAGACTTAGTAAGAATGCAAAATTAGTAGACCCAATTTTTGGTCTAGATCCTTATGTTTTTACTTATCTTGACGATATCATAGTTTGTTCAGCCACTGGTGAAGAACATTTCTTTGTTACAAAAGATTAAAGATAAACTAAAGGATGGTATGCTCACTCAAGTGTAAGATTTTCAAAACCTCTTTGAGATATTTAGGGCATATAGTTGGTGATAATTCGCTCAGGTCAGTTCTGAAAAAATTACAGCGACGTTTAATTAACCTCGACCGACTAATACTATTTGTCGTATATGAAGAAATCTATCGGTCTTTGCTCCTAGTACAGAAGTTTTGTAAAGCATTTTTCAACTTTTGTGTCTCGTATCAACAACATATTGAAAGAAAAAGTAGTCTTTTCTTAAAAGGAGCTTCAATATATACCCCAGTTTTTGTTTAACCTAGTTATTCTCGACCTTTAAACCATCCAATATAATGCTAGCAATACTGGTCTAGGTGCCGTATTAACTCAAGAAATCGATGGAGGCGAGAAAGTCATTTAGTATGCTAGTGGTTCTTTAACTAACGCAGAGAAAAAGTATTCTGTAACTAAAAGGTAATCTTTAGGTGTAATATTTGCTTATGAAAAGTTTCGTTCTTGTGTTGACAGTGTTTTTACTGTCATTACTGATGCTACTCGTTTCTTTGACTTACCAATTTGAAAAACACTATTAGACACCTATATTGCTGGGCCATGCACCTAAAGCAATAATATTTCCGTGTCCGTATTGTCTTTCCTTTAATTTTAACCTCATTGAGTGTAAAATGTTTGTGCCCAAACTACAACGTCATGGTAATATTAACTCTTACCACGAACCAGTTACTTGTGCCCACCATTGTGTTTATAAAACTCTAACTCGCATTATAGAACTTTTTTTTTATTTAAACATACAAAACAAACATCAACCACCAAGGGTTATTAGTGGAGGGACATACACAGTAGTACAGTTTAATAAATTATTAAAGTTTATTATAAATGTTTTTGTCTTTTAGAAACTGCAATAAATCCGAGATATTTGTCGTAAGCGCACTTCTCAGGTTTCCACTAATTCCTCAGCATGTTCTCTGAGGTTGGAACTGCGAACAGTCGACTATCAGATGCTTCACGGTCAGTTGAGTAGAGTAGTATGTACAAATCGGAGCTGGTTCTTTATTTAGAAGGTGTTGGTGTGTTAGATTGCCGACGATTTACGATTACTTGATCTCTTCTTTTTCCTTGTTGCGGTAGGCTGGCGTCTACTCGAGGCTTTATTGTTTTCAACTTAGAGTCTGTTGCGTCCCAGATTGCTTGCCATAAATTTAATATATGATTCATGGACTGTCGTTTATGGTCGGTGTGGGGATATTTAGTAATTTCTGGAACATTTTTATTTCGGATGGATTTTAATGCCAATTGATCAATTTCCTCGTTGCCTTTAATGCCAGTGTGTGAAGATATCCAAATAAATGTAACCTTTTTATTTATATGGTGTAGTGCATTAAGTTCATTTCTTATATTTTGTGCAATAAGATGGCTAGGGTAAAGTTGATTAATTCCATAAATTGCGCTGAGTGAATCTGTGATAATTAAAATATTATTTTCAGTCGTTGAAGAGGAGTTTTTGATAGCTTCTAATATCTCTGTGGTTTCCCCGGTGTAAATGCTGCAGTGCTATGGAATTCTAATGACATATTTGTAATTTTTATTTGTGAATGCTGCGGCATGGCCATTTTCAGTTTTTAATGCATCTGTGTATATTATGTGGTGATTTGGATACTTCTCCATAATTTCTTTGCATGCATTAATAATAAGGTTAGGAATTGTGGTATTTTTTGGGTACTGTGTTAAAGTTAAATCGGTGATAGGTAAGGGGCTAAGCCATGGAGGGAAGTCTAATTTTGTGGTTAAGAACTTTATTATTGGCCTACGATGCGAAAATATGTTAGTAACTATGTTCGTGCATGTAAACCTCGTGGAAAACAAAATCCACCAAATAATGCTCAAAAGAGAAAGATGGGTCAACAAAAGCTGAGTATACTTGTTGTTGAGTAAAGTTGTTGCACTTAGCTACTAGTCGTAGCTGATTTATGTTCCTGGTTAATTAATTTACCATTTAACAAACAAACCGGACCTGATTTTTTCCGCATAATGAAAATGGTTGGAAAACATTAAATAAGAAAAGGCTTGTTTTTCCCATTTTTGTTTTTATTTATATTTTTTATTTATATTTTTATTTTATTTATATTTTATATATATTTTTATATTTATATTTTATATTTTGTTTTTATTTATATTTTGGAGCAAGTGTAGAACTTTACTCTAAAATTATTTGATTTTATGTTATAAGCAAGGACATTAGAAAAAAATCGATGACAGGTCGATGATGAAAGAAGTCGACCAAACTCTCTGTAAACTCTAAACACTATACATCGTAAGTTAAAACTTAAGAAAAGACGACTCCAGACATAAACCTATTTTACGTTATATTTGTAAAACCTCAGTTAAATTTCACAAAACAGTTTTAAACATTTTTAAACAACAGATTTAAACATTTGTAACATTGCAGTCAAAACTTAATACATGGAATACGTTGTATTTAATTTTATTTACCTATAAATCAAAAAATAACCGCAGCAAAATAAAAGTTATTAAAATCAAATTAGTATATTTAAAAAATATTTAGGAAAGACCAAATAATTGAGTAACACAAATAACATCAGTGTCAGATCATATGTATGTAACATCATCCATAATATATCTCACGAATTTTATAAAAGTTACAATGAAGTTTTTATTGTCCTAAACTCAAAAATATTTTCTAATATTACTGTAGTTCAAAATTATTTTTTTAATAATATAAAAAGATACGAATAAGTCTACAATCCTTAATTAAAAATTAAAGTTAAGTCAGTTACCCAGACACCCTTATCATCATTAAGTAGATATTGACACCGTAAATAGCCAATCTAAGATTTTCAATCACATTGACCTGTGTCACACGTATCGTTATTCTAAACATGTTGTCAAGTAGATAGTGGTGAGTACACAAGTAAACATCGTGAATTCGATTTAGTATAAAACGGGGAGAAATCCACCCAGAAGGCACATTCACTAACAGTGTACAAGATGAAGTGGCTAGTTCTTCTTTCCTTAGTAACCCTCAGTGTTGCCCTGCTACCAAGAACTGGTAGGCACGTGACTGTAGGAGTAGCTGGAAATGTGATACTAGTCGGCTCTGGCGGTTCCCAAATTGACATCCGTAGAAGTCTTTCCAACCCAAGGACTGTTGACATCATCCTCAGAAGACCAAATGCTCCAGTCAGAACTCTACAAATTGATGAAGTTAAGAACGGTCAACTAATCGGTAATTTCGGCTTGTTGGGTTCCAACTACCAAGGTGCCAATCAGGTTGATATTCTCGCCGATCTTTTCCGTCAATATGAGGGCATTGTAGATGATCAAAGCTACTATGGTTTGTTGAACAAACTTCAATATTTGGTAGAAGCTGGAGTCATCAACAGATTAGTCTTGGATGTTGTAAGGAACTGGGATCTCCAAGAGCGTGTACAAGATGTTAGGTAAGCTTTTTTATTCATTAAATATCTATCAAAATTTTTATTTAATATTATTTTGTAACATATCTTCTTTTTCTCCTTCTTTTCGGCTGTGTCAAAAAATTATTCCAAAGTTTTTCTCCTTAACTAATTCGAGAATAAACTCAGCGTTGGTGACACTAGTTTCGTATGTTACCAGAATATTATTTTCATTATGTTCTTCTTTCACCTCTATGTTGCCAGTTAAAAAAGTTTTTTGGAAGGAATATCTTAATTCACACAAGTGGTGCCCTAAATAAGAAACTTTGTATTGCTTCATCACACTCAAGAATTGTCGGTCAAATTCAGCCCATCACAACACCTCTCTATTAGCAACTTGATCCATCAACGATATTTTAAGTAGTCTTGTTAATCTAAACTTATCGCATGTTTTCATTATATTTACTGGCTTTATTGACCACGCAAACTATGTGATATTTAAATAAGATATTTTTTTAAATATAGCAGAACATAGTCTTAGCAATGGCCACCTTTATTTCAATTTCTTTATTATAATTTCAATTGCTTGATAAAATAAATACAAAATATTTAAATTTCCCAACTCTTTTAGTTATTGTGGTTTATGAGAAGGAGTACTTACTCGTATTATCATCTGCTTATGATTCTAAGTTTAATTTATTAATGCTCATCTTTAAACCATATTCCTTTCTTGTATAATTTATACTTGTAAATAGAACTTGCAAGTATTCTATCCTATCTTCTAGAATCTCTGTTTCATCTGCATATCCCAGCTTATATATTATTATCCAGATATAATGGGTGAAATAGCAATAAGTTTTTATTTAAGTTAATCCGTAGTACTGTGTCCACTGTCAAAAATCATGCTGAAAAAATTACACAAATCTGTCATCTTCAGAATTTCAGCATGTGTGTTATCCTGTCTGTTTTGCCATTTACAACGTCAAGCAATTTAATTAACTCAGTCTTAGAGACTTGCACACTGCTTAGCTTATTGATTCGTGCTCGAGTGTCAAGAACCCCTCCCCCGTGCTCCAATGCTTTAGGCCATTCTTTTCTCCCTATAGCACTTTGATAGGGGCTCACTATTAGCCAAATGCTTTTCGTGTGAAAGGCCTGAATACAAGAACCCTAATAAGAGATCCTCCCGTAAAATTTTCCACATATTTACGGGAGGCCTACGTTCAGCAGTGAACAAACATAGGCTAATTGATGAAATAAGAGATCCTTACCCGATCCATGTAGGCTAGCGTGAGACGATATTCACCTGCTTTCTCTAGTGACGTATCATCGAACTGAAACTACTTGCTCAGTCCTCGAGTTTCCGTTCCGGGCTGTGCCCAGTTCGGCAACTCGGTGCCCGAGTATGTGAGCCCTTCGTGCCCAGGTTTTGGAGTTTTGTTAATTTTTTTTAGATTGCTGTCACCTTTTTGTTAGTATTTGTTTATTTTTTGGTGACCGAAGCATTAATTTTTTTTTGGTTGTCCTGAAAATAAACATCAATTATTAGAATTTCCAGTGCTGCGTCTGGAGCCTCTTCTGTTAGAGCGATATGGCATATTGTACTTCTTTTCTTTTTCTTTCATGTTTAATTACATTATAAGTGGTTGTGGTTATTCATTTCTATCCAGCGGTAATCATCAAATATTTCTTCCAAGTGGTACACCGCTCTTGATGGCCAATTAAAAGTCTGCTGTCATTCCTAATTGATATTTTTTATTGTAAACGTCCATGTATTTCGTTTAATTTTTTTTTTGAGAATATTTGAAAATACATTATAATCCACATGTTTTTAACTTGTCATTTTTTCTGACCAATGTATCAATATCTAACAAAAAGAGAAATCATACGATTTCTACCTGGCGAAATCGAATTCAAATATAAGCCGCTGTGCCCCCTAAAACTTGCGAAGCAAACAGCTTGATGAATGAATCGGCAAGGGAGTCTCAAAATTGCACTCCAAATGCCGTTCATCATGGCCTATATTCAAAGTGAATTCGATTTCTGGTACTCCAAATGAAGTAAATAAACAAAACAAAATGACGGTATTATATTTTGATTTGATACAGAGCAGCAACAAGCCGCATATACGTATTTCGATCTCTTTAGATCTCTCCAGTACGGTATAGTTCTCCGTATCTCCATATCAAACCAAAATATTTTCCCGTCGTAGATTATAGTTATTAAAAAAAATATATCTCTTTCAATATCTCTTTAGATAATTATTTTGGCAGTCTTCAAATCTTCTTAGACGTTTTCAAAATATCGTGATTATTTTTCTTCTAAAATTACAATTTTTTATATAATGTGAATTTCCCTTTGTTTTATTTACTCAATTAAAAATTTTTGCAGTGACATTGTCCCTTTGCAAGGACTCTCTGGTTACGGAAACTACGAAGGACAAATAAGAGGATATTCACCATTGAGAGAGATCACAAAGAATGGAGTACAAGGAAAATGGTATGTATGAATAAAATGAAAATTATTGTTACAATAACCATTTGCATTTTCGGTTTCATGTTTAAATTTTGCTACTTTTAACGAAATAAGTTTACTATAAATTGCAACTTTTGAAATTCCTATTTCTTTTCTTTTTACTTGTTTTCTCTTATTTTACTTCATATTTCTGAGATTTTAAATATATTTATTTCTAGATACCCTCTTCTTTGGCTTTATATTGGCCCATTTTTTCTTTTAGCTATTTATGATCTTTAAGAATAAAAACTCCATTTTTAATTTCTAATCACTTAGTATTTCTTTCGTTTGATCGCCTTTCATCTGCCATTCTCGCAAGATGCCTAACCATCTAAGTCTCTTTGTCCCGAGATCTGGCTAATTTCTGGTTTCCTGTACAGCTCTTCGATCTCTACATTTGTTCGTCTCCTTCGAGTCTTTTACTTTCCCGAATATATTTCCTAGAACACTCCTTTCCCAGATTTTTAGCATGTTTTCTTGATTTTTATTCATAGCCATGTCTCACTTACTTACAGTACCGTGAGTTGGATGACTTTTCGGTATAGTCTGAAATCTACCTCTCTGGAGATATTTTTGCGCTTAGTAGTTTGTGTTAAGCTCCGACCGTCTTTCTTTCTCTATAAATCCGCTTCTTAATTTCTTGGCTTTCTTAAGCTTTATTTGTTAGGATTACTCCTAGATACTCAAACATTGTACTCTGCCATATTTTTATATACTTTGGTTTTTACTCGTTAATAATCAGTCCATACTGTTTAGCCTTCGCTTCAACGAGTTTACAAATTCTCATCAGTTCCCCTTAATTTTTGCCAGTAACAGTGCATCGTCTGCAAAGGCCAGGAATTGGCTTCTGTTTTATTAATAATACCTATAATATATATAACAAGGGAGTCTTCTACAGCTGGCGCCACTTCTCGCATCCTAATTTCCAGCGTTTTCTGTCGAAGCAATCTTCAGTTGTTAGATCTCTGGCGGTCATTGCATCTTCGACATCGTCTCTCCAGGATCGTCTTGGTCTACCTCGTTTTCTTCTAGTTGGCGGAGTCCATTCTTCTATTTTTTTTTTGGCCACCTACTTTCCGGCATTCTCTGAAGGTGTCGATACCAGTTAAGTCTTTTGGCTTCGATTGTGTCTATTATGTCTAGATCGATTTCCATTTCTCTCCAAATATCTTCGTTTCTCACCCTATCAAGTCTAGTGAGCTGGCAACATCGTCTCCAGTAGTTCATTTCCATGGCCTTAATTTTTGATTTGTTTCTTGGTTTATTTCCCAGAGTTCGGCGCCGTACAGTCCAATACTTTCTATTATTATTTTATAAATTCTTCTTTTATTTTCTTTTGTTATTTTTTTATTCCATAATAGTCCGTGTAGCTGTTTGGTGGCTGATCTTGCTTGGCCAATCCTGGAATGTATTTCTTCGTTATTTTCTGCTTTTGATGTTATTTGGACTCCCAAGTACTTAAAATTGTCTGTTGGTTTTATAGTTCCCATTTCGATTTGTAGGCTTTCTGGTTTTTCTCCTACAACTAAGTACTCAGTGTTTTGTATATTAATTGTGAGGCCCCATTTGGTGTACTCATCTTCCAGTTTTCTAAGCATGTAGCTTATATCACTCTCGTTTTCAGCTAGAATGGCTTGGTCGTCAGCGAAATGTATCGTGTACAATGTATCATCTCCGATTGGGATGCCCATATTGCAGCACTTTCTTCTCCACAGTGAGAGTGCCTCATTTAGATATATTTTGAAGAGTGTAGCTGCTATGCAGCAGCCTTGCTTTAGGCCCTTACTAATAGGAATTTCTCTAGTTAATCTATTTCCAGTTTTAATGTTTGCCGTCATATTTTTGTAGAGCTGTTGTACTGCTTGTAAATTTTTTTTGCTTATTCCTTTTTTTTCCATTGCTACCCAAAGAATTGAAAGTGGTACACTATCGTATACCTTTGTCAGATCTATAAAGACTATATGAGTTGAAAGGTTGTGGGCAAATTTTTCTCGATAACTTGCTTTAGAGAGAATATACTGTCCATGCAGAAACTGCCTGCACGAAAGCCATTCTGTTCTTCTACATCTGTCATCTCTTTTTCAATTTTATTTTTTATTATTTTTCCATACAGTCTTGAGAGTGAATTTATGACACTTAGCCCCCTATAGTTTGAACAATTCTTTCTATCTCCTTTTTTGTATATGTTGTTAATATGTGCTTTTGTCCACTCCGGTGGTAAGTCGTGTCCATTATAGAATAAGGTGAAGACATACGCCAGTAATTCCCGTAATACTTGTGAGCTATGTCTTAATAATTCATTTGGTATACCTTTGGCCCGCATAACTTCCCATTTTTTAGATGGGAAAATAAAAAAAAATTAATCATACCTTTCATTCGTATTTCACTCTTTCTCACATTATTGCCTCAAACAAGAAATTGATGGATAGCGGATCTGCCTACTTTATACCTATTCTTACCTCAAATTTTCCTGTTAGGTTTCCTTTTTTCCTTACTTTATTGTCGGTCTTCATTAAGGTCAGTTTTACTAGTTTAATTATCTTTTCCGAAATTCCAAGTACAGGTATAGATGCCTTCTTATCACATGATGGCAAGCTTGTTTGAAGTCTGTAAAAAAAAGTTTAGTAACTGTTGCTCGTACGTACTGCTATGAATCATTTTTACACAATATTTGATCTATGGTACAAATCTGCTTGTTTATGTGACTTTCCAGTCTACTTCGTATGACTCTGTCAAGTACCTTATATATTCATACATATCTTACAAATTATAGTTTTAATAACATTTAGTGTACTTATGTTTTAATACATATTTATTTGTTCATGATTTCTAGGAACTACAATCAGGAATGGTTGAACAACTATTCCCCAGTCCAACCTTTGCAGAACATATTGCAACAGATCCAGCAACAACGTGAACTTCAACAAGATTTATTGGGACAATACAAATACTTACCCCAACAATATTTGAACTCTGAATATCTTCAAAATCAAGACATTGATACCAACCAAATCTTAAACCTTATCTACAAACAACAACTTGGACAAGGTAGAGTTTACCCACTAAACCAATACTTGGTTAGCCAAAAACAAGTTAACGGACAAGTAAGATACACCGTTCCCGAACAATTTATCAATCTAGAATTGTTAAATAAAGTATACAATGAACAAACCTTAATTAATCAGAGAGTACAACAACTTGTAGAACAGAAACAACCAATTTCTCAAGAACTTTTTATCCAACAGTATGGTTTGAACAAACAAGTAGATCAGCTAATCCAATCATTGGTATATCACCAAAATGTCATCTCCCAACAAGTTGAGCAATACATTGAACAAGGACAAGTTCTTCCACAAGACTTGTTGTCCCAACAAACATTAGTCTACCAGCAAGTTCGCCAATTAATCAAACTTTTAAGCGCTCAACAGCTTAACATTGTCAACCAAATCCAACTCCTCGTCGAACAAGGTGATCTAGTTGACCAAGAATGGTACTCCGTTCAAAAAAATATTTACCAACAAATTCAAAGACTTATCCAGCAGGTAGTTCTTCAACAATCTCAAATAAAAGTACAAATCCAAGTACTTATCCAACAACGTCAAGTTGTTCCACAAGAACTAATTTTATTCCAACAATTGGCCTACCAACAAGTTGAACAATTCATTCAAGTATTGATCAAGCAATTTATCTACCAACAAGCTAACCTCAGACAATTGGTTCAAGTATTTGTTCAACAAGGACGTGTTGTTCCCCAACAACTTGTTTCCAGCTACTTCCTGATCTACAAAGAATTGGTTCAATTGATTCAACAAGGCGATCTTGTTCCTCAAGAATTGATCTCCCAGCAACAATTGATTCATCAGCAAGTTGTACTATTACTCCAAAGAGGAGTTTTACCACAGCAATCGCTTAACCAATTGGTTTCTCAAGAACAACAGTTGAACTTGAGACAGCCACTAATCTACCAAAGAGTACCACGCGTGTACTAAATTTTGTTTTGTTTTGTTTTGATTATTGATTTTTGATTTTTCATGTAATTTTGACTGTTGTTTTCGAATAAATGATTATCTGTTTTACCGTTTTTAATTTTTTTTAGTTCTGTAGCTTATTACAAATACACACACATGTATATTTATATATATATATATATATATATATATATATATATATATATATATATATATATATATATATATATATATATATATATATATATCGCTTTGGGGTTTATTGGGATTAGCAGCGGTGAAATAAGTACTCTTTGAATTACGTTTTAAGCTTTCGAAAATGATTATGAAGTACTACTACCGTTAGACTACACATCAAAATTTGCCAAAAAGTTTCTTGAAGTTCAGAAACCAAAGTTGTATACTAAATAAGTACTTCAAAATAGACTGAAAGCTGGAAACTTTACAATGAATCAGTTGTTGAGACATCATTGGAATGTTAAATGGTTATCTAAATATGATAGGTAGGAGTAAATAGTGCTTAATTATTTTATGTCACTCCTTTTGTTCATTGCATTGGCATTCTGAGAAATGAATATCATTTCTAAGAGCAGTCTTTTAGTATAGTTGAACTTTGTAGCTAAAACTCTGACCGATTCATAATTCATTTTATGATGTTCTTTGTTAATATATTCCGCAAGAGCAGATCTTACAGGATATAATCTGCTATCACTCGGGTGACTAATTAAACGATTACCTAAACTGCGTGCGGTTTGTCCCACATATACCAAATTACAGCTGTTATATGGAATCTGGTAGACAACGTTAGAACAATCCTAAATGTCTTTCTTATCTTTAACGTTAGACAATATAGATTTTAAAGTTAATGAGGCTTTAAAGGCTATTTTTAAGTTGGCGATATCTTTAAACAATTTTGCCAGTCTGAATGTTATGCCTTTAACGTATTTTAAAGAAGTATATAAGTAATTGGCATTCGGTTCTCCGCTTGTGACAGTAATTTGCAACTCATCATTTTGGCGTACTATGTTGGAAATCAAACTGAATAATATCTTGGTGAGTAGGTGTTTTGGGTACGAATTGTCGATAAAAAGGTTAGAAAGAATTCTCAGGTTCTTCTGATATAAAGAAGGACCACTGATAGCTATAATTCTGGCTTTCATTTGCTTCAGTAAATTGATTTTTATTGAATGACGATGATATGACCAGTAGTTAAGAAAACGTCCAAAACTATGAGGTTTTCTATGCCAGTCGATTATCAGGGAGTTGTTATTTGTTCTGATGAACCGGGTATCAAGAAAGGGGACTGAGCATACCACATGTGGTTATCCTTTAAATTTGTTGGAAATGCCGCAAATCTCTTAGATACAAATTTCTTAGGTGAGAGACGACATAAAACAAAAACAATGGTTACTCTTATCTGAACTGACACATTACATTGAGTATAAATCACTTTTTTTAACAAATTTGCCGGTTTTTTTTTACAACTAAACACGTCGTGTCTGGTGTTAATGATCAATCTTTCAAACCTCCTTAACTGCACATAAAACTTTACACTGCTACACATTTTTCCATAAAAAAAGGTGAAAAACGAAAATCCAATACGAATTTAAATCTAAAATCAGACTACAACGAACAACTGCTTTTGACAGCGGCTTTACGAAGAGTCATGTAATTCCCTTTTCCGCAAAACTTTCTCAGCGATCTAGGTAGATGATTATTTCAGGCGCAATATTAAGCGGCTTAACGATCAAAGAAAATACCAAGGAAATTAACAAACTCTAAAATGTGTTTAATATCAACTTTGCGACGTAAAAAAGATTGAAAACACTTTTTCGGTGTTTTAACACGCACAGGGTGATTTCAATATATACAAGGTGATTTAAAATGCCACAATATATTGAAATATATTGAACTTTTCAATACTTGTCATAGTCTATATGGGAATGTTGTATCATAAGCTTTCCTTAAGTCTATAAGTAATAGATAAGTTGGTCTACCTCTAGTAATCCTTTTTTTTATTTCGTTGATGTAAAGTGTAGATTTGGTCAACGCAAAATCGTTTAACTTGAAATCTTCTTCTTCTTTCAGTTCTCGCGTTTAGGTCGCTCATCCTTATTATTTGTCGACGATTACCTATTTTTAATATAATAACAGACAACGATAATAACAGACAACGAACATGATATGCAGTTGATGTTAAATAAAATAATAAAAATAATGCTGCAATCGATCAAGTGAAAACGTTAAAATACTTGGGAATGATGATAAATGACCAATGGGATCCTCAACAAGAAATAAAATGCCGTACCGAACAAGCAAGACAAGCTTTTATCAAATTTAAACCGGTACTATGTAACCGCAATCATTCCTTTAATCTCCGTTACAGGATGGTTAAATGCTATGTATGGCCCATATTGTTACACGGCATGGAAACATGGACGATAAGAGTGCCTTCCATTAATAAGTTAGAGGCCTTTGAAATGTGGACGTTGCGATGAATGTTCCGCATACCATGGACAGATAGGGTGAGAAACGAGGAAGTCTTCTTCTTCTTCTTAATGTGTCTATCCGTTACGAATGTTGGCGATCATCATGGTGATCTTTATCTTATCCGCAGCAGCGCGGAAAAGCTACACAGATGTTGTATTGAACCAGATTCTGAGGTTCTTTAACCAAGATGTTCTTCTTCTTCCTGGACCTCGCTTTTCAAATATTTTTTGTTGCAGGATGGCTTGAAGAAGAGCATATCTGGATTCATTTCGCATAATATATCCGAAGAATTGTAGCTTTCGAGATTTAATGGTAGTCAGTACCTCTCGGTTCTTATTCATTCTTATAAGGAAGAAAGAAGAAAGAGATTAAAGAGATTTCTAAGAAATTCATTCTTCTAGGGGAGTCATTTGTGACTCGGTCAGACCACGGGATCTTAGTATTCTCGAGGAAGTTTTAAGAAATGCAAATACTGAGAGAGAACTACTCAGTTGGATCAAGGTACGAAAAATTGTCTCTCCCTCAACCAATCATCCAGGGAAAGATTAAAGGCAAGAGAGGAGTAGGTCGCAAACAAAAGTCGTTGCTACGAAACATAAACAACCGGACAGGCATAAATAACATGGCGTTTTTTTGCATGACGCAAAAGACAGACGTCTGGCCTTAAGATAATTCGCCAACGTACTATAGGTGCACGGCACTATAAGGAGAAGAAGCCTATTTTGACAGAACGTTTTACAGCAGTTGGTAGAACATATCATTTTCTTCATTGGGTCATTATATGCTTAATAGTGTAATTTTGTCCGTAGATGTTTAGATTTAAATTACTTAGTGACACAAAACGAAAAAAAACAGTAGGAGAAAGTAGTATTACATATTCAAAGACTATATTTTGCAGGTATTTAAAACTTGCTTGTATAAACGTCGTAGATTTTACTTACCAAAACATGACAGAGTCACCACTGAAAAGGACTTATAAGACGTTAGGTATAGATAAGGGACTTACTGGACTTATAGATAATATATTGTATCGTTAACATTCTGAATTTAAAACACGTTCATGTCAATTCAGAAATTTAAGCTTACTTCTGTTTCTCATATAAACATAATTATCACTAGTAATATTTTGTTTTGATTTTAAAATAACCTACTTTTATTTCCTTAATTCAATGTTTTACTTTATTCTATTTGACTTTTTGTATAACTTTTAAAGTTTTGTTAATGTACTTAATTTTAAAATATAATATACTTAATTTTAATTAACATCTGTTTTTTCTACATTTTCCAGGTAAGAAAACTTATGGTCTTCGATTTGGTAAGTGTACTTTTAAATATTTTCTCGTTTAATAATAGAAAAGTTAAAATAATATTGGTTCAAAACAACTACTTGTAACAACAATAATAAAGATTTAATTAAAAAATAACATATCGCTCATTTGCGACAAGAACCCAGCGCTTACCGGAGGCAGAGCCTATTATGACTTATGGGGCAGAAATTTGGCAGATCACGAAAAAAGATAGGAAAAGAATAGAAGTAGTAGAAATGGATTTTTTAAGGACAGCTGTATAATCTGTATATAATACTGTATATTCCAGTGTAGACAGAATTGAAAAGAGACATCTAGTGTGATATGGTCACCCTGAAGCGAATGAATTAAGATATATGGCCAAAGAAAGCTTTAAATTTCATACTACAACAAAGAAGAAGGAGGGGAAGGCCTTCAGTTGCCTGGGAAGAAAATGTACGACACCTAATGAGAGACAGAGCCATCAAAGAAGACGAATGGATGGACAGAGAACGTAACAGGTAACGAGAGTAACGAGAAGTAACAATTTGTACCTGAAAGAAATATTATAAATAATATTTTAAAGAGTAAAATAAATAAACGGTATCAAATAAAACTAATACGTTAGTTTTACAACTTACGTTTTTGATAACTTCAAATTAACTAAACTCTTTGCAAAGTGCGTTACATACTTGACTAAAAATTAGTTTAAATAATAAAGTTAGAAAAGTTATTATTAAACAAACAACAATGAATATCTGCCGAATATCACAATCGAAATGTGTAGAAACTATGTAGAAATAAAAAAAATTATGTTAGTGTATTTAATATTGAAATTTTAAGATGGTATTCAAGTTCTTTCAAGAATGGTACGCAAAAAATTCTCGGAATCTCAGAATTTGATTCTGTTTATGGTTGGAAGAGGGTGTGTGAAGTAGTTTGAGAATTTCACGTATAAATTTATTAAATAAACACTATAAACAACAAACTAACTGTACAATAATAACTTAAATATATAACTTAAAAATGTCTTCATCCAAGCGGGGTTGTCGTCAATGTCGTCTTGGCTTCTCTCCTTCCCGACGTAAACCACCCTCTCTCCTCACCATAATTTGTAGGTTTTAAACTATGATGTGCGCGAGTAGGTCCGTACTTAACAATGATTTTATTACATACAATTACAAATAAATTAGACAAAAATACGTATATACTTATGTACAGTAAATATTATTAACAATTATCTTATGACCTCAAAAATATTATAAAAAGCTTAGAAATTCTTTGTTAGTATCTTTATATTCTATGTGTTTATTATTTCTATTTTATTGGAAGTGCATGTATTAATTGCTATCTTGTAAACTTTTCAAAATATTCAATAATGACTGAAAAATTAATTGAGAAACTGATCCAAGTTACTTATAATATTTTTATGAATACTATTAATTTATTCTCTGAAGTACGGACCATTACTTTGTTTACATATTTGTATACTAACCTAAGAAACGTTATTCCTGAAGATTTTTTTATCAACATTGCTACTGCTACTGCAACTACGTTGAGAACAAGAAACTAAACAATCATTCCGATTTGACACAACGATCATAACAATTGGCCGAAATGACATCGTTTTTAGTCACACCCTCATGCCCTCTCCATAGATTCTAACTCGATGCTGTTCTGTCACAATAATCTTACATTTTAGGGTAAGAACAGTTATCTCTAGACTTTTTAGTATATATATATATATATATATATATATATATATATATATATATATATATAATCAATAACCCTACTACCCTAAGGTGTTGGGTGTTAGTATATATACTAGGTCAAATAGCGAAGACTCGCGAAGTGCGCATATGATAGAGAAGGGAGTACATGTCAGAGATGCACGTCTTTATCAAATGCAGAAAATTGTCAGCAAGTCTTGCTCAACAGTTTATTATCTTATGTATGTTAGGTAAAGGACAATTTTTATTATTGTTTTATTGTTGCAATGTTTATTAACATAAACAACGCTTAAAGCGATGGACAAATTTTAATGTCAGTTACGCGAGCAAAATCAATGTTCAATAAAATTTGTATCAGCTCGACGGTAAAAATTTTATTAATTTTGATTCCAGTGTCCTATCGACAAAAATCAGGATGCGTTAAAGGTAAAAAGTGCAGCTTTGTTCGCAATTTTTGTATTTTGCAGAAAATAAACTAAGTTTTTATAGAAGTGGTAAATAAATAAACGTGCCGCGAAACAGTCAGGCCATTATGTTTATATAATTAATTGTTAACAGTATTAAATATAAATACTGTGATTTAATTGATTTTATTTACTTTAGGGTACCTAAAAGTAGGTTAAGGATAACCAACCTAGATCTATTTCTTACAAATTCCTATAGAAACATGTCACCAGTAAATATGTTAAAAATTTGTAATGAAGTATTTAATAGACTGACTTATGTAGATATATTTAATGTAAAAATGTACAAATTTAAAAAATATTTCAATTGTAGTTAATTTTAACCGGAGATATTGCCACTTTTATAAATTTGAATTTATGAATTCAGTTTTTAAAATAATAAAATCGAGAAATAAAAAAGGCTAACTCGGGTTTCGATTTCGATTTGCAATATGATGGTTTTGATCCATTATTGTTTGTGTGATTGGTTTAAATTTCCTGGATAGTTATCGGACTTTGTTATATAGCTCATGGGATTCATACCGGTTTTCATGTCGCTCTAATTTTTCGCATTCTTCATTTATATGTTTATTTTTATTATCCATGCATGCTCTTTTAATTTCTCTATTTAACCTTGCTAATTCATTTTTGTTTCTGTCGTTTTGATATATGAGGGATTTGATTCTTCTTCGCTCTTCGAGACGTTTCAGCGTTCTGTCTACCATGCAGTGTTTTCTTTTGAAGATCTTTTTTTAGATTCTGGTCCTTTCTAGAGGTTTCTATGGCATTTCTGAAACCTTTTCACAGTTCTTCTGAATTGTCTTGTGTGTTCAACATACTAGTTTACTTTAATGCATCTCTAAATGTTTTGGGATCTGAAATCTCCGGCCTGTTTTGATTTTAGTGTGGCATTATTCTTTGTAGCTTCATCTTAAAGCAAGCCCATAAGAATTTATGATCAAATCCACATTCAGCTCTTGGTTTAGTTTTTACGTTTGTAAAACATGTATTCTATATGTTTCTCATCAATATGCAGTCGATTTGGTTCTTGTATTCTCCATTTGGACTGGTCCTCATCGATAAATGACGGGCATGATGTTTGAATATTGTGTTTACAATGGCCAAACTGTTTTTGGTTACAAAATCTATTAAATATTCGCCTCGGTTGTTTCTAATACCTAACCTATAGTTTCCTACATTTTGGATATTATCATTTCTTGTTTTTCCCACCTTAGCGTTAAAATCGTCCATGATTGTGAGGGGTTCTTTAGATGAAATATTTCCTATTGTGTCTTTTAATAATGGAGTATATGTCTTCCACTTCATTTTCTAATGCGTATGAGGTTGGCACATAGACTTGAAGAATGTACATTTTGTTTGGTGATGCTAGTAAGGTAATTTTATAAGTCTATCATTTATCGGTTTTTTAATCATACACGCATTGTGAAACTTTTTTAGTCACCATAATTGTAACACCATTTCTTCCTATGCTATTTTCTCCCGATGTGTATACAACATGATCTGCCCTTCGGAAGTGTCCTTGTCCTTTCCAATGGGTCTCTGAATGTCTGCATATTTCTATATCCTCTCTTTCAACGTCTCGTTGTAGTATATGCAGTTTGCCTGGTTGCAATATTCCTCGAACATTTCAAGTTGTTATTCCCATTGCTTTTCTTAACTAAAAACCTGATTTTCCTCCATGCGCCAATTTCTCATGTGTTGCTTGGTTGCTCACAAATACATGCCCGGTAGCCTATTTGACACTAGTTGGCCCGGAACCAACTGAGCGCCGATCGCTAAGCATATCTAACTGATTCGATACGTTCATGATGGTGTAGTCACGGGAATATAATCAGGTGGTTTCAGCAGCATAGCTGCTGCCCTGTTTCACACATTTTCCTATCAGCCAGTGGGGCGCGCCGTGTCGTGTTTGAGAACTCCCCCACCCGTCCGTGTTCCGCAAAGTACAGAAGAGTCCCTACTTAATTTAAAACCCCTCCTCCACGCAAGCTGGGACGGACACGGAGATCCATGGTACAAAGAATCGGAGATCTATCAATAGTTTACGCATAATATCGTTGTAGGTTAAAGCTTCCTGGGATAAACAATTTCAATTTAGAAAATATAAATAGAAATTTAAAAGGCAGAAAATATTGATTTTTCACGTTGAGAAACCCTATGAATAGCTCTTCTGACGAGACCTATTAGGTCGAAATACGTATCAAGAGATACATAGGATTTGTTTGCGTGAAATCAAATATTTGCTGCCTTTTCTCATTCAATTTAGAAATAACTCAAAAGCTTCTTGATATTTTTATAGCTGTTTTTAAAAAGGTTTTCATACCTAGTTGTAGGGGTCTATTTTAGCTTGTATTAAGACTCACTGACAATGGTCTGATAAGACCGAAAACATTTTGATATTTCATCTAATCCTTTTGGATTTTTTAAATTTAATTATACCAACATTTCATTTTTAAATTATGGTATACTCGTACAGCTAATCACTAGGAATTTATTAGTGATTTTCTAATTAGAAAAATTATTATTTGAACCCGAATGAAACAATCAATAAATTTTCGTCTATGGCAAGTGTCTAGTCTAGCGAATTCTAAAATAGTCTAAACATCAACAGCTTGGCTTTAGTTTATTTCAATATAGAAAGATACTATGTATTAAACAGTTAACAATTTGAATAAAGTATTCTTTTATTTATTATCATCACTCAAATAACCTTGAACTTATGTGCAATAATAATTATATTACGTAAGACTTTAGAAACAAATCAAACTTTTTAAAATTACTTTTCGTAAACAAAGTAATAATAACTAAATTCTAATCAGACTGAGTCCATTAACCTGGTTACAATCAAGACCTTTTGTTTAATTATTTGCCATTTTTAACTCTTCTAATCAAATATATTTTGACACACGTTGACCTACGTCTTTAGAAAATTTTTTTAAATACCTTAACTTCTTTGATAGCGAAAAAAAAACAACTCTTAGAATATTATAAATAAAGAAAAAATAATGAAAGAAAGTGACATTCACTAACGTCGCACAACGATGAAGTGGCTGGTGCTTCTTTCCGTCATAGCATTCAGTGCAGCTCTGCCAACTCTTCGTGGTAGACACCTTTCCATTGGTGAGGATCGCACTGTAACTCTTGTTGGATCCAACGGTTTTGAAATTGATATTTTCAAAAGTATTACTAACCCCAACATCGTCGATGTTATTCTAAGAAGCCCACGTGGTCCGACCAGGTCTTTTCAAATTGACGAGGTCAACAATATTAGAGAAGTCAGCAACCGTAATGTCTTCGGATATTCCACTTATCATGACTTCAACCAAGCTGATATCCTTGCCAAAATCTTCCGACAGTATCAAGGTTCGATAGCCGAAAACCAATACTACAGTCTCCTGAATAGGATTCAATTATTGGTCGAAGGTGGAGTTCTTAACGAAGCCATTTATGATATTTTGAAGGAATGGGACCAGCACAATTTGCACGATGTTAGGTAAGAAAAAATTATACATTCGCTAACAAACTTTTTCACAGATTTTACTATATTCAATTCAATTCGTCAATTCAATTTTAAATGTATTCAGCAGGGTGAATTCAGAGGTTTAATCTGTTTATTAATAATGACAAAAAAAGTCAGCTACTTCATTGATGTAATAGAATACGTTTGGCTTTTTTATTTTTTATAAACTTTCTCAGTTCTCTACAAAATATAATGATAATAAGATAAAATAATAATAATAATATTAATAGATAAAAAATTTCACAAACATCCGAATTTTCATAAATGTCCTGACATTTCTATCACTCTGACCAAAGTTAAAATTTTAACTCTTCTTCAAGGATTATTCTGTTTCCATTTTCATAGCAGAAATAGGAAACATACTGTCCTACTCTGAAGCCAATGACCTTCTCTAATTAAGATCATCTCCCAACAATATTCTGACTAACTTACATAAACCTCTCAATGATTGATCTGATTTAATTTATAAACAAACATCCACATTATGAAAAAACACCCTGGCCTAATGGTATTAACTATGATATTATCTCAAAAAGGAAAAAATTGTTGGCAAGAAACTACCCAAATCCGTCCATAATTACAATAACTACTCTCCCAAGTTTTATTGTCCTGCCAAAATTTACAAGCCACAACTAAGCATACGACCTATATTTTTATCAATAAGTTCTCCTAACACTGATCTAGCTTAATTCCTAACACACATTCTACCACAAGCATACAGCTATAATAATGACTTTAACATACATAACAGATTTCTTAATAATTACCAGTAACTAAGAGGAAATGTATTAGCTTTGACATGATGTCCTTCCATACACATCTTCCATTTTCCAGCGTTTTAACCTTCCTCTGAAACTATTGGAATTAAATCCAAACTCAGAGTCCAGAATCGTGAACAACTTTCTTTGAACTATTAAAATTGACCTTTAATGATAAAATTGATCATCAAATTCTTGGAATTTCCTCCATTATAGTCAATTTTGTACTACACGACCCTCTTAAAGAATCTGATTCTAGCAACTCTAACTGATAAGGCTTTGTGCACCTTATCAGTCTGCAATAGCTTTTATTCTTACCTTCGTGAAATGGCTAGCAATCGTTTCCTAAATTACCACTCATGACACCAAACCAGATACAAACACAATCACTTTTAATCTACTGAGGTCTATTCTCATTGATAACTACTATCCCATTTCTATCTACAATAAATATCTATTTTCCAAAATCTATGGACATTTTATTACAGAAGCATCCAATGCAAAGCAATTATTCTAGCAACATACTGACGAACAACTCCCCGTTCACTCCAGAATGAGCCACAAAACATGCGTCGCTCTCCTACTTCCCACAAACCACGAATAAGCTTATTTCATTCTTTATTAACTTAACCGGTTAAAATAGGCTTAAAAAACATCAGTGCACCATTTCTGTGGAATTTGTTTTTTTCCCAGCCTTTAACTATTATGCTGCGAATTTGGTGCATAATGCTGTTACCTCCATGGTTCATGAGCTCTACAGGAATACACTCCAGTCCTGGAGTTTTGTTATACTGGGTCAATATTGAAGGTTGTTCTACATGGGTTTCATTTTATGTTAAATTCAATAGTTGTTTCTAAGATTTGACGTAGCACAAAAATCTGGTCAATAATTGTTAGCCTACTTGGCCTAAAACCGCTTTGATATTTACTAATGAGTTCTTCCACGTACGTACTTAAAAGTCTGTTGGAAAATATTTTGTATATTGTGTTCAGAAGAATACATTATATTTCAGTGTACGATTCGTCTGGCATTTGTTCTTGTCTTGTCTGGAATGTGAAAGAACTTTCTAGTTTCATTTTTATTAATAACTAATTAAAGCTCTTGCATAATCTGGTTCTCCAAGGTCCATTTTTTCTTCGATGCACGCGATTTTCCTCCTTTCTGAGTCCTTTTTAGGTATGTTTGTTCCTTATCCAGTGTTCTTCTTTGTTGAATAGGTGTATATACATAATTTTTTCTTTTAGTAATATCTTCACATTCATAATCAAACCAAACGTTGCGTGGAGTGGCTTCTTCTGGTTCTAGGACTTCATATGCCGCTTCCTTAATTGTTCTTCTACATATATCCCATTGCTCGATAGCTGTCAAATTCTCATCTATTATGCTTTTAACAATCGTAAAATAGTTTCGAAATCAAATATTTGCTGTCTTTTTCACTTTTCACCTATTATGCTTTTATTTTCAAGGTAATTTTGATACCTTTCTAGTGCACGGGAATCTTTTAAGAGTTTTAAAATGTAGCAAGGGCTTTTCTTGCCTTTTTCTTTTTTTGCGTTTGAAATTCTGGCTCCTATTTTTGCGCCTACCAAAAACTGATCTGAATCTAGAGTAGCCTACGATAAGTACGTATATCCATTAGATTAAAGTGCCTGGTTTCTATTAAGGTGTGATCTATTTGATTTTTGTTTTTCCATCAGGCGAATTCCATGTTACTTGGATGGATATTTTTGTATGTGAAGAAGGCACTTCCAACGACCATGCCTTGGAAGCTGCAAATCCTATTCTTGCATTAAGTTCTCTAATTATGATAATTGATATCGTTTCTAGGGCATCTGTCGTAGATGATCTCTACTTCGTCATAAAATTATTGATCTTTGACATTCTTTTCTTTGTATTCGGTTGGGGCGTGTAAATTTATTAGACCGATATTAAAAAACTTACTCCTTACTCTTAGATAACATATTCGTGAGCTAATTAGTTTGAAGTCCAAGATAAGTTGTTTTGCATTTTTGTAAACAATAAATACAAACCCGAATTCACGATTGGTCTTGTGAGATCTGTAATAAATACTGCATTTTATCTTTTGAATGATGTATTGGCCATTACATCTAACTTTTTGCACAGCAGTAATATTTGCTTTATATTGAGTTAGTATGTTCATTACTTTTTTAAGATTTCTAGATTCATACAGTGTACGTACATTTCAAGTGTATATTTTTAAATATTTCCTTATTTCGTTTCATTGGTCGTCATCGTATGTTCCGTTCGGATTCTTTGGCTGTAGATCTCGTAAAAACGTTTTTTTACGGGATGGAATCCAACCTGAAGGGCCAATGACTCTTCTGTTAGGCTTACCTACTATCTATTTATATCCTCACCAGTGTTAGGAGGACCTAATATAGGACAGAAAGAAAAAAAATGTTCCTGTTGATTGTTGCACGGAACAACTGCCCTACTCCTTGTTTGGTCCAATGTCGTATGTTTTGTTACCATGAGAGTTTTAAACAACCTATTTATTTTTTACCCTCAACCTAACCTTAAAAAACCAAGCTTCTTCTTCTTCTTCTTTTTATGTAGACATGACTCTGTTTTTTTTTCAATGTACCTTCAGTAAGTTCCATCGTTTTTGTGGTCTTCCTGCTGATCGTCGTCTTATTGCGAACTGTATCTTGTCGTCTTTACTACTCCATTTGTTGTCATTTGACTTATACGATCGCTGTATTCTACTCTCCTATTTCTTACCATGTCCTTGATGCTCTCCACATTGCATCTACGTCGTATATCTAAACTTTTTCTGTTTCTAACATCTTTTTTGTCCTCTCTCTGTCAGGGTAGGTCGTGTTTCTGCCGGGTATATCATTATTGGTCTGTTGAATAGTATGTTAATTCTGCCTTTCACTTCTTTTCCGATAATATTATTTCTCCATATCATGTCATTCGGGAAACCTGCGGAAGGTTGAGAATGCTCAGAAAATTAGGCGAAGGATGTATTATTTATTACCTCTTATTATATAATCAGAGTAGATAACCTCCCTGTTTTAGACAATATTCAGAATTTCTCGATCTTTTTTAGCTGTCTATTGCATTACTCGTATGGCTGGTAAAGGAAATTTTGAGAAGTTGTCTTTAAAATTTAACTATGCCTAAAATAAAATATGTTATTGCCACATGAGTTGCCTATATGAGCACTCGGCTTCATACCACTAGAATAGACAATCTATCTTAAATGATTTAAAAGATCAAGAATAAGATCTTAAATAATATAAAAGATAAAGTAATTTGGTCGACTGTTTATTTTTTTTTTATTTACAAACATGGTCGCATCAACCTCTGGGGTTAGCGAACTGTTTAATTTTATGCGTTGTAAAAATAATAATTATTTAAAATTACATGTTTTACAATGCTTTACTTTGAATTTCTTAAGCTATTTATTTTCTTTAAAATATTTAATTATTGATTTAATATTGAGGAACTTCGAACTTTTGGAAAGTGGAAGATAGAAGCTAGCCTGTGATACAATCGTCAGCCTACGTTACTATGTACCAAAATCCAAGATCTAAATATATAAAAATATTCTCCAATATATGTAAAAGACAACGTCATTTAGTGCCATAAATATAATTTATTCTGTTTAATTTTAGCGATATTGTCCCATCCCAACAAAGAGAAAATCTTTTACCCATGCGCGAACAATGGTATGTATATTATTTTATAGTAAATTACACAACATAAATTGGTAGCATAACTTAGCATGTTACATAGGTTTATAGAAATTGCAATGTCAAAAAACAACTTCGAGATAGAACTGAATATCGTTAAGCAAATAGCAGCAAACAATGGGTACAACGAACAAACAATAAATAAAATTTAAAATCAAAAACTACATAAGAAATCCCTGAAACTAGTATTTACACTATCATAGAAAAAACCCACTACCAAGAAAGGAATACCATCAGCTCTAAGAACAATCAGCAACTTGGACAAATATATTAAGAACAAAAAGAGCCAAAAGAAAAAGCACTTACACAGTGGTGTATACAAACTTACATGTGAGGACTGACCAAAAACTTACATCGGTCCAACTGGTAGAACTTTTCACAAACGGATAGCAAAACACAAAAGGGCTTTCAATATTTAAAAAAAAAAAACAGATTCTTCGTATGCACTCTATAATCATTCTTTTAATGACCGATTGCAAAATTTTCACATTCAAATAAAAGCCTTAAGCTATCTTTAGAGTTTAAGATTTACAATTTAAAAAATACAGACATAATTCTGAATGACCAACTTGAGCAATGACCAACTTATTCAGTTGAAGACTATAAAGTATAAACGCATAACAAAAATAGATCACTTGAGAAATGCACTCTGACGAAATAGCTGTAGTGATAATACATTATAATAAATTTTGTGGAAGTTTTGAAAACAAAATTTTTAGTATACTTTATTGTTAGCTAAATATTGTATTTGTACGGAATAAGGCTAAAATTTAGGTTAACAAAAAGTACATTTAGCATTTGTCTTTGACGTTTTGCTTTTTAATCCGAAAATCGTTTTAAAATAGATATTATAATTGATATTTATACTAGTTTCTAAAAATAATGCTCAGATGGGAAATCGAAACGACAAAGATAAATGTAAAATGTAATTTTCATTACAATTAATTGTGGCTTAATCCCCTATAAATACAATATTAACTTAAACTTGCCACAAGAAAATAGTTTCAGAACCTACTTAACACGTTCAGCTCCGTCCCTTTTTTTAAGGGATAACAGTGTGCAACTGAGATTGTGTGCACAGTATTCTCGTAAACTAAATAATTTTTAACGTACACTTTAAAAAGTCATTTATAATAAATATGGGTACAAAAAAAATTAATTTGGTCACAAAAAAACTCACCGAGTGAGTCGCATTGGTGGCCACAAGGTAGAAAATGTGTCGGTTGAACTTAAAAAAAAATTTCTGATTGAGAAAAAATATAATTATGAACCTAGATAACTAACATAAGTAATTATTAAATGGCAACAACATCAATTTGTACTTTCTTTCTTTTTTAGTTTGCCAGCAATATTTACACCGTCGTCGTTTTGTAATACCATTCGCTGATTTAGGGCAATGGGATGGCAAATGAAACGTCAAATTTTTTGACTTGGGGATTTTTGGGTCTGGTCCCAAAAGACTATCAATCACTGATAATCGAAAGTCATATAATGACATTTTTGTATTATAATTAGTATAGAAATAGTATGCGTTGATTAGCATAACTTGAAAAATATATATGCCTATTTTTTTGTACCATCTCATAGTTTTGTGTTCGCAACTATATAACATCTGGTCGCCGAAGTCAATCCACCTTTGTTTTTGTTATATTCAGCGACTTAACGGGGCTTTTCTTTATCAATTCCTTTCCTAGATATTGCTGGAACCATTTCATGTTCAAATTCGGAAGAGATCATTAATATATCTCGCTGATTTTTCAATTTACACACACATATCCCTTTATGATTATAAGCACTCACCAGTTCATTTTGTTTTAATTTTCGAGAAACTTCGTGTGGATTGTTCGGTTTTCTTTTTCTTAATGTTCCTGTAAGATAAGTCTTAACTGAAAGTTTTTTACACAATGGAACACTATTAAGTATACAAATTATCCATATGTAAGGAGTGACCAACATTTCGTTTCGAATCCATCAAATTTAGCACTACTTTTTCCGTATGATTACGTCCTCCAACTACGAGCTCACTAGCTCCACTATAAACTAATATGCGTTGAATTATCCCGGTACATTCTGCCAAAGTATACAGCTTGACACCATATTTGTGTCGTTTGCCCTCGAGAAATCGACGAAAACTAAGTCTTCCTTTCCATAAAATTATAGATTCGTCCAGGGTTAATTTTTTTTTTGAATAATAAACATTCTCCATTTTATTATTAAAAAATCTTACCATGGAGATATATTGGCAAGACTGGACTGGTTATTGTCACTATTATTGTTAAAATGTATGGCACGCAAAATTAACATAAAGCGATTTCGGCTCATATATTGTCCAAACACTAAAATATTAAATAAATAAAATTTTCTTCCAATAATCATTCATACGATTAATTTTTATGGTTTCCATGTGAAACAACAAACAAACAAAAATTTTAAATTATTTTACTGTTATCATCTTTTAAGCTGCAATTCAACTTTTTTTCAGATGTACTTTGAGAAAGAATATCAACGGCATATAAATTGCAATTTTAAATAATCAGGTCTTAGAATAGTTCACATGCCAATAAATTGAATTAATCAGTAGGATGGCTGCCACCCACATTAATTTTCAATCCTAGTATTGCTGTAAATGGTAGCACTGTAGGATGTAGGGCATCTGAAGACCATTCAATAATATTTTGAGACTCATTATCACCATCATCTTCTTCAGATTCTTCTTGTAAATTGGCCTCGTCTATCCGATCATCTTCAACACAATATAAATCTTCATCACTTGCGTCACTGTCGTCATGTGAATATTCTAATATGTGTAATAATTCATCATCTGAGATTTGCTGAGAAGTTTCCTACCTACCTCGTTTAGAAGTCGAAAGTTGGCAATATTCCTCACTCATTTTAAAAGTAATTTAAAATTGAAGTATTTAGCAAAACACGTGCAATGGCGCACAATAAAACCAAAAGACATAGCAAAATAAACCGATGGGATGGAATTATAATAATACAACAAATTATTGGAAATGCAATATTTTTTTACTAAAGACACTGAAGTGTACTTACATTAAAATCTGGTCAGTAAGACCAATTATCAATTTGTTTCTAACTTAAATTACTAATGAAAACTTAAAATTAGGTATCTACTCACTAGTATCTTTCCTATTATTTCTAATAAATAGCATTAAATTTAGCATGCATACTCGCACAACACTTTGCTCTGGTTTTCACTCACTCACTATACCAGTTCAAAAGGCTTTGTTCTTTTGAGCCTTGTCTCTAGGTTCGTATTGTCGAGGAGCTGGATAGCCTCGACGTTTACATGATGATGAAGTCGTTGTTCATGGCTCCCTGCAAATTTATTGATTATCTGATTGACATCTTCCATCTTGAGGTCCAGGTGAAGATCGTTGTTCCTAACGTACCAAGGCGCATCTACGATGTTCCTTAGCACTTTATTCTGGAATACCTGGATTACTTTGATGTTACTAGGCTTGGTACAGCCCCAGAGTTGGCAACTATAGGTCCATACTGGCCTCAGTATTTGTTTATAGATTAGGAGTTTATTATTTATGGATAGAGAGGAATACCTTCCCATCAACCAATACATTTTCTTGTAGCGGATGCCTAGTTCTTCTCTTTGCTGATGTTGCAATAGGCACTTGGACATCATTTATTCTAATTGGAATATTATTAATTCTCTTATTGGTAAAATTTATATGGACTGATTTATTCTCATTCAGCTTAATTTTCCATTTTTTGGTCCATTCATGAATTTTATTTATTGAATTTTGTAGTTTTTCTGTAGCTTCTTCGACGGTGTCACTTACTGCTAAGACAGCAGTGTCATCTGCAAAGGTAGCTATGGTGTCGTCTTCTAGTTCAGGTATATCACACGTGTATATTAGGTATATGCCTGGACCCAATACACTCCCTTGTGGAACACCTGCTTCAATATCCTTGAGATCAGTGTATGCATCTTCTTGTTTAATTTTAAAATGTCTGTTCGCTAGATATGATTGTAATATATTTGAATATTGTTTAGGCATGAATGATTTAAGTTCATGTATCAAACCGTTATGCCAGACTTTATCAAACGCCTGTGCCACATCTAGGAAGGTTGCAGAACAGACTTTTCTTTTCTCTAATGATTTTTCAATTATAGCAGTTATTCTATGCACCTGGTCAATTGTCGAATGCTTATTTCTAAATCCAAATTGATGATCTGAAATTATTTTCTTTTCTTCAATTATTGGTAGGATTCTTCGCAGGAGGAGTTTTTCAAACACCTTGGACATCACAGGTAGGAGTGATGTTGGTCTATATGATGTCACCTCATTGGGGGTTTCATAGGCTTTGGTATCATGACCACCTCAGCTATCTTCCATAAATCTGGAACATATTGTAGTCTAAAGGCAGCATTTATTAAATTTGTTTGTTCTTTAATTATTGATATAATTAACTCAGCTACTTCTTTTAGGGAAGTTGGCTTGATATTCTCATCTATTTGCTTTGGTTCGGGCCAATCCTGGTCATCGTCTTGGTCATCTTGCAACTTTAATGTGTTCTCTAGATGAGTGGCAAATCTCTCTGCCTTCTGCTGATTATTTCTGGCCCAACTACCGTCTTCCAGTTTTATTGGAGAAGAATGTAATATTGGCCTTTTAATTCTTTTTGTAGCTTTCCAAAGCGAGTACTCTGTGCTACTGTCGTTTGTTAGCTCTTCCAGATAAGATTTAATAGATTCATTCTTAATTTTCTGGATTCTCTTTTAAGTTGCTGGCTGGCATTGTTTAGGTTTAGTTTTGTCTCGAGGGGCTCTCGTTTGCTGTTATTTTCTTCTTAGTTTTCTTTTTTCTTTTATTAATTCACGAATTTCTTTAGGGTAGTTATTCCCTTTAACTTTTGTTTTCAGTATGGGAGTGCAATATGGAAATGCAATATAGTCTAAATATATCTGGTGATTCTTTCAAAGCTTACCGACGCTTTTTCTATTATTACTTTACAACCTTTTGTTACAGCTAATTTTATCGGTTTCGAGCACATCTAGCTTAAATATTTAAAACGAAAGCAATGAAATTAAGGATTTTATATTTTATCATCCAATCTATCAATGGGACAGAAGATATTTGATATAATTTGTGAAAAATCCACCGAGATAACATTCATACATTGTCATATACTCAGAATAAAGTTTAACATCAAAATTCGAAAACCAAACACAAACTCCAGTATACGCCAGTGTTTCCAAGCGGTCAGTAGATATTTGTTGAAATTCGTAAAAAATCTATATAAAAGTCAAAGACCGCGCGACTCGCGTTGGTGGCCTCTGAGGCTATATTCTATATTCTATATTCTTCTAGACTTAAACCTGTTAAAAATAGTGCTGGCTCATACGCGTTTCTATAACCTGAGAAGATAAATGCACTCATATGAATGGGGCATTAATTAGGTATGAAACAGATGCTATAGTCAGAAATTATTCGAATAAAGAGGACCGGTGTGACGACGAACCAAGGAAAGACGGTAACTTGACAACTTAGTGTATGACAAAAAATAAAAAAATCAGTTGATAGGTGCAGAAGAGATTCCTCAGACCAAGAAAAATGAAAAATTGTTTTAAAGGAGATTTTAGCTCATGTTAGCTCAATGCTCTGTTAATAATTTCACAGTTAAAAGAGAAAATTACAAATGCAATACAAGAGAGACAACAAATTTTATTTATTAAATGCTAATTTATTATAACATATTAATAAAAATTTTTCATCACTATAAGTAAATAATAATACTACTATACTATGTTTAATTAAAACGTCCACATAAATAATATATTGTACTTTTTTAGGGACGTCAATAGAGAAACATTAATCCAGCCTCTTCAGTCAGTTTTGGAACAAATTAGAGAAAAACGCCAACTTCAGCAAGAATTATTAAAATCTGAACAGTATTTTGATCTAAAGGATCAAAACCTTGATCTTTTATTGGGAGAAACGTATAACACAGACAAAGTTTTGAAACTTATTTACAAAGAACAAATTGGCCAGCTGCCAATAAGTCCTTCAAATATATTTTTGATAAGGCCAAACGGCGAAGACAAACCTATCGATGTTAATTTTGTAGATCAATTGGTAAAAATGGAGGATTCAATTAATTTGAGAGTCCAAGAGTTCATCGACAATAAAGATGTCGGTTCACCATACTTGATTTTCGAACAAAGGCTTTTTAATATTGAAGTAGAAAAGTTCATTCAACAACTAGCCTACCATCAAAATGTAATTAATCGCAAAATTGAACAATATTTAGGTCAATCCGAAGTGATTCCTAACGAATTAGTATATCAACAAAGATTAATCTTTAAGCAAGCCTACCCATTGCTTCAAAGATTGACAGAAGAAGTTGTGTTTTTAAACCGTAAAATTATAGAACTGCATGGACAAGGAATATTGGCGGAAAGAGAATTTTTCGTACAACAAAAAATAATTTCTTTGTTGAGTCAACAAATGATAAAATTATTGTTAGTTCAACAAATTCACTTGAAACAACAAATACAATCATTAATGGCAAAAGATGATGCAGTTTCTAGAGATTTAGTTATTTTCCAACAAACTACCCAGCAACAATTGCAAAACACTATTAACTCTTTAATCAAGCAACTTCTATTAGAACAATCATCATTCAAGGATTTAGTCGAAAAGTACATTCAAGAAGGTATCGTAGTACCCCAGGAATTTCTTTCTCATTATTACATAATCTACAAAGAATTACTTCAACTGATTGGCCAAGCAGATACCATTCCTAGAGCAGTGTTGTACCAACAATATGTAATGCACCAACAAATTGTACTTTTACTAAAACAACAAGTCAATCTTACGCCCCAACCAGCTTTCCCAGTTCAATCTAAGAATATGTTGCAACAACTTCCTTATTAAAAAGAAGTGCTACTTTTTATTTTATAAAAAAAGTAGAGTGGAATATCTAAACTTATATTTATTAAATAAATATTGTTTTTGTTATAATTTGATTTTACCCTATTTAGTTTAAAATATATTTGTGAATTTAAGGAAAAAAATCAATGTATTACTTCTCGAGTGTAGCAGATTGGAAATTAAAACTGAAGTCTAATTAATGATGCTCGATCCAGGAAGATTTTTTCTTAAAGTTTCTTCTAATGAGAACCAAGAAAAATGGATACTTGTAGCAACATATTGACAGACCTAACAAATTCTTAGACCTAATAAATGTCTTTACAACTAGAAATGGTTCTGTCAATTACATGTATATTTACGGAACATGAGACAACTGAACGAAAATTTAATTTGGGAAAAATATTGGTGAAAACGTCGATGAGGGCTTAAATAAATCGTAACGACAGTAAAAGAAATCTGTGTGAGAAATTTACAAGGCAGGTCAAAGCCAAAAAAGCAGGCTTGGATGACAGATGATATACTGGATTTGATGGAACAACGGCGACTAGCAAAAACCAACGAAACACTTTACAATAGCATACAAAAAGAAATTCGACGCAAAATACGAGAAGCAAAGAGTCAACATCTAGCCAAACAGTGTCATGACATTGAAGAACTCGAAAAAAGATACGACACGTTTAACATGTATAAAAAAGTAAAAGAAGCGGCTGGTATCTTCAATAAGAAACAAAATGCATTGCTACAGGATGAAAATGGTAAAGTAATATTCGAAGTAGAGGACAAAGTTAAAGAATGGGAAAATTACGTCACGAACCTATTCGAAGACGATAGGAGTAGTTCACCTCCCGATATTATTAACTGCGACGGACCCCTAATAACACGCTGTGAAGTTATAAAGGCCATACAATCATCAAAAGATGGCAGAGCGACTGGTCCTGATGAAATTCCAACTGAAATATATAACCTTATAAAGGATAGCAATGTTTTAGAGGCTATAACTTCGTTTTTCAATACCATTTATACCAGCGGATAACTACCTAATGGTTGGTCTAACTCACTGTTTATAGCTCTACCTAAGAAGACAACAGCAAAAACCTGTGATGATTATAGAACCATCAGTTTGTTAAACCACTTATTGAAAATTTTTCTGAAGGTAATACATGGTCGTATCTACAATAAATGTGAGGAATACCTGGATGACACTCAGTTTGGTTTTCGTAACGGATTTGGAACGAGAGAGGCACTGTTTGGAAGGAACGTACTTGCTCAAAGATGTCGTGATATATCTGTAGACATATACTGTTGTTTTATTGACTTTCAAAGGCATTTGATCGTGTTAAGCACTCTATATTGATCGAAGCTCTAAAAGACATAGGATTGGACGGCAGATATGTTCGAATAATTGCAAATTTATATTGGAATCAAACAACATCAGTTTTAGTAGATGGTGTGGAATCACAAGCTCTCAATATTAAAAGAGGAGTACGGCAGGATGCCTCTTGTCACCCCTGCTTTTTAACGTTTACTCCGAAAGAATTTTCAGAAAAGCACTTTCTGAAAAACAAGAAGGAATACTTGTGAACGGCGAAGTCATCAATAATTTGCGATATGCGGACGATACAGTACTCCTAGCTTCTAGTCAAGAAGATCTGCAAACACTACTTGATAGTGTCGTTGAGAGTTGTAGGGAGGCAGGTCTGGATCTTAACATAAGGAAAACCAAAATACTTGTAATAAGTAAACAACAGAATATAAAACCGTCTATATATGTAAATAATACCAAACTTGAGCAAGTTGATAAAATCGTCTACCTTGGACAGCAATTAAATTGTAATGCAGAAAATCACGGCGAAATTAGATCCAGAATAGAGCAGGCTAGAGCTGCTTTTAGAAGGATGTCCAAGGTGTTATATAACAGAGACCTAAAATTGGCATTAAGGATCCGCCTACTTCGCTGCTACGTGTTCTCGGTCTTACTTTATGCTTTCGAGTCTGGACTGTGAATAAAATCGATCTAAATCGCCTTGAGGCTTTCGAAATGTGGTGCTATAGAAGAATTTTAAAAGTTTCCTGGGTGGAGAAGATTCGAAACTCCACAATACTTGAACGTCTCAGCAAGACCACTGAGATCATAAAAAGCATCAAGCAGAGAAAGCTGGAATATTTCGGACATGTAATGAGAGTAAATATAGATTGCTACAAAATATCATGCAAGGAAAAATAGCAGGCAAACGCAGTCCAGGACGAAGAAGAACCTCATGGTTGAAGAACTTGCGAGATTGGTATGGTGTAGATACAAGCATGCTATTGAAAATAGCTATGATGGTAACCAACGTTCTGAAAGGACATGGTACATGAAGAAGAAGACGGGACCTAGACTCCTACCATTTTTCTATTTTTCTTACATTGGACGCTACAAAACGATATTGGCAACGAAACATTAATTTCTTTTTTATACTTGTAGTGTTAGAATAGCTCGAGACAGAGACAGCTTCGCCATGTAAATCGCCAACGTCAAGGGGACTTGATAGGGCACATTAAGAAGAAGAAGTGTTAGAGCTTGGAATAGACCCAGAGCGTTAAGCGACCTGGTCAACGAATTAAAAACATACAAGATTGGTTTGGCAGCAATTCAGAAAACAAGGTGGCTAGGAAAGGGTATCCATGACACAAAAACATACACCATCTTGTCAAGCAGTTGAGATACAGGAAATAAGGAATTTAGGGTGACGTTTATAGCCGATAATAAACTTAAACAATTCACAATAGATTTTCAAGAAGTTAAAAAAACGGATTTGTAGGATACAAATAAAGACGGTCAATCAACTTATTCATAATAAACGTTCACTGTATAAAGAATGAACAAAATAAAACAACAATAGTCATAGGTGACAGACATGCAAAGTGATGAATTGAAAAAAAAATACAATATATTGAATGAGTGGCAAACATAGCCCTCTATAAAGAAGAAGACAAAGTAGGACACCATGGATACGGCAAAAGAAATGATAGAGAACACACATTGGGTTTTAACGGGTTTTTATCCACATATTTAGTGGCTACATTCATGTACACCTAGACGCTGATGATGTCTAACATAGCCTATTCGGGATATGTCACATAACCTGTAATAGTATAAATATATACCTTTTACAAAGAATTTTAATAAATTTTTTATAACATACCTATCACTGTAAATCAAAAAAAAATTGTTAAAGAATTGCCCATACCAAAAGAAATTAAAAGAACGAAAATAAAATAATTTTGGTACTTTGGTAAAAAAAAAAGAGACAAAATTTCAGATCACTGGTCTAATTTCCTCCTTTAGCCTACTGCTCCTTCTTCTTCATCACACCAGAAATCAGACAGTGTACTTCTCTTCATTTCTCTCTCTCCTTATCATTATGTTTACTATGTTTGTTTCATCCAGCCCAAAACCCAATCGCTTCCCGAAGTCTCCC